>PVKZ01000886.1:0-565383 GCA_004027375.1 Macroglossus sobrinus
ACAGAACAGAACAGAACAGAACAGAATAGAATAGAATAGAATAGAAGGTCATTCCAGCAATAATGTAGGTTAGTGCCAAGAGCAGTAGTCCAAACAGGGGGTGGAGAAGACTTAAATTTCAAGGTAGCAATGAGAGAGAAAGGGTAAAGATGAAAGAAAGACTACAGAGGAAGATCCAAAAGATTTGTTAACGGACTAATCATGAAGGAAAGAGAGAAAGCAAGGAGTCAAAGTGACTCTAACATTTCTAGGCTAAGTAACTTAGAAAATACCTACTGAGAGGAGATTGCAGAATAAAGTCATCATTAAAGAAAATGCAGAAGATGAAATAAGAAGAACCAGAACTTCACAGCAATAAAAATCAAAATAGCAATAAATATTATTATGAAGTACATGTTGTACAATTTATAATTATACCTATTATTAATAAAATTTTGTTAATACTTACTATAACTATTTCTGCAAAAAAATATAAAGGCCATTGGAGAATGATTAATAACATTAAATAATGTAGACATTAAAAAGGTATAAAAACAGAGGAATGCTCACCAGATTTGTCAATGAGGATATCATCAGGGACTCAGAGAGAGAGGAGTGGGAATGAAAGCAAGTCTACAAGAAACTGACAGCATGAATAGGTGGTCAGAAAGGCAGACAATAATAAATTATAAAAAGTATGACAGAGAAAGGAAGATTGGGGAAGAAAAATATTAGGATAAGAGTCTTGTTTAAAGGGATTATGAGCCATGTAAATTTTATGACATTTTAGAATACAGTGAGTAGAAAAGAACCATCCATTTTGTAAAGCAGAAAAATTTGCCTTCAATGTTTCTTTTATAAACAAGTCACAATAGAAGAAGCAAGCTCTCATATCTGAGGAGATATTTAGAGAAATTTGCACTAATGTGACACAACCATATTCCAGCTACTTGGAGCTTTTGTATATCTGTTTCTGGATCACTAGCCAAGGGGGCAAGGGCAGAGAATTGCAGTGATATCTACTACCTTACTAAACAACACAAATACTGTCACAAGTCTGCTACCTTTCAAGGTAATGTTTTCTTTCATACTTTCAACTTAACATTTTAACATCTTTTTTTTAAAATAGATTCTATATAAAGTTATTTGATGACATCAAATATTTAGAATATGGCATCCATCAAATAATCTATATTAAATCAAATTCAGCTCAAACTTTAATCACCAAAATGGCCAATGACTGGCAGCATATCTGATGTTCAACATTTACAAAGTTATCTCCTAAAAGAATTTACATTCTAAAAATCAGCAAAAGTCTAAATGAAATTAGAACAACGGGTAATAATCCCAAACACATGCAGTTTACCAACTCGGCCTCACCACTTCATAAATAGAGGGTGCTTGAAACCTGTCCTTTAGTTCATAATAATAGCCTGCCAAGAGCTTCTAAAGCAAGTAGGAAGGAGTGGGAGAGTGAATTTGTGATCTGAGGAGGAGATACTGTATATTTGGAAAATTCCATTTAAGTAACCCAGTTGTAACAAATCCCCTTCCCAGTTCCCCATTTTAGGAGACTAAAAAGCAGTAATTAGAATGGGTGGGCTGAGAAAGTCAACTAAACACAGATTGACAGATAGGCCTACAAGAAGAGGCATCCCATGAACTTCATTATTCCAACAATAATGTCTCTATTTACATAGCAAAGTGGGTATATTATGTTCAGCAAAGCTTTTCAATAAGCAGAAACATGCTGCTAAAAGAATAGCCCACTACCACAAAGAACTTCTAATTTAAAGATACAAAAACCAGTACAGCAATTATTTCTATAATCCCCACAGAAAACGGTGAAATAGTTTTTTTCATGAGCCTTGCAAATCACAACCATAGCAACTTAACATGTATAGTTCTATAAGCATCAACTGTTTCTCAGAACAAGGCCAGGAACTTGGAAATTTAAGCTCTTACATTAAAACTAAAGAAAACTGGACAAGGAATAGCTTTGTGCCAAAGTAAAATTCCTTAGAAATTCTAAAAGCAAATTTCAAGGATTAACCATATATATCCCTGCATCTTATTATACTGTTCATATGGGTATTCTTAGAATTTTCTTGCCTGTTCCACATCCCTACAGTGATCAAAGAGACTCAGTGATTAAGAATGATCATTGTAACATAACAAACAGAGACTCATGGACACAGACAGTGGATTAGTGGTTACCAGAGGGAAGCAGGGTGGGAGGAGGTAGATAGGGGTAAAGGGGGTCAAATAAGAAATCTAACTTTGGGTGATGAACACAGAATATATATATATATGTGGATATGTAGATATATGATATACTGTTGGATTGTACACTTGAAACTTATTTGCTTTTATTAATGTCACCCAGATAATTTTTAATAAAAAAGAATGATCGTTGTAAGTGTATATGTGTGTATATTTTGTGGGTTTTTTTCTGATTCTGAACTGAAGAGAATTCTCAAAAGAAAATTTTTCTCTCTATAAACAGTCACTTGAATAAAGTTAACACTGGCTCTGTAATTGCACAATTTCCAACAGTTAGCTACCAGTTTGTAACACATACCCTTAATAAATCAAAAAGTTCGGATATACTGTCTGAAGCCAAAAATGTAGGCACAGCTACCTTGCAATTAAGCATGTGCCTTTGATGGGTGTTAGTTTTCTCATATGTCAAACAAACAGATTGAACCAGACAGGTTCAAATGCTGGCTCTACTACTTAATTTTCATCATCTTGAACAAATGACTTAACTTCTCTACGCCTCATTTTCCTCATCTGTAAAATGAAGAATGATAATAGTACTTACCTCATGAAATGAATTAATACATGAAAGCAGCTAAAACTGTGCCTGTCTGGTAGTAATTGCTCAATAAATGTTCTCTATGGTGATCAAGAGAACACTTGAAAATTCCTCCCAGCTCCCAGACCTGTGATTGTATGAAAAACATATGCCAATGTGCCATCTTGGCTTTACTTAAGAATTAAATATTAGAATTAAAAAAATAATAATTAATTATTAGAATCAAAATTAAATATTAGAATCAAAAATAAAATAATGGAAAACACCAAACAAATGAGAGTGTCTATAAGGTATTTTTAATCAGTACCTTCTGATCATAATTATACTCTTAAAATCAAATATTATTTCTATCAGAAAAAAAAGTACTCAGAGCCTTATTTAGGGTTTCTTTTTCTTCCTCATCACTCTACCCTTTGTAGTTTCTACTTGTTTTCTGAGTGTCCATAACTGTGGATTACCAGAGTGATTCAAAAAAGTATAAAATGGTAGGTTCTATAAATGGTTATTAATGAAGAGGTCTTCTTTAAGAATGTCTATAAAGGAATTAAGGTAAAGAATCTATCAGGGCCCCAGCACTTTTAGGGGGAAAAACAGTTTTTATGCATTTCAAATTAACTCAAATTAATATTCAAGAATAAATATCTATGAAAAAATTAAGCAGGTTCTAGAAATCACAAATATACAAATAAATATACAGTCTCTTCCCTCAAGAGGCTTATAGTTCAGTGAGAAGACAGTCACACAAACCAACAATTACAATAAAGTGACAAGAGAGGTTTTAGAAGTATGTAGGGGTACAGTGGGGACATGAAAGAAAGAGAACCAATGTCTGCCTGGAAGTGCCAAGCAAAAATTTACAAAAGAAAAATAATGGAAAAGAAAATTTCTCAGCCTGGGAAGGATGAGAGGGCATTCCAGGCAGAGGGAAAGGTATCTGCCCAAACCTGGAGGCATGAAAGAGCATTGCCTGTTTTGACATACTGTGTGGACTGATATTGCTAAAGGGGAAATTAAGATGGAGAGTCAGAGCTTGGGAGAGAAAACTGATGCAGTTTGTGGAAAACAGATCAATCACGCCTGGCTATAGAATTCAGACTTTATTCTTCTACAGGTGATACACAAAGAACTATGATAAAGGACCAATACTAAATGATTTCAAGTTTGGAAAGGTCACTTTAGCCACAAAACAAGCCTGGATTGGAGGACAGGCAGAGTAAGAACTCCAGGCTGGAGGTGGTGAGTGCCTAAAATAAAGCAATAGTCATATAGAAATGAGGGAATGCTTCAACACATATTTAGGGACACAAATCTACAGAATTTAGTGATTTGATGTAGATCTGAGAAAGAGGCAGTAAACAAGAATAATGCCAAAGTGTCTATCTTGATTAAACCAAGTGAAAGTACAGGGCAGGAAGAAGAAGTGTATGACTTTGGGTTAGGACACGTGAGGTGTCTGTAGAATTTCCAGGTGCAGATGGTGAATCTGCAGGTCAGCAGCAAGATTTGGACTAAAGATAGAGATCTGGATGTAAAAAGACCAAAAGAAAAAAGAAAAAAAAAATGAGTTTGCCTCGCTAGAATGTAGGTGATATGAGAAGGGACCAAGAAGTCAGTCATATAAGTAGTGAGCAGAGACAGCAGAGTTCTTAAGGAGAGGCTGAAAGTCAGAGAGACCATGGCGAGGAGGAGTGAGTGGTCATGGATTTGATAACTAAAGAGACATTAGTGAGTCTGAGGAAAGTAGGGAGAGGTAGAAGCTGGGTTTCACAGACTGAGGATTAAACAAGAAGTGAGCAAGTAAGTGAGAGTAAGCAGACCCAGCTCTCTATAACTAACATATGCAGCTTATTTTATACAAATTGCAAATACATAGCCACACTTTCAGCCCACTTGTTAAAACCATGCTGGTGCTGAGTAGATGTTTAAGGTAAGCTACTCTATCTGTGGTGTGATATTCAAGATGACAGGAAGCTCCCTATTTTCTTGCAAAGACCTTTCCATCAATTGACTAATGCCTGAAAATCTGATAGAAGACAAAGTCTTTCATAGGATAATTATACACCAACTCAAAATGTAAATTCCTCTGCTCCCATCTTCCATGGTGTTAGAAGTCCTATTGTCATACACACAAGGAGTCAGACCCTAACCATTGAGAGGAGAATTATCTCCTCTGGTTGCAGAAGGAGAGAATTACCCTGATTAATAATTTTTCATTGTCTAAATGCTAGGTAGCTTTAAATAAAAAGTCTACCCTTATTCTCCAACCCACATAATCATTTTCAGCTTCTGTCTAATCGTCTTGACACTTCATTTGGTTTTAAGGGTTTTTTTTTTTTAAATATATCTTTAGCATTAGTTAATTTTTTAATTGCCAAGAAACATTTTTAAAATCTATTATGGGTATTATCATATAGAACTATTAAGCTTGAATATATATATTAACTTTCAGATATTTTTGAAACCTGTCATAGTCTTAACTTTTTTAAATACTCCACTACTTTCATGAGCCTTCCAAAAAAAAAACCACTTATCAGAGCCATTTAGAAAGAAATATGACATTAAAAGGAGGTAAAATTTTTCCATACATTATACTATGATTTAGTAGTGCTCTCCCATTAAGTCTAAATCGGTCTTCCAACCAGTGTAAAATAGTTGTGATTTATTTGAGCCTGATGGTAAAGGTCTATTAACACAATGACTTGAAAATAGTCTTCATAGATAAGTTGGCACTCATCAAAGAGATTAGGACAGGAAATTCACAGAAGGTTGTGTGACTATCTGTATCAGGAAATAAGCAACCAAAGCTATCTAATTCTTCAGGCACAGATAAGTCCACTCTCAGAGGGCCCTTAGGAACTAGGGGAATCCTGGAAACAGCTTGTTGGAAATGGATGTCTCAAAGCCTATGCCTGATGCAGATCATGAATCGTCATTATAGACCAGCTCTGCATTTTAAAAAATGAAATATTATGGCTGGACAAGGAAAATGAAAAGAATGGCTTTAAATTCTTTAAAATAATATACAGCGAAGTTGCTTATAACACAGCTTGCTGGTAAACAGATTTAGACATTCTGAGGATTAAACTGATATCCCCCAAGTCATAACAGACACATTAACTAAAGTCCAGGAAGACACAAGGTGTAAGGAGAAATTTCACTAAGACTACACCTGCCACACTCTCTCACAGCTCTTCACAAGGTAAAGTTATTTCCAGTACTTGAATCCAGCAATGACTTCCATCAGAGGTCCTCCTTTTCTATTGCTGTACACCTACCTTACGACCAGACTTCTCAAAGGAGAGTTCTATCTTTACTGTCTACTTTTTTTTTTCAGCCCAAAGACATTCTTCAATTCACTGCCTCAACAACCCCTGAAACTGCTCTAGTTAAAATAGCCAATAATCTTCCAGTTGCTGAATCCAACTCTATTTTTAGTCTTCACTTTTCCTGGCCTTCTGGAACATTTTCTGTTCTATGGTATTACTGTTGACTAACTCCTCTATTGCTCTTCAGAGACCCCGTAATTCCCACTTCTCCTCCCTCTCTGACCATATTCCCTCATACTTCCTAACTGACCTCCAGCTCTTCTCCTAGCAGTTCCGATATTTACACATTGGCCCCCTCTTCTCCATTCACACCATCTTCTCTCCCTTTGTGGTCTCAGCTACCATCTACAAGCCTGTGAGTTTTCAATCTTCATCTCCAGCCCCAGTCTCTACCAAGATCTAGACAAATGTCCACCTTTATGTTTCACATGTTCTTTTTGTCATTCCATGACAAAAATTCATTTTAGTTTTGCCCTATCCCATTTCATTTTAAAAACTATTTTAATTTTCTTATTTCAATTAATACTCCATATGTAAAAACCTTGGAATTTCTGTGCTTCCTCCTTTCCTCTCACCCCTAACAGCCCAATGAGTCACCAAAACTTATTAGTTCTATCACAGAAATGCTTCACAAGTAGAACTTCTCTCCTCTGCCTTAGACCAACCACTCCTTATCTGTCCAATGGGTTGATGAATTAATCTTTTAACTGGTCTTCCAGCCAGCAATTTCTCCCCACCCTGCAAGTATTCTCATATTTAGAAATTGAGAAATTTAGAATTTCTCAATTCTAAAAGCAACTGCTGATCCTGTCACTCCCAAGGCAAGAACCTCCATTGCTCCACATCAACTGCCTTCAGATGAAACTTCTTAAACAGGCATACAAGACCCTCCATCTGGCCACAACCTACTCTCTAGTCTTACCCACTGAAGCTCTTCTCATGAAAGGTAGTCATCTAGGATTTCTTATTTACTCCCTCTGAACTATTAAATGTCCTCACTGAATGAACAACTTACTAACTACCTTAATTCAAAATTATCTAATTCCTCACCTCACTGAAACTTCTAGTCCCTCCATAAAAACCCCTCCCCACTTATTTCCAATCCAGTAGCTGCCTTTGAGTCAAAGGTCTGTCCTTAGACTCCTGTTATGTTCTCAATATTTCATCATCTCTCTTGCCCTTCTGCTCTTCTTACTCATCCTACAGAACTCAACTCTGGATTAATTCAAATATAAGAATTCTTCACAACTATCCATTACGGGTAATCACCTTTATCAGTTCTTCTATCAGAAATAAACCCATTCAATTTTATGAAAATAGTTTCTAATAGCAGTAGGTATCATTCTGCTCCATGAGAAACTGATGAAATGAATGGAATATTCTCTAATGCTGCCACAGATTTAGAGCTTTTAGGTGGGAAACTTTGCAGATACATTCATTGTCCAGGAAAAGCTTTGTCTTGGTCAATTTTTAGCCCCAAATCAGGATTGTAGCAGAGTAGGAGCATAATCTGTGGCTCTCTTTCCAGTCAGCCTACTTGCAAGTCTCATTGGATCAAATCCCATTTACTGGCCTTTTCAGATAAGTTTCTGACTAATTAACTGATTAAAACTGAGAGTGACTGAATAATTGCAGAATGTTATAATCTTCTTTTGATTCTCTAGTATGAATAGAAAAAACATTATTTTCTGAATAAAATAACAAATTAACAGAGAGGGAGGACTGGGTTACTTTCTATTTTGTAGGATCGTATTCTGCTTTTAACACCCATTAACAACTTCACCCAACATGCAGTAGGCCCACCTAGGTTGCAAGCGAGGATCCTGAAAGTTAGAGGAAAAGGCAGAGAAGAACCTGGGTTCGAATTGGAGCCTTTCTTGGAGTAAACCAAAAATCAAAAAGTGTTAGTACAGTCATGATTCTGTTCAAATAAGAACAGAAAAAGCCTTGGAGTAAGCACAAGGAATAATAAAGAGAACAAACACTTGATACAAAACACTTCAGGGATAAAACAGAAGCAAACCTGTTGTAAGCAATAGAAAACAAGTGTCAAGAAGGAAGCTGTGGCCCTCTGACCCAAGTATGAAAAGCTGGGATTCAAGAGTCAGAATCAGGCAGTGGGAAGACCCCCATCCCTTCTTTAGGTAGGCAGCTTAGAAAATTCAAGTGTGGCCTCAGAAACTGTGTCTTATATTCACTGTACCACGCAACCTCTGCTTGGCAACTGTCCTGACAAGGGCTTAACAGTTTTCAGTCATCTGTATTTGTGTGTATTCCCATAAAGACCATTTCCTTGCCTCCTCTGGGGATGTCAAGATTTGTTGTTGTTGTTGTTGTTATTATTGTTTTTCCCTAGCAAAGAGTACATGAATCCCAAATCACAGTCACCAAAGGACTGTTAGTTTTCTTTATCCTGTCAACATCTCTATTAGCCTGTTGGCCAATGAATGAATGAATGAATGGAAGGAAGGATGGAAGAAAGGGAAGAAAGGAAGGAAGGAAGGAAGGAAGAACGGAAAGGAAGGAAGGATGGAAGGAAGGAAGGAAGGAAGGAAGGAAGGAAGGAAGGAAGGAAGGAAGGAAGGAAAGAAAGAAGTAGCCTTACTTTCATTTAGAAATATTTTGAAAGGTCCAATTGTAGTCTCCCTTTAGAAGGCCTAAGATGCATCCTTCTGGAGAGAGAGAAAAAGGGGAGGTAGGGTAACAGAGGGACCACCATCATGCCAGAGGAGGAGGCAAAAAGGAAGTCATTTATTTGACTCATTTTCCTGGCAGCATTAAATTTTGATTCTTGGAAACTTTTGGCAGGAAAGTGGGAGGAAGGATTTCAAGAATTCACAGAATTATTATTAAAAAAAAAAAAAAAGAAGCAAGGAAAGGGGGATGTACAGTGCTTCTCGTCCAGTTCTACCATTTCATAGATTTATAAAATGAAGAAAAAGAAAGGGGAAAGGGGATAATATTGACTGCAATCTCAGTGTGTGCCAATTACTTTATCTGTCACTTCATTTATTCTTTTAAAAAGCATGAAGTCATGATAGATCTATTTACAAAGATGGAAATTAAGATCAGCAAGGTGACAAGTTTTCTAAGGGCAAAAGCTAGTAAATCAAAGAGTCAAGATTCAATCCAAATTTTTCTGGATCCAGAGCCTCTTTCCACAAAGAGGTACTGGAAGATTAAAAGATTGTTCTGGCTATGTAACCGGTTAAGGAAAGGCAGTTAGGTCTCCTGACTCCCAGCCTGGTAGTTGCTGTAACCCTGAAATTTCATTTTTTTTTTTTTAGCTGAAGACAGATGACACTGTGAATTAAATTTCCCATTCATTCAACGTAAGAAACATCTGTCATTTTTTGCCTGCAAGCACTATTCTTCTCCATTTTCCTCCAGCCCCTGCTTCACATCTGTCCCAAATTCACCATTGTGATGGACTGGTCACTGATGTTCACTTCACAATTTCATTTCTCATTTCCTCCCTTCAGAAAGTATCTGTCCTTTCTTTTATACCCTGAGGACCCAGGTGTTTTCTTATGGAACTGATACATTCATTTAAAGAATGTTAACTAATAAAGACGTAGTGCTTTAATGTACTTTAACCACCCAATCAATAGAAATTTCCTGAGCACCTCCAAGGTACTCAGTACTGTGCTAGGACTGAGGAGAGATGAAAGCTGAAAATGAAAGAACTCGAACACTGTTCCTCACTTTAAGTTGCTTACCTAATGATATTCATGAAGTCAGACACACTGGCATCCAATAACCTACTAGATATTCACTGCTCGATGAACTTCTAGAAGCGCCTCAGACTCAACGTTTCTCTTTTCCCCAGGAGAGCCCACTTCTCCTTCTGTGTACCAGAAAACCTACATATTTATTTTGTTAATGAACACCACCCTACCAATAACCTGGACACAACACCTTCACCCTTTACTCAACCAATCAATTGTCTAGTCTTGTCAATTCCAGCTCAGCCATGGCAATTAACCATCCCAGGCTTCCTTTTCTCACTGCTGCTATGACAGTCATGCTTTGATCATCTTGCCATCTGCCAGTTACAGCCATCTCCTCCTCTACAGTCTCCTTGCTCTCTGAGCCGTCCTACAGGTGCATAGGTTTAGTTTAATCTTCCTTAAGGACATCTCTGTCCATATTGCACCTCTGTCAAAAATATTAATGGTTCTCTATTTCCCAAAGAAGTCTAAATTTCTTGGCCTGGCACTTAAAGCCCTTCATAATTGGCCAGTCCTAACTTTCCAGTCCTAGCTTCAATTAAACTGCCCTTGATAGACTCTGTTAGACTGTGTTCATTGAGCCAATTACTATTTCTTATAGACTTCCTGCTCCCATGCCTCTCCCTGTCCCTTACCCTGGTAAGTCTTATATTTCTCCTCCTCCCAGCCCTCCAAATGGTATTCATTCCTCAAGGGCCCAAGACTACTTCTACATTGAAGCTGTGAGAAGCCACTGCTCTGTCTCTAAATGTGCATATGACTATCTGATTATCTAAAAAGATACTGATATCAACTTCTATCTTGTGTTAAAGTTATTAGTGTATATGTCTCATCCTTCTGCTGACCTGTAAACTCCTTAAAATACAAGACCAACATTTAATAAAGGGATAGTCAAAGTGCTTTAGTGGCAGAGAGAAATTAGATATCACTTTCTATCTGGGAAAGTCAGGAACAAAAACAAAGAAAGGATAACCTTTGAATTGAAACTTAAAGAAATTTGAATATATGAAAATTAAAAGGTCTGTTCATGACAAAAGGGAATCTTGGAATAAGGTCAACTTATGAATGGTATTTATGAAGAAAAGAGAGTTGGCCAGTTTGGTTTAGAGCTCAGAGGTCTGACAAAGCACCATCGGAATACTTTTAAGTGCAAATTTTAACTTGAACAGCCCTTACGCACATAACTTACACAAGCACGTCAGAGGAAGCACGCTTTGACCAGTTGTCTATAGTATATACATTGTGCTTGTTGCAGGTTTGTCAGAAGAAGGAAAGAAAGGCAGTAAAAATGACCAGTACCTCTTGACATTGTTACCTAGTAACCTGGCAGCCAAAGAATCATTGTAGCCTGCTAGAGGAAATACTGAGCAAAGAATAATAATCTCTTTGATGAGAAGATGTAAAAAGACCTAAGCTGATCTTAATCTATGCCTGAAAATGAATCTATTAATAAGCCTATACAGTGGGATATGAAGTCAATGCTTATATTGCCACATATTTTTTCTCTAAGTTGTCTTTGGTTGCATTATGAATATTGGGAATCTTTACAAAATAGTTTTAAAATGTCTACCATGCTTTAAAAGCATTTATGCTGCCTCACTGCATTTTGTACTCTTTCTATAATTTCAAAGAAAATGAATAAAGAAGAAAAGTTTTCTAATCACTTGGAAAATTCTGCTGAGAAAATTCAATCATATTTTCATCCAACAAATATTTATTACATCTTCCTGTCTGACAGTCATTTTTTTCTAGGCATTGTAAATGCAACCATGAACAAAATAGACAAAATTTCCTGCCCTCATAAGGTTTGCATTATACTATAGGGAGACAAACAATAAACAAAGTTAATAAGTAATATATATAGTTATAGATAGTGATAAGTGCTACAGAGGAAACTAAAATGGAAAAGGGGAAAGGAATAGTAATTCCAAATAGGATAATCAGGGAAGTCCTCACAGAGAAAGGGGACAATAGAACAAAAAAGATTTGGAAGCACAAGCAAAACACTCATGTGATTATCAGAGGGAAAAGCATTCCAGACAGAGCCAACAGCAACTATAAAAATCCTGAAGTGGGAGCAGGTAATTGAGGAAGGGCAAGGAGGTCACATGATGCCGGCTCCTGTCATTGGGGCATGAGACAGTGGGGGGTGGGGGGAGGCTCCTGGTACAGTAAACGAAGTTAACACAGATGGGAATATGTAGTTTAGACTGATGGGATTGGGGTGGAGAAACCAAGGTAGTATACAGATATGGAGTGACTATTATTTAGCCACAGGGAAGAATTGGACTCACGAAGGAAGCAAGGGTATCACCTAAAATGAAACTCCAGCCCTCCTGTAGCAAAAGGCACAGCAACTGGGAAGCAAGTTAACCACCAGGGAGAGTGGCAGCCCCAGCGGTGTGAGGACTGGAGCCTTTGACTATCACAACTAGAGAGGACCCCCCACTCTCCCACACCAGTTTCTTCCTACTGCCTGTGGACCTCATGCAAATGACACAAATCCAAACAAACAAGGGTTGTGCAAGAGGTCACCGTTAACATGTATTCTGCATGCTTCATCTTTGGAATGGCTGGTTCTGTTCTTTTCTGATAGTTAAATCTTTCCCAAACTTTTTGCAGAAGGACAGAAAGATAATTTGAGCTGGAAGATTATCTGTTCCATATAGCAGATATTTCCAGAAATCCTAAGAGAAAAGGAGTATACCAATGAAAAGCAGTAAACCTAATTTAGAAGCCTGCGGGACCCTGAGTGAGGGCTCTACCTGACCCAAGTAAGATATATTTAAAAAGTCTAAACAAACCCTGAAATAACAAATACTTTTATAATCAGTTGCTTTATTGAATGGTATTCTCCTAGTATGTCCTGATAAACCAATAATAGATTATAAATTTAACTTCATTCTTAACCCCACTATAAGTATTTAACTCATTAAATACTTTTAAGACAGAGAACAAAGACCAAATTATTAAATTCCATTGCCGAGTGTTAAAGATAAGCTGTCTAAAGCCCATTAAAACACATATGCTTGAGTGCTCCTTCATTTCAAAAAGTTGAAAAACAAAAAAATGAAAAACTTTGCCTCACTAAAAATATCCATGCCAAATTACAAATATGTACAGGGAAGTCATCATTTAAGAGCCAGGCTAACTCTTTTAGAATACCTGAAAGCAATAATAACAATCATTATTATTCACTTGAAAGCTCTGAGCTTAGCATGACTTCTATATTTATGTGAGCTTAAGTGATCCTATTTGATTGTCTCATTTCACAGTCAAGCAATGTCATATACGGTGATGTTATCAACCTCAGGAAAACATATA
Organism: Macroglossus sobrinus; assembly: GCA_004027375.1. Lineage (NCBI taxonomy): Eukaryota > Metazoa > Chordata > Mammalia > Chiroptera > Pteropodidae > Macroglossus > Macroglossus sobrinus. Next base: position 13,179 of record PVKZ01000886.1, read on the forward strand.
ACTGTTGTAACAGGATATCTTAATCCTGCTAAATTAGTGGTTTGTCACTAATTTGCTATAGTACTAATTTTATCAAAGTACAAATGCCTTGTAGCAATCCACCTGAATATACTGGGCTTAACATCCAGGACTTTTCTTCAACAACACTGCCACCTTCTGTTCAGTGTGGAATGTACTATTATTTATATGGCTTCAAGAAGGGTGAACAGGGATTCGTGTATACTTAAAACTGAAAGAAATATTCTATAGATGAAAAAACTGAAGCCAAAAGGGATTAAGCCGCGTGCCCAATGTCCTACAGCCATTTTTACCAAATTGGAACTCACAAATTATTGATTCTCTTCTATTCTCTCTCCATCAACATGTCTATCATCCAGAGTAGAGATGTTTTATCAAGAGCTTGATAATAGTTTTCTCCAATCATGGAATTTGCTTGTTCACATTGCATAAATTGTTTACCATGAACAAACACTATACTTTCAATTTTAAAAGACATGTGTCTGTTCAGTGCGTAGCCTTAATTTGAAAAAGTATTCAGTTTTAAAAGGTCTATCTTTTTCAGTATGTACCTTGAATAAAAAAAAAATTTCTGAGGCCAGAAAAGCAGGTGATAGCTTAAAACTTTTCTTTTACTCTCCTCTATTTCTTCTCCTTAGTTATTAAACCTTTTGTCAAATAGGACACAAAACCAATGCTAAATGAAAGGTTCTAGAAAAAACAAGGGAGAAGAAATACATCATACATATTTAGGAGTAATTAAACAAGAATTGTGTTTGTGAAACTTTATAAGTTTAGAAAACCTATAGATATATTTATAAGTGAACAATTTTAAACTTATGCTTTCATTTATTTTTTTTGAAGTTTTCTACCAACTTAAATGTCTCATTTGGCTAGGTTGGATGTAAAAAGAATTAGCATTTCCGCTATAAATGCCACTTAGTGATTCTAACATATATTTTGTTCACATTTTGTTAAGGACTTTTGAATATATCCCCATGAAGGATATTGATCTGTAGCTTTCTTGTAATGTTGTCTAGATTTGATATTAGGGTAATGTTGGCCTCATAAAATGAGTTTAGCCTCATTAGGAATATTCCCTTCTTATATATTTTATAGAATTCGCCAGTAAAATTATCTGGGCCTGAAGGTTTCTTTGTAGCAGGGTTTCTATTTATGAATTCAAGTTCTTTAATATAGATCTATTCTTATTTTCAATTTATTTTTTAGTCCATTTTGGTAATTAATGTCTTTCAAGAATTTGTCCATTTCATCTAAGTTGCCATATTTATTAGCATAAAGTTGTTTATAAATATCCTCTATTATCTTCTCAAAGTCTACAAGACCTGTAACAATATCCCTTCTTTCAATTTTGATATTGGTGATTTATCTGTTTTTTTTTTTTTTTTTACGATTGGTTTGGTCATATTTTTATCAACGGTATCAGTATTTTCCAAGAAACAGTCTTTTGTTTTATCTATTTTATTTAATGTTTGTTTGATTTTTATGACACTAATTTCTTCTATTTATTATTTTCTTCTTTCTACTCACTTTGATTGTTCTTTCTCTAGCTTTTAATGGTGGAGGTGGAGATCAATAAATTTAGACCTCATTTCTTTTCTCATATAGGTATTAAAAGATATCTCTAAGACCTGTTTTAGCAGCATTTTACAAATTTTGATAAATTATTTTTATTAACATTTTAGTTCTGTTTTCTAATTTCTCTTGTTTTTTTTTTTTCTTGGACTTGTGGGTTTTTTTAGATCATATTGTTTAATTGCCAAATAGTTCAAGATTCTCAAGATTCTTTTGTTAATAATAACTTGTTTAATTCAGTTGTGGTCATAGAACAGCATGATTTTAATTTTTTGAAAGAAGTTAAGAATTGTCTTATAGTTCAGGATATGATCTATCCTAGAGAAGAATGTTTCATGTGCATTTGAAAAGAATGGTTATTTGGCTCTCTTTAGATGAATTTCTAATAATGCTACTTAGATCAAGTCTGTTTACTTATTTTATTTTATATCTACCAACTCAATATTTAAGCATACATTTACTTTTTAAATTGTGTTTTAAATTGAGATGTTAATAAATTACAGCTGAATATCATTGGAAATTTGTTCTAAAATATAAGATCAGTAAAAAATAAAACGGAAAACTAAAAATTATTCATACTTTTAGAAAGTAGCATAAAATTGAACTTGTATAGTGGTCAATGCATTTAGCGTTAAAAATTTAATTAACCTAAATTTCATTTAAAAAAAATAAAAGAAGTTTTGCCCCCAAACCATGGATTATTATGATACTTTGCTTCATTTTCCTAAAGGTGGTTGATCTTTAACATCTTTATCTATGCTTTAGTTTTTTGCATAGTATACTTTATAAAATCAAGACTGTAAATAAGGATTAGAAATTGGTGGGCTACTCTGAGATAGTGTAGAAATTGAGATAGGTATCCCACTGAAAACATATCTTCCTTTCTCCATCACAAGCTTTGCTCAACTACCCTCCCATTCTACTCAACAATAATAGCAGGAGGGCCTAGAAATAGTGGCAAATACACATTCTCCTTCCCTGGAATTTAAAGCTAAAAGCTTTGAGAGTTTTTAACAGTCCAGAAGTCTACAGCTAAGTTACTTTTCCATCTCATCCTTCCACACCAGTGCACACTGATTATACCTGCTAGAATATTGAATCTATCATTAAATAGCTGAAGAAACCATCATTAATTGAGAAGCATATCAGAAAGGAGTCAAAGTAAAGCAGCAGCATATCATCAATAAATCATAAACTCTGGACATGAACAAAAGAATCGTGCCTGGATTTGCATCCTAGGACTTTCATTTAGGAATTGCGTGGCATGATATGGTATTTAAACCAACTTTCTCATTGTAAATTAAGTGGTATAAATGTTTCATAGACACATATAGCACAATGCATGGTACACAACAGGTGATTAATAGTGATTCTCTTCTAACCACCCTCCAGCCCACCAGTCCGATCCTCCAAATGGATATAATTTGTTGCTGTTTAAGGACATCTCTGTCGTATAGTTCATCTTTTCAGAGTATAAAAATAAACATCAGAAAGAGTAACCATATTTCCCAGACTTAAGCAATGCATTGTGACCATCTCACAGTACCTAAAGGCACTTGATTTTTTATAGAATTATCTGAATTCTATAATCCATGCTCCTGAGGCCTATAGTCTCCCTTGCTCCTTCAGCAGCCAATCAGATTGCTCACTGAGCAATTTAGATTTACTATAGTAGAAGTGACAGTAGTCAGTCAATATAAATTAAGGCTCAAAAGACAAATGTGTTTCACAGTAGTAAGAACTGGAAAGTGTTTATTTCTAAAACTTTACTGGCATCAAAACTAAATTACTGACACACAAATGAATCCTTACTGAACTGAGGTGTAAGAATATTTCAGATATATGTCACGTCTGGCATGACTTTATTTCTAATGGAAAGTTTACCATTGCTTAATAGATCTAACGTTTTGCCAAGATTTTACCTCCTAATATATAATGAGGGACATATTTTGACAACTGATTGGAGATTAATAGAAACTGTGATTGGTTCTTACCAGCAATTTAAAGGAAAAGAACATACACAGTAAAGATCCATAAGATAATTTGTCACAGCTTTTGGCCATCCACTATTTCATAGCTGAGGGAAAAATTAAAAACTTCTTTCTAAAACTTTAAAATTTCTCAGTTCAGAGATAATTGCTTTTTGTTGAAATGGTGTGTCCTAATTAATAGAAATAGTTTGGGGTAATCATGACTTACCATATAAAGCTATAGAGAAATTATCAGCTTTTGAACTATTAAAATATAGTAAAATACACTTAACACCAAAACTCTACTGAATGTAATTTGTTTTCTGGATGTTGAGAAGCTTCAGAATCTTAGGCTTCTAGGTCATTGTTATGAAAGCAATGGGCATTAGATTATTCATAAAGAAAAAAACTGGAGACTGTTCAGTAGCTCCATTTGTTAATCATGGTGCCTGCCTGTCAGCAGTCCCTAATACTAAAAGTGCCCAGGCCCCCAGCCTCTGCATAGTGGCAGCCCAAGGAAGCTATGTTTCAAAGTAAAGGCAGCACCTGCTGACTGGACCAGTGATCATTTGACCTATAAGAAGTTGATCCACAGTCTAGTCAGCAATCTATAATGTGCTTAGAAATGAATAACAAATCAACCTCTATCTTAGGAAATGTGAATGTAAAAAAAAAAAAAAAAAAAAAGGACTATTACAGCTGTCAGAGAAAGCCAGTGAAGTTTCATAGAAAAATGTGGGATGTAGGAAACTGTGACAGCCAAATCTATGAGTAAGCCAAAACTATGAGTAAGTAGAATGTAAAAGGTAGAGAAACAATATATAAGAGAATGGAGGGGGAAGAATACAGTCAACAGAGGAGAATGGAGCAGACGTATGAAAAGTAACTACATTAATAGCAGAGCCCTTAACTCAAAGTTGATAGACTCCGTTGTCCAAATCTCTGGAGCTGCCTGGATTCTGAGCCGACATATAGTTCTGGTTTCCTCTTGATCCTCATACCTTCCTTGTGTCTTCCCCTCACCCCAAATTACCTGATGTAAATGAATTGAGTGTCAAATATCTTCAATCAAATTATTGTATGAGAATAAAAAGATTGCAATGTCTACGTTTCCATGGCATTTTTAGTTGTCTTGAATAAGCCTCTGATGGTAATCTATTTCTCACTGATCTTTTCCTCATAAAAGATTAGTAAAGTAATAGTAATAAAGTTTAATTACTGGTTTTTTGGATTTCATTTCAAGTACATGTAGATGCTCTGTGATGTCACTTTCAGGGGAAGGGCAGATCAAATCGGAAATATAGAATTTAGGTTGAGATGAAGGCCAAACTGTCCATGTAGAGCAAAATAAGCTTCACAAATGTACTATTGCTATAACTATTTTGAAAAATTCAGGTATTATTTGGGCCATATATCCCCAAGAAAAAAAGAAAAAGAAAATTCACATTGGCTTTTGTGCATAACTGTATATTAAGTGCACAAATCTCTAACTCCAATGTACAAAACAAAAATAGAAAAATCTAATTAAAATGTAGATGGGCATAATACTCAGATTGCCAATTTTAACAAATAAATCAAGTAAAATAAATAAAACAGAAATGCCAAGAGAGGGGAAGAGCAGGAGAGAAAGAAAGAGCTGTAGAGAGGAAATTCTAGAGATTAAAGTTATGATCTCAAATCTAGATATAAATACACTTTAGACTCCACAAGAAAAAATGGGGTAAGGAGACCTAGAGAAAAGACAGGCTGAAAAATAAAATTAAAAAAAGACTAATATTCCATTCATCCTTTACCCTCTTAGATTTCTTTATGAATGAGACAATAAAAATTGTGTTCTTTAGTTCAATGTTATAACAAATTGCCTATAAAGAGAAATCAAAGGAGCATTTGTGGTCAATGTTGAAAGTAGAAGTATTTCACTCAGGGAACCCTAATTACATTTTTGTTAAATTGTGTTATACATTTATGTGTTTATTTATGATATTCTTTATTATTATTTTTATTATTATTATTATTATTATTATTATTATTATTATTATTACATTGGTTAATGAAATCCAGTAAGTTTCAGGTGTACAACTCAACAGTAAGGCATATCTATTGCATTCATTGTCCATAGTTAGATTTTTTTCTGTCACCACATATTTGACCCTTTTTATCCCATCTACCTATAGTATACTAATTTTTAAAAAAAATTTTCACTGCAACTGGAGGTTCCTATGTGGCTTTTGTTTTTTCAATTATCCTATTTCACCAAAATATGTGATGTTTAGTACTATGTGCTAATGCCAAGTGAAAGCACTTCAAGGTTGTGACTAACTCAAATTTTGACTCTGGCCTGTCTTCACCACTCTCTCTTCACACTGGAGTCCAAGGTCATTCCACAGGAAGATGTCACTGACAGGCCTCGCCCACCCCATTTTCATAACCATCATTACTATCAGATCTCAAAATGTAGTGTTAAGATACATAAATGGATGCTAGACACAGTGATACAGTAATGATATGAGGGCTGAATATGCTTTAGCAGAACATAACACCACCCATCTTGTGGATATTATAAGAAAATGTATTCTATAGCCTAGTAAATTAGTCAACATTTTAACTTTTGGAAGATGCAAGTTGGGGGCCACAAGCATATGTGCGTATGTGTATAGTACTTAAAGACGGCTTCAAGATCTTCCCTGGGAATACACAAAGAGCTTTTAAAAGTTTAAGGCAGGGGGAAAGTGAACTTAAAGCTTTTCTTCATGTAGAAACATTGCATTATTACATTTGTTTTGAGAAGTCAAAAATTTTACCACAGTTAGAGAAACATTATTTTTATGCATTGCCTAAAGGTGACTCTATAAAGTGCCAACTGTTCATGTCATTTTAAAAGTTAAAAGTTTTTGAAATCTATTATAAAGTTTAAATGACAGGGCAAATAAATTTTTTAATGGCAAAGAAGAGAAAAACTGAATTCACTTTTTTGGGAACCTATTAAGTTAAAGTGATTTTTAGCACACTCTGCATTCTCCTTGCTCAAAGAGAAATAATAATTCAGAGACCAACCCTTTTTTATTCCTCAGAGAGGCATAAAGAACAATGACTGAAATGACTTTGAGAGGAGAAAAATAACTGACAGCCAGCCAAGAAAATGGATACTGCTGTGAAGAAAGGACTTGGAAAAAATATATCTTGGGAAAAGGACATAAAAGTGTAGTGGAAAATGAGGAAACAAGCACAGAAGAATGAATGTGTCTGGGGAAATCAGAAATACTACAAAAGTTTTGCATTCAAACATAAAATATAATGGGCACAATATTGACGAGAAAGAAATAAACTCTCAGAAAAAAAACTTACATTACTTCCAGTGCCTATAAACTATGTTCGTATTATGAAATTCTATTTATTAGTCTACTCATTATTTCCAAATCTAGCATGACTAAATAAATTGTCACGCTTGTTCTATTTATCACTGCTCCTTAGTTACTAAAAACTCCAATTTGCATTTTATTAAGAAAAAATAATTAAATGGGGAACTAAGTCTGGACTCCTTTAATAAAATGCACTTGCTTCCTTTATCCATTGCACTGCAAGATTTCTTTCAGGAGCAAATTATCAAGCCTTGGGAGGTTTTCTTTTTTTTAATTTCTTTCTTTAATATAATAACCAATGCCCAATTAAGAAATTGGAGGTTAATTAGCTACATTCATCTGAAACATATTTCTCCTTTTTTCATGAGGTAATAAACTGAGAATAGCAAATATCAAGCACAAGTTTTGTAAAATACCATCTTAACAAGCCTTATTACATATACTAACAGGAACCACAAAACTCAGCCCAATAATACAGTTAATCTTGTACTAATTGTAAAGTAAGTATACCCCCATTGGAATGGTTTCTTTTTTTACTCAAAACCTTGCCGTGCAGGTGCCTGTTTGCAGCATTAAAAGCCAGCACACTGCATAAATCCTGAGAGGCACCATTCACTTTGGGGCCCACTTATATGTGCCCCCTGGAGTTGTGCAGTATAGAGGCTATTTTGCAATATACGAAATCCTAGCAGTATTTATATTCACCATAGTCAGTTTTCCTACAGGCCTATATCAGTTTCAAAGAATAACAGCAATAAAATGTATTATTTATTATCAAACCTGATTCTGTCTTTGTCATCCACGTCCCAGTAAGATGCTGTGAAGAAAACACCAGTTTTTCTTCAGACACATTGAGTTTAAATCTCAAAACTGCCACTCACTAGCCATAAGACTTTATGAAAGTCATCTAGCCCCACTTAAGGCCTTATTCAAGTCTCATAGCATAACCATCTCTCAAAGGATTGTTATAGGTACTGAGCGTAAAAACACAAGTAAACATAGAAAACATACGCAGTACATATTAGTTGTTGTTATCATGCCACCTACATATTCTTACACACTTGGAATATAAAAAATTCCAAAAGCTAAGGGGTTCAGAATTTGCATAGGGACTCAGTTAAAAATTATGCCCCTGATTAAATAATTGTCATAATAGCATGCATGGTATTACATATTTTTATATATGCACATTAAAGTTACATCGTAGAGATTGGTACACTTTCATATGCACATACACAAATCATTCTCTATAACACATAAAATTAAATAAAGAGACATTAATAAATGTATAGATAGTTAATAGAAGGTTATATTTAATTGTAAAAATACAACCAGAGGCTCAGATGCCTTTACATTGGAGAAGTAAGTGTCACCAAACAGTCAGAAAACAGATATTCTAATCTTATGCAAATTGTTTCACTAACTTAAAAGGGAAGTGGTGGTGCCCAACTCATTTAATAAAGTTGACAATAACCTTGATACAAAAACAAAAAAAATTAAGATAGAATATTATAATCTCATTTATGAGCATGGACACAAAATTCTAAACAAAATATTATCAATTCAGATCCAACAGTGTGTTTTAAAAAAATGTGACCATGTTTTATTTATAACAATAATGCAAGGATGAATAAGTGTGATAAAAATATTTTTGTGATTTTTAGCCACATTAATTAATAGATTAAAAGAGAAAAGTTATATGATCATCTGAATAGACATAAGGGGAGAAATCATTAGATAACATCCTACTCATGACCAAAAACAAAAACAAAACAAAAACAAAAGTCTTATAAAAATAGCTCTAGAAAAAAACTTCATTAACCTGAAAAGGATATGTACCCAAAACTTAAGAGTTGATATTATATTTACAAAGGGGACGTCTGAAGCATTCCCTTAAAAGTCAAACATAAGGCAAAGATATTATTATCACAGGTTCTATTCAGTCATGTTCTGAAAGTCTTAATTAATGCAATAAAATAAAAATAAAACAAAAGATATAAGGATTGGAAGAGAGTAAGCATAAGTGTCATTACATTATAATTAACATGATTTTGAGCCTAGAAAACTTTAAAAGAATCTATAGACAAATTATAATAAGAGTTCAGCAGAATTGTGAGGTGAAGAAATGAGTAATATATAAAATTTATAGTATTCCCACATACCAGAAACAATTAGAAAATATAGTTTTCAACAGACCTCATTTACAATAGTAACAAAAACTAAAAATTCTTAGAAAATTTTTAAATTAGGTTGCCCTTATATGGAGAAAACCTAAAAAAACATTATTTAAATGTAGAAAAGAATGGCAAAAATAAAAGAATCAAAAAAGAATGATTTTTATTTTGCTCAAATTTATACATAAATTAGTGTAATTCCAATTAAAATTCCAAAAGAGATTTCTGTGGAACTTGAAAAACTGATCTAAAACTTACTTAGAAAAGCAATGGAACAATAAAAGCTGAGGAGGTTCTGAAAACTAAAAACAACCTGGAATGACTTGACAGAGTAGTAAGAAAATTTAATAATGACAGTACCAGATTTTGGCAAGAATATGGAGCAATAAACTCTCATAAACTGTTGTTGGATTTATAAATTGGCATACCTTGAAGAAAAATTTGATAATATCTAGTAAAATTGACTATAAATATGTTTTTCAGTCTTAGCAATTCTACTCCTGGGCACATATCCTAGAAAAATGGTTACAGGGGAATAGCCAAAGACACCTTTATATGCTATTTATGACAGCAAAATATTAAAAAATAACCCATTATGTCTATCAACAGAAGAATGAATTTTAAAATTGTTATGTAAACTAGAACAATATTTTTATTATATTAGTCTTTATGTTTTTTGGTGTATATTTGATATTTCTAAAGTCTAGTTTTAAAAACAAACAGGGATAGGATAGAGTAGTTATCTTTGCAAAAGGAAATACTTCTAGATATTTCAAATCTATGAGCTATGCTAGAAATTGCCAAAAAAAAGTTATTATATGATAAATTCACAAACACCTCAAAGGAATCAGAATGCATGATTTATAAGGAACAGTTCTAATTGAACTCACCTATTTTTGTAACATGATAGAATAATAGATCTGGTGGGTCAAGAGGAAGAGATAAATGCAATGTCTCAACTTGAGCAAGACTATGCCATAATGTATTCTCATCAAAAAGCAGGAGGCGAGGGGTAAATGAAAGGGGGATAGAACAATCTAGACCTAGACTTGAGCCAATAGAATAAAATACAGCACACAAGAAGATTGATAACTCTTCTTCCTTAAAGACCATTATCAACCTTTGAGAACAAAACTAGAGGCAATTCTAGGTTCACATGTCTCTCAGCCTCAGTGGTAAAATAAAGACCCAAAGACCTTAAATGTGCAGTTGACATCTATCCAAGAAGGCGTGAGAAGAATTCTGTCATGTGGGGATGCATTTATTAAATTAAGAAAGCAGTCAAAACCAATCTAATATTTTAAGAGAGTGCACTAAAAGAGGAGTATATCTAATGATGAAAATTAATGTTCTATATGTCAATGATAAAAATAGCTGAAGCTCTAACAAAGAAGCACAGTTCATAGTGCATCATATGAAAAACCAACTTTGACAAGGAAAGTGATGATTTCCCATGAAGCAATTAGTTCTATGAGAGACAGTTAGGATAGTGAGAGACAACCCAGCTTTCCACAGCTGCATTTCTAATGCAGTACGAGGAGGCAAATCTACTCTAGTGACCAATCATGTGGTGGATCAGCCAGATGGTCTCATATGCTGGAACTGATCAGTTGAGAGTAGAAATCAATTCAGAGGTCAGCTTGGACATCAAACTGATGTTTAAACATCAACATGTCATTGTGATCTAAAAATCAATTACAATAACAGGTTACAGAAATAGGAGCCCTGCTCCAGTGTGTCCACCTCCACCTCCACCATTTAAAAGACATGTGGAGGTGTGAAGATGGGCAGAGAGATTATTCCAAATCAAGAAAGTATGCCTATGAGAAAAAGTATTTTAAAAATCTATATTATAAGAGAATTTTAGCTAGTCATTTCATACATATGAAAAGCCTTCCCCAGAATGTGGGTCCTACTGTTCACCATCTTAGGAAAAAGAAAATGAGGTTAGCTATGTAACATGAGATGTTTACATCAAAAATTAAAATTAACTTTCTCACAGAGAGCAGCTGATAAACTTTAGAATGGATCTGTATGAGAAGTTATAGAATTTTCTTTTAAGGAAGCATTCTTTAACAACAACAACAAAAATTTTATATTGCTCTGGATAATTTTCTCAAGATTTTTCTAGGTCTTGAAATAAGAATCTTCTAGAAACATCCTCCACTTATAAAAAAATTACTAAAAACTATTTGAGAAAATATTTTAAGAGAAACAAAAGTCATTTAAATTAAGTATTTGGCAAAGTAAACTACATTGTGCAATAAAAGTATTTTACCTTAAATTATACACCCACATTTTAAAAGATCAGCATTAATGCTTTCGAAACAGCTAATACTTCACAAATATATATATAATTTTAGAAACCATCTGCCCACCAATCATACTTTGTTACTTATCTGTGTTTTCTTAACTACTCCATTAATATTTGCATCAGAGTAGGACCTTAGTTTCATAAGAGCACAGATGTTCAATCGATGTAATATTACATAATTGTTAAAATTACATTGAACAAAAAACGCATATGTACTTCTGAGGAGTCTGCATGCTGAAGGTGTGAGCATTCCCAGAATCAGAAATATGTGTGTATTCAACACTGTAATTGCTGGTGTTTCTCTATTCTCTAGTGTCTGCCTTTTATCTGAGGAATGGGCTCAATTCTTCCCCCTTCTCAAGTAGAGTAGCAAAGAAGAGAGAGAGAGATATGTGTATGTAAAGAGTGAGATGATGCTTCTCTGTGTGATTCTATTCTTGGGCTCTTTAAGGAACCATGGCAGGTCACCGCTGCATATACATACTCAATAACCCGCTGCATATACATACTCAAGAACCCAATCTCGAGTTTGTGCTCACCCCCTGAGACAAGAGTTGAACAGGAACCTTGCTTGATAGTCTAACTACTATTGAGTTCATCAAGGTAGGAGTCCCTCACCCAAAGGAAACTTAAGTTGTTAGGAGAAGCAGGAATGGATAATAGGTGGACAAAATCAAAGTATAAGCACTAACTAACTAGAGCGGGGGGCTAGCTAACAAGATGGGAGAATTAGGGGCATGTGCATAAATTCACTGGTTCCAGAGACAGTGGGTTTACTTGACCCCTTTCTGATGACTCTTAGCAATCTAGAACATTCTTTAGAATGCAAGAGTTTTACTTGTCTATCATTCTGCTTTCAGCTACTTATATTTCGGCTACCTATCATCCTCCTGCCAAAAATCTCACTTCAATGACAGATTAAGAGAGATTTCTTTATCCCACACTCTCCCTCCAATGAAAGCATACATACAATTTTAAATATTATCTCCTCGTAAATTCACTCATTTATTCATTTGGCAACATCTGTCTTTGGCCAGGAAGTGCCACTTAGAAGTGCAATTATTTGGGCCTATAGCAACCATATCCTTGAGGTATAACTCAAGTAGCTAAATGAACAATTGACACAAATGTGCATACAAAACGATGTCTAAACACTCCTTGAAGTTAAACATGGTTATGTTAGACTTGGAAGTACTTTATCAACTTAAGACCCAACCAAACATCACACCAAAAGTGAGAGTTCTAAGGTATTCCAAACAATAAAACACTTGAAATTTTTAAAAACGACAACTCTAGAGATTAATACACGTTTATGACACTTTCAAATGTGTCCCAAATTAAATATCTTTATAAAAGGTGCATTATTAGGTCATTGTTTGTATGTAAGTATAGATGTCAGCACTATTTATTCAATGGTTTGGTTTCAAGTGGCACCTACCTCACACAAACCACCCCACTCTTATTTTTTCTGGCTCTTGTTTCTTCATAGGAAATGAATGGAGATGCATGCCTACACACACATATACAGGTATTTATACATTCACCTCCGTAGCAGCCAGCATGTTCCTACACTTGAGGTGGAGACCCTATACATGCAGCAGATAAAGTGACTCACTTAGTAATAAAATCCTCCTTACTTTTTCTGAGCACAAAGAGCATAAAGCAGTCAAAGAAAAAAAAAGCAACAAAAACATGCAGGGACTTGGCAAAGAGCTAAAAATAACAAGAGCTAAAAATAACAGGGAAAATGTTGAAGAGAAAATTATAAAAGTGTTGTTCAAAGACAGTAAAATTTTCCAACACCAGAGGAAAGATATTTCTTCCATAGGTGTCCAAATCTGAGTGAGGTAGCCAAGGAAATATGATGAGCTGTACCTCAGCTTATAGCAGCTGAGAATGCAGTGAAATCTGGGCAGACTGCCAGCTAGAAGGTCCACTCTGGACTAGGAAAATAGATATTTTTAATTAAACCGTGATACTTTTAAATATCTACAATCATCCAAAGAAGCCAACAAATGGTTAATATGGAGAACATGGATTTAATGAAAAGATAGGCAGAATTTCTTATCTAACACTCAAATATTCTTATTGCATATAAAAGTGTATCAAATTTAAATTAGATTTTTTTAAAAAGTATAATCTGCCTCACTGTTATTTTTTAAGCTTAATCACAGAAAATCTATAGCGTGAATGCTTTAGATTCCACATTCTAATGTATTCAGACATTTAGAGTTGCAAATGTTTCAAAACTGTGCCAAAAAGATACCAGCTATTTTTAATTTGGAAGAGCTATGAAGCTCTGTATTTCCTTAGCCTCAGACTCTTGACCACCATGAATAAAAATTGTCCCAAAACATTAGAGCAGTTGCAGGAAGGATGTCAAAGGTCACCCCTCCCTTCCAAGGAGATGATGCTAGTGATTAGGTGTAGGAATAACAGTGAGCATAGTGGTCCTACTGTCAGGGTGTAATTTACTCTGAGTGAGGAGAGCATGTTGGGAGACTGAAGCAGACAACGTGTGTACTTTAATTCATATTAAGGACCTGTTTCACAGCTCAAATAATTTCTTTCTCCAGAACCTCTTTTACACCTACATTTTTTTTTTCTGGAAAACATTGTCTGCTCCCTGACACTGGGTTGAGTTAGTCAAATTCGATTAAGAATGTGGCTCCCAGTGTAGAAACTGGCTTTAACTAGGTAATATGCAGAAATACTATATGTCACTCAAATCTATGCTTTTCTGCTTTTCCTTATTTGTTCATTTTCTTTTTATTGTGATAAAATATGAAATTGTCATTTTAATCATTTATAAGTCTGTAATTCAGTGGCAATAATTACAATACCCAGTGTTGTATAATCACCACTATATCAATTTCCAAAACTTTTTCATCACCCAAACTGGGAACTCTGTACTCATTAAACAAAACCTTCCTCATTTCCCTTTCCCCAGCCCCTGGTAGCCTCTAATCTAGGTCTGTTTATGAATTTTTCTACTCTATATATTTCACATAAGTGGAATCATACAATATTTGTCCTTTTGGTGCCTGGCTTATTTCATTTGCTGCAACGTTTTTAAGATTTGGCCATGTTGTAGCGTGTAAAACAATTCCATTCTTTTTTATGCCTGAATAATGTTATAATGTATGGATACATCACATTTTGTTTATTGTTTCATTGGTTGATATATAATTAAGCTGTTTCTATTTTTTTTACTGTTAGGAATAATGCTACAATAAACGTTTATGTGCATGTGTCCATTTGAGTTCCTGTATTCAATTCATTTGGCTTTATACCTAGGAGTAAAACTGCTGGGTCATATAGTCATATAGTAATTCTGTATAACTTTTTGAGGGCCTACCAAACTGTCTTCCACAGCAGCTGTACCATTTACATTCTTAGCAGCACTTTTTTCCCTTTTTTAAGTAACTTATTTAAAGCCTTAGAATAGCCCAAGAGAGAAGGAAGGAATAAGGAACTGGCTTGTATCTCAAAGAGTCAGCTCATGTAATCCTTCATTTTGTCATGCAGTACTGCTGACTTTTATAAATGGGCTGTAAAATGGCCCTCATTTTAACACTTGGCTTTATTTTTATTTTTTTCTATTACACAGATGTATAATTAAGTACATATTTCTTCTTTTGGTTCACTAGCCCCTATTATTTCCATTTTCCATGCTAGGGCTGTGGGAAAGCATTATTTTGGTTGGATGGAAAGAAACAAGTCCAAAGTCTATTATTAGTTACCCTACATATATGCCAGGAGTTGTTCTTGGTTCCCCTAAATACCCAGATCCTTCCACCTCACCGGATTGAGGTTACCCTTTCTAGTCTTTTTCCTCCTTTAACAAGTTTTCCCATGTCATTTCCCAGAGCAATTGCAGGCTGCTCTTCCTGCTTGTGGCAGATTGATTGTCTCATTTAGTCATGTGGTTTTTGCTTTGCCTGTAGGAAGAATTTCTTCTGCATTAATCCTTTGTCTTAAAATTTCAGGAATAATTCTTGTACATATACAATGTAATGGTTACTAGAAATGTGAGCTATGTGTGATTACAAATCAAAAGGACCACAGATGACATTTTCGAAAACTGTACTCTATACGTCTTTTTTGGCTTGTTACGTGCCCCCAAGCAAAGAAATTTCAACTGAGTTTTTTTAAAGTCCTCAGAGAGCAAGAACCTCGCTAGAGGACACATTCTCAGTGTGCATCCAAAAGTAAATCCTTTTCTCATATCACCAACCTAGTCAAGGGGCAGATAGGAATCACAAAGTTTTCTCTTGAAGATGAAGGAAATGAGGTATTCTCCTTGGGTGAAAAATTTAACAGATTCCAAATTATCTTGGTAATTAGTCAAGATAAATAATGTCTTAATATAATACTTTTTAAAAAATAAGAATGCAAAAATATGCATAAACAAAATATTAAATTTTTAAATAAAGATAGAATTAGTATTACTGTTTTTCCTTTTGCCCCTGGCTTCAAATGGTTAATACAGGACTAGTGGCTAGAAAGGTTTTGATTATGACAAAAGAAAAGCAGAATGACTTTAACATTTCTTTGGTTCCATTATTGCACTTCCTCAAATTTCTGTCCCACAAAAATCACTCACACAAGAGTCCTGGACAAAACCTGTGACCCAAGTAAAGTTTATCCTCAATGGATTCCATCTCTTTCTTTTTCCTCACTTCCCCCACCCCAGGTACCGAATGATCTCATACTGCTCCTCTGTTTTACAAGGGCCTCTCACTTGGGCACTATAGCTAGACCTACTGTCCCCCAAAATAGGCCAAACTGCACATCTCATAGCCTTTGTGTAGCCCCAAAGCAAAAAGAAGCTACCCCAGAAAAAAAAAAAAAGTTTGACATCAAAAAAGGGCCGAAGATTATTGAGAGAGAACTTAGTCTGAAATAGAATCATACAATTTTACAATAAGACTACAGCAAGTCACCAAACCCAATTCCTATTATTTTACTAATAAAGGAACAAGCCCAACAAGGTTAAAAATGACTGTGCAACAAGTTACATTAGAAGTATAGCAAAGACTAGAACGCAGGTCCATGCACCTGCCTACAAGATTGAAAGAATTAATCTTTACATTTTTGATATTTGTAGCAGAACATAAAAAATTCAGACACCATAGAGATGTTAAACTACTCGATTTCTTCGAGTTTACCGCACAGTTATCATCATTAATGGTTTCAAATATTTAATCAGTGATGATTTTGTGTCTGGAGTACTATGCTAAAAACTTGAAGTCTAGGTGTAGGAGGTGAAACTTCAAATAATCATTCAATAACAAAAAAAGAAGGGAGCTTATGGAGAAAATAAAATAGGCAAAGACAAATGGGGAGAATGAACAAAATAAGCAATATGCAGTTTCACTAGAATAAAAAAAATTTAAAGAGCCAGCATTTAAGTGGTTCCAAAATTTGATTTTAGAAACTTTTTTAAATATTTCAAAAATCAAGGTTTGGCACAGGAATGTAGATGTATTTTCTAATGAGTACAGCAGTCCTCCCTTATCTTCAGGGGGTACATTCCAAGATCCCCACTGGATATCTGAAACCACAGGTAGTACCGAGCCCTATGTATACTGTTTTTTCCTATACATACATACCTATGATAAATTTTAATTTATAAATTAGGCACAGTAAGAGATTAACAACAATAATAGAACAATTATAATAACATAATATAATAAAAGTAATGTATATGTGGTCTTCTTTTCTCTCTCAAAATATTTTGTTGTACCGTACTCACCTTTTCACTCAAAAGTAGTACTTTTCAGCTTCTCTTTGTCATATCTGAAGTGTCAGCATCACTATTTTTGTGCTTTGGGGCTATTATTAAGTAAAACAAGGGTCACCATGACAATACCAAGACAGTCTGATAACCAGACAGCTAGGAAGTGACTGAAGGTCATGAGGCATCCACGGGCGGTCACGGAGAATCCACAGAGCGTCCCCGGGAGGTCGCAAAGCATCTTGGGTCGTGGAGCGTAGAGCGCCTGCGTCGTAAAGACGTAAAGGGTTGAGTGGCAGCCTTGGACGGGACTGAGCAGAACTTACGAGAATTCATCATGTTTCTCAGAACGGCGTATAATTTAAAACTTATGAGTTCTTTATTTCTGGAATTTTCTCATTTAATATTTTTTGACCATGCTTGACCGTGGGTAACTGAAACTGAAGGAGGAGAAACGGAGCAAAGGAAAACAGCTGTTATGTTCCACGTACCCAAAAGGTATCACTGCTTCAGACTTTTTTCCCATCTAAGCAGTTTCTTATTACTTTATGTGAGATATAAAATATGTTTATGTACATCAAAGTCAACTAACCGACAAACATCAACCATTATCTAGAAAACATATCTCACTTCACTGCACTATGATACATTTGGCGGGAAAAATGGAGTAGCCCCAATTCTGTGTGGTGAAAAACATGCCAAATGCAGTTTACGAATTAGGGAACGGGAATAGGCATGATACTTATTTTTCTGAGGTTCTTTTCTGAAAATGACTACTCTGAATTCAGGAATTTTAATTGACTTTTTTTTTCTTACTATAATATTGGTGAATTTTTTTTCTCTTTATTCAATTGGCTGCCTATTTTATATAAACTGTCAAAAGCCTAAATATTCTTTAACAATCAGATGTTTTCTATTTTAAAAAGCTTAAAACATTTAGAAGTAAACACTCTTTATATTCTTGTCCCAAGTTATACTTCTAAATTTAATATGATGATAATTGTTGAAGTTGTCTCGTGATATGTAATAAACTAAAACAGTGCCATGATCTGTGGAGAACTCTAAACCAATAAGTGATGCATAAAGAATTTGGTTTTTCAGTCTTTGAATGCAGTATGTTGTAAATATATTGCTTGAGTTTCTGAAAGCTAAAAGTAGATATCAGGATATTTATCCTAAATATTTTAAATTTATTAATGGCACTCTTCTCATTAACTTCCTTTCTTCAAAAAAACAATTTATGGTGAGTTAGACAAGACCTTACATAGCGAATTTCACAATATTAAGTAAAATGATAGGAACTACAGTGCTATTAAAGTTTTAATATACTAGCAGGAAACTTACCCAGGAGAACCTATCTCCTTGGCCACATCTGACCCAATAGATGCCAACTGCAGCCTGGCCCAGAACTTATATATAAGGATCTAGGACAAAGACCTCTGGCCTGTAATTTTTTGTCCTAGACAGAGACTGATTAAGCCTATCAGACCTCTCTCAGGAATCTGAATATAAATTATATGTAAAGTGTCAATAACTGATTGTGAGGACAAAACCCAAAAGACAATATTAAACCAAAATTATAGGGCAATAAAAGTCATGCATTAGCAATTCAAGTAATTCATTTAATGCCAAATAAGATGATTCCACCAAGTCCCATCACCCAGACCCCACAATAATCTTGTCATTTTTTTTTTTCTAGTACATTGTAGGAATTTGAATTTTCTCATGTCTGTGTCTGATTCAGTCATCCTCACTGCCACTTGGCTTCTAAGCATTGCTTTTAGCTAAATGGAGATTTCTACTTGCTACTGTCCCAGACTGGAACTCACTTTGCCTTTATGCCACCAAACACTCTTAACCTAAGATTAATACATATAACATGTTTACTGAAGACGGAGGATAACGGAGGGTAATTAACAATTGTAAACAAGTTTAAACTGAATGTTAAGTATCAATTTCTCTAGTAATTAATTGGCCATTTCTGCTATAGGTAATGTCATTAGCCATTTCTCTTGGTAAGCCTTGTCTTTTCACCATTCTGTAGAGACCCCTTTCTCTTCAATCTCATGTTCATAAGAGTGCATGGCAGGTAAAGTAAGAGAAGGAAAGCAAGTATAGGAATAGCTTTTACTTTCACGAAGAAATTTTTCTTTAAACACGTGGCTTTGTCAGTCTTTCATTTCCCAATTTTTTTTTTTCATTGTTAAAGCTACTGTTAAGAAAAATTATATATGTGTATGTGTGTGATGTGAAATGGTAACTGATTTTGTCCATGTCTTCCAGTAAATCTGGGCTGAGCACTAAAGCAAAACAGGGAGTGTCTCCCCCTTCCAAAAGAGACATCTGATTTCTTGTTCTAGCCTCTGTCGCCAGGCAGGATGTCAGCCTCGTACTGTTAGATCTCCTGACCTTTCAAGAAAGCCATAAATCCAGTGTGTAAAATTTTTCCTAATTTTTAAAATTCTGGGTACTACTTTAATTTTTCTTTAAATACCATGTAAGCTAAATAAAATTCATACAGTGTCAAATCCAGCCACAAGTAGACCCTGTATTTCATCTTACATTCTAGGGTCCCTATCCACTATTTCAGTTGTCAATGGACAACTCTAACACAGTTTTAACACAGTTGTAAGTAGGTTAGAAAAGGAGAATTTCCTAATTGCACCTTATGGATCCTGAGCAAAGGGATGTGACTGGGTCTTGAGAATAGTGGGTCAAGGAACTCAAATCCCATCAGAGATTTTTCAAGTGTAGTGGCTCCTTTTCTCTGTATGGCTGCTTCACCTCTCTGTCTCTCTTTGTCTGTCTTGCTCCCAATCTGATCGATTTACTCTTATCTTCTGCCTACACAGAAGCGGCCATGGAAAATGCCAAGCTTTTCATTTCACAAGATTAGGCTCCTAAAAAGACCTAGCCACTTCTTTCTCAATTTCCAAAATTCTCAGGGAAGAATTCTGATTGTTCCAGGTTGGGTCAAGTGACCAGCCTTGAATCAATCAAATGTGACCACCAAAATGGAGTCTCATTACAAGTGATATGTAATGTGTAGAGAACATTGTACCAAAAAAAAAAAAAAGAGAGAGAAAAAAGAAAAATAAGTGTTGCTATGCAAGCACATACACACAAACACACACCTACCCTTATAAACCTTTAGATAATAGCACAAAGGAGCCAATAATTAAATGCTCAAATGTGTGATAGAAGCAACATAAGCTATAAGAGTTACTTAAAGATTTAATGTAGCTCGAAGTTAGTAGAGGAAAACTTTCTGAAAGCTGAGTGATAGGAGTTGTCCTCTGATGGGTATGTAAGATTTTGTTTGCAGAGAGCCAAAGACTCAAAACGCTGAGCAGTCACAAAGGGAGACAGACATTCCAATCAGTTCAACAAAACTTCTTTAGAGGCCTGTGCTGTATAAAGGACTGTACAGAAAACAAAGGACCAAAGATGATCATGAGGGTTAGGGAATAGTATGATCATTCTGATTTGTGCCTGTTTGAAAAATGAGCTCAAATAATAAATTTTCATCAGTATTGAGGAAGTATGGTATAGAATATTATTATACTCAGCTCTGACTCTTACACATTTTATCAACTTGAATAAAAGCATGTAAAGTATGCTTACAAACTCTGCCAAGGATAGAAATTTCATGAAGTTTAAGAAATCAAAAATACTTCTGAACATTAAAATAATAGATCAAAACTGGCATAATAAATTTAATAGGAATTGATATGAAGTACTGCACTAGGGATCAAAATGAAAAACTGGTTAGACGCTAAAAATGTGGCAGATCTGGCAAAAAAAAAGTCGTGTTGGGTCAAAAAATTGATCTTTTGTTAACTACAGCATTGGTATAAGCCAATCTCTGACAAGGCACTAACATATCAGATGCAATTTTTAGCAGAATTAATAGAATTATTATGTACAGAACACAAGTAGTGCCACTGCTGGCCCTGATTACATTCAGATAATCCCATTAAATTCTGGAATTCACATTTAAGAGACACATTAACAAATATTTCCAAGGAAGGGGATGAAGAAGTAGAAGGGTCTGGAAACCATATCATAAAGAATAACTAAAGAGATCTAGAGGTGGGGGGAAAAAGCAAGAAAAGAATTTCAGGAGAAGAGGAACTTCTGTAGCAGATGGAACAAGTACCAATGGGAGGAAGTTACTAAGAAGCAGTGTTAGGTTTGCTTTGAAAAAGAAGCCAACAATATCTGCTGTCCCACAAAAAAGAAAATTGGATTACCTTTTAAAATGGTGACCTGGATAAATATCTGCCAGTGACTTGTGGATCATATCCCTGCAGTAAGGAAGAGGTTGGGCTCAATGACCTAATAATCTCTTCCAATATTCTATATTCCATGCTTTTATTTTTTTTTTATGTATTTACTTATAAAAGAGGGGAGGGGGATCCTTTGCTAAGCTGAATAAAGAGCCAGCCCATGCCCTTCTTCTTCAACTCATTTAGAATTTGAAAACTACCATCAGCTTGAATAAGATGTTTGGCAAAGTTATTTTCTTCTAAAACTCTCAAATTAAATGTATCCAGAAAATAGGCATAACAGTATCAGTTCATGGACTACTACTTTAGGCTGGAGTGAACCTGGGGGAGCCAAATGTAAACAATTTTTGCCTGAAGGTCAAAACAGTAGCAGTGCCTGCAGTTCATTTTAGGACAAAACAGTAGCAGTGTCTGCAGCTCATTTCAGTCACTCCTACATGCTCTTCTGTAGAACTTTTATATGCTGCTGATGAGACACTCTTCGAATAGAACAAAGACTTGAGTTCCAGTTATGTTGTTTGCTGGTTGCTATTAAATTAATTTGGGCAAGTCATTAGACTGTCTGAAGCCCAATTTTTTATTTTGAAAGTAAAGCTATCAATGCAATCATACTTTTAAGAAATGCGTAGAGATTAAACTAGATAATACATATGAAAATATTCATAAAACTGTAAATATTAGCTATTACATACAAAGGAAAACAATATACCATCAATTACAAATTTCTGCAGCTGGGATTTCTTGCAATGAAACATTCTTAATGTTCCATAAAATTCCTGCTTTCTCTTGCAAGGTTGCCTGGTTTTACTACACTGAGTCACATTTTAAAAATGTAACCATTCCTTAATTATAGTTGTTTTCTATATTATAAGATTAACTGTTACACTTTAGCACTGAGTTTAGCAGCTGTCTCAACTTTAATACTTTTTTACTCAGATCACACACTATGACATAATATCCTTTCATTTTATCCCAGTGTCTCACACTACTTTTATACTTCTTAATTGTCCTTTACAGAATTTCTTTCCTTATTCTTTTTTAATTATGGGATCAAATAAAATATATTCTGGAACCAGGGTCTACCACAAGATCAGAACTTCAGCTTCTCCTAATGAGTCACTTAACAAATTTATAAAAGGTAATCTTTTATAAAATCTAACAAATTGTTCAACACTAAAGCTGACATTTTAATCTAAATTTTTTATAAAGCAGAAGAGAAGGACTAGATATTGCTGAAACAAAAGAATTTTTCCCTTGTAGCATTTAAAATAATTTTACATGCACAGTATGTTTTTAAAAGTTTACCGATCCCACATTTAGTAATAAACTTCATAGGATGTCTGGCAGAAATTCCCTGCCACAACAGTTTACATCGACCATCTGTGTCTGCAAGAAGCTTCCAGATATTCTGCCACCTGATTCACTGTCCCAGCTCTTCTCACTTCTATTCACAGGCTTCTTTTTTATTTTCATCATATACCATATCTGCCCTGAGAGGAAGAAAACATTACCAAAACAGTACAGTGTTACATATTTCTGGAATCAAAATAAGGTTGAAGAACGTTCAGTGACCTAGTCGATGTGCAATAGATGGACCAAGCTCTTGCTCTTAGTAATGAGGATACATCAGCACCAGAAAACATTTACAGACAGGGGCGTGGTCTTTAGAGATGGTTTAGTTCACTGCCTTCCTGAGACAAGCAAGGAAACTGAGACTCAGAAAGTCAGAGGCTTGTCTGAGGTGCCTCAGACTAATGTTAGGGAGTAGGGAAGGGAACTTGGAGTGCCACTGAACCCCCACTCGTGCCCTTCTCAACACACCACTCAGATTCGGCATCCCTTACATGACCAGTGACTTCCTCAGTTCTGGGCCCAAAGAGCAGCCTCTTGATTAGCATTGTTGCTTTGGAGATCAGACCTACCTAATGAGGAGAAAATTTCCAAATAGTTAAAGGCTGGTGGCCCTCAGCCAGTGTCCCCAAACTCATAATTTTTTTTAATCGGGATATAATTGACATATAACATTATATTAGTTTCAAGTGTATAACACAATGATTCAATATACGTATATATTGCAAAATAATTAGCACAATAAATCTAGTTATCATCGTTCACCACACATAGTTACAATGTTTTCTTGTGATGAGAACTTGTAAGATTTACTCTCTTAGTAACTTTTAAATATACAGTCAATATAGCATTAACTATAGTCACGATGTGGTACATTATTATACTTCCAGGACTTAGTGTTATCACTGGAAGTTTGTACCTTTGATCCCCTTCACCTGTTTTGCCCACCCCTCCCCTCCACCACTCTGGCAACTACCCCCAGTTACATTACCAGTGGATTAAAGGAGGAGCAAAATGTGTGAAGGGGATCAATTATAATAATGGGTGGTAATTTGCTTACAGTGGTGGACAACATTATGTAGTGTGTACCAATATCAAAACATACCCCTGACATATATATATAATCTTGTATACCCATTTTACCATAATAAAAAGAGATTATACTGAAGAGAGAAGACCAAAAGAAAAAAGAAAAAAATTAGCCACAATGAAAGAAAATGCAGCAATGGTTGTAACAATTCCAAATTAAATAAATACAAACACAGTAAAGAGAATTGGGGAAAGCGCTAGTTAGCTAATGAATAATTTTATAAAGTGTCAAAAGCAGCTGACAAGAAAATAGTAATGTTAATTAATACCAACTGGCTTCTTATAAAATAACTAGCAGCCCCTCTCAGGAAATGTGATTTCTGGGTCACAGTTCACAGATTCATGTGGCATTTGGAGTAAGTCCTGCATCTCTCAACAGTCTGGACTGTGAAGAGCCCTCAGATGGAACAATGATCTCACTGAGCATAAATGACGCCAGGCCTTGGTTAACTTCCCCATCTTGTACCATCTCCCCATAACTGTGGGGTTTAACACATTAATGTCTCAGGAGGCAGCAGTGGGGACAAACTTAGCTTTTCTGTGTTAAAATGTTAATGTGAATATTTGAGTGTAAATGTTAAAAAGAGGACAATTGGGACTTTTCAGAGCAAAGTGATTATCTTTTTTTAATAACTTCTTTAATTATAAAAGTAATGCCTATTTATTTCATAGTTCATGGAGATGTTAGACAAGCACTTAGAAAAGAAATCAAATCCACCAATAATCTCCTTCTTCCTGAAATGACTACTATAACAATGGATCATGAATTTTGCAATATGGATATTGCACCAGGACCGTGATGACAGAGTTAGTGGGAGAGGGGGAACTGGCTGAGCCAGATGTACCATGATGTTCAGGGCAAGAATAAAAAGGCTAAAACCATTTTTAAGAAACCTTTATGGATTATTTTAACAAAAACTACATAGAACACTGTAAGAGGTTTTTGCACCCTTACTGTCACACTCATCCAGCTCATAGGGGCAAAGACTGAAATGTTCACCTTCGCATCCTTGGCACCCAGCAGACCTAAAAGGAAGGATAAAAGGAAATCCTTGCTGTTTCTTGCCTGGGGGACTTTCCTGTGTGAGAAACAGCTTGAATGCATGTCAATGAAGCAGAATGTCTATCCTTGGAGTTTTTCCACTTAAGATTCATATTCTGTATCATTTTTGTTTTCTCAGTCCAAGGCATCTTAATAAATGTCTGTCCTTAAAGCCCTCAGTTGTAGATGACATCTCTATCTTTAAGGTATTCTGCAGAGTCCTCCCTGCAACTGAATATCATATCCATCACATACCCCCTATTCTAAGTCAGAAAATCATAAACATACTCCAAAGTTGAGACATATGTGTTCAATCATTTTCTCACGATATATTAACATACAATGAGAAAATAATAGCAGTCAAGTTCAATTTTAATGAAGTGAACTTGTATGTTATACGCCAGCAACTGTCCTAGGTATGAGTGTACAAAATTAAAGACATTCTCCCGGCTCTTGAAAATCTCAGTCTGAACAACAGGATAGGCACAGAAATTATTTTTGTACAACATGTTAAGTGCAAGTATCTGTGGTACACGGAATACAAAAAAAGGGCACTGTACTAACTTCCTTCAATGAACTTCCCCTTATTTACAAAACTTATTCATCAATTTCTTTGGTTTTGGAGTTTTGAGTTAGGAATTATTTTTAATTCAATTAGCTCTTCTTTTGTATAATAGGCATTGTACTAAGTGCTTTGTAGATATTGTCTCAATTCTCAACAACCCTGTGAGATTAACATTACTTCCACATTTTAAGGATGAAGAAACTGAAACCCAGAGATTAACTTGCCCCAAATCATAGAACTAGTAAGACAAAGTTAATAGTCAAATAATAATCTGTCTTCAAAATTCATTCTTTTTCCCCAGAAACCTAAAGCTCTCAGATAAATGCAGTGGACCATGATTAGAACAGCAATCACTACTGTTTGAAAAAGTGGTAAGTATGAAATAGGATGCACTATTACAGTCCTTAAACAATGTTCTTTTTCCTTAGAATTATCTTTATCTGGGACTAATTAAGTGTTCACTATTAATTTAGTCTCTTGCATTCCATTTCTTAATATGTACCCATGTTACAAAGGTAATTCGCTTTTGGGATATAAAAATCAAATAATTACAGAAATATGCTATTTGCTTTGATTACATTATCTCCCTTAATTAGCAATCTTCAGTGATTTATCACTGCCTTTAAGAAAGATTTCTATCCAAAGCATAAACCCTGGCATTCAAGGCCCTGTCATAATTTCTGTCACCTTCACTATATGAAGTCTGTCTTTACAAAGACAATTTTGAGCCCACTTCATCCTTAGGTAAAATTATTTATTAAGAACATCTCACTTACCATACATTGCCCAATAAGAACAAAGTTTCAATTGTTATGGAGCAGGTGAGAAAAGGGACCCACAGAGCCAAATCAGAGAGAATTATGAGCCTTTATTAACCAATCAGCAACTGATTCTCTACCACTCAGGGTTAGAGGCGATCAGCCCCAAACTTCCAGAGGAGGCAGCTTATAAAGTTTAAAACCATATCCTGGTGATCTTCTGAACAATAAACAAGCAGATTACAGGAAGCAGCAGATTATAGAAAGCAGTTGTTGGCTGCAAACGTCCCACACAAAGGCAAATGTCCCATACAAAGGCATATGTCCTCAGGGAACTCCTAGATCAAATAGGGCATAGCAGGCAGTTTCCCTATCTGCATTCCCGTGGTGGTCAGCGCCCTCCTCAGGCAGGTACCTGGAGATATCACTTCTCTGTGACTGATTTACTGGAAAGTCTTTTTACTTCTACACAATATATGAACATTTGAATTACTGATGAAAATATGGGGGAACAATTTTATTTGATAATGTTATCAAATGACAAAAATGCTTGTCATTTTCATTTCAACTAATTTAAGAGGGGGGAAAAATGAAACTTTATTTAAAATTTAATTGTGTTGTATTCTGTCTCCAGACTGAAGAATTTTTAAGTTTCTATCTCTTAGGAACAAGTCAAAATTATATAACTTCTTTTATTTGGATAAAAATAATGTTACAGCTACCATGATTGTGAGTTGATCTATAGTTTAATTATTAAAAAAAAAAAAACTTTTTACAAAGCCTTATATGTATAGCATAGAACATAAGAAAATTCAGATAAGCAAAATTCAAGTTGAAGTACCATGCTTCAACCACCAAGAAATCACTAGTCTTAACCTTTTAGTGTATATCTATGTTTTGTATGAGGATATTTTTCTCTAAATTTATTTTTTGAATATTCAGAAGCAAGAAACATTTGTCTTTTTGCTACTAAATGAAATCTATTAACCATATTTTGTGCCTGTGTTAATGAGAAAGTAAACTCTATTGTAAAGAGAACACACAGGAGTGAGCAGATGAGCAAAAGAAATAGAGCCTTGAACTTCTAAGGAAGTACAACGTCATTTGAGGATGAATTGCTCTCTCCTAGAGAAAACTTCATGACCATTCACGGACTTTTAGCTACAAAGTTGCAGGTTATTACTCCAGATAGGCTAGAAAATAAAAGTCCAAATTGCTTCTCAACCAAAATGGGAATGTTTTTCCAAACACTGGAGAACAAATAGGAAGAAGTGTGGAAAAAAATTGGGTGCAGCAAGTCTAAAGTAGAAAAGGAAACGATTCATTCTATAGTTTCAGTTTTTAATTGGCATTTCCCTTTGTGCCTGATCCTCTTCTAAGCACCTTATGTGTATTAACAGATAATATACTCACATAAACCCTATGAGATCAGTACTATCATGTGTCCTTTCACAGATGAGGAAAATGAGGCACAGAAAAGCTAAGTAACTTGCCCAAGTTCACACAGCTGGTTAATAAAGGAGTGAGTAATCAAATTCTGGCAATCTGGCACCATCGCCTGATCTCTAACAACTACTCTATTCTGCCTCTCAAAAGGTCAAACAGAGGAATGGGAAGAAGAAAATGCCGCAGGAAAGTATTTTAGATGTAGCCAGTGAAGCACAATTCCCCAAACTAAGCAGGCAACTTAAAAGGGCAAAGCCTACAATCATTTGTTAGGGAGCTTCCCTGAATAATTGTACAGATAACGTCATCTTTGCAAGCCTGCAGCTCTGAAACACAGCCCTGACTCCTCCATAGTACAAATCTCCCACAAACATCCAGTCCAATAAAAGTCTTCCTCATTTAAATATTATCAACAATTAAAATGTGCCACCATCAGGTCATTACTAAGGTACTGCATTTATAAAGAGGAGGGAGGGGAGAATATGACAGGGGCAAAAAATGTCACACATGAAACTCAAACAGATAAATGTAACCACGGAACCAATGAAAATTATGACCAGAACTCTCTATGACATCAAAAAATAGATATTAAGGAAGTTATAAAGATTTTTATACAATGAGAATTCCAAGAAAAGACGTAAGAGTTTAGAAAATTTGCAAGATACCAGAAAGAGATGTCCTTAGAAAGAAAAAAAAAGAAAAAAAAATAAGCCACAAAGAAATGAGACTCATTCTGAGACGATAAGCATGCTACTGGAAACACGGTAAGGGACACAAAAGACAGGAATAAGACAAGTGGGAAAAAAATGAAAATGAAAAACAGAAAGTAAATGGCTAACAGTAAGGACGAAGGAGATCCACAATAGGTGTTTGA
This sequence comes from Macroglossus sobrinus, assembly GCA_004027375.1. Lineage (NCBI taxonomy): Eukaryota > Metazoa > Chordata > Mammalia > Chiroptera > Pteropodidae > Macroglossus > Macroglossus sobrinus. Next base: position 41,742 of record PVKZ01000886.1, read on the forward strand.
TGTTCCTAAGTAAGACAAATAAAGTCAAATTATAAACAGTTTTTAGTCAAAAAGAACAAAGAATAACTCGAAAAAGATTTAAAACTAAAGATTTAAAGATACCCTCTGTTTAGGAAAATGAACACCCAAAGCTTATCACTCAAACATATCTAAGTAAAATTAAAGGACTTCACATAAAGAATCCTTTAGTCATTGAGGCAAGAAAGATCAAGCCATATATAGGGGGAAAATTCAGAATCAACTTAGACTTCTGAGCAATATTCTACACAAATACATATTTGGGAAATACCTGAAAAATCTTGAAGAAAGCAAAAGTAATCCAAGGAGTTAATCCCAAACTAAATAAGCCTTAAATATAAACATAACAGAAAGCATTTTTGGACTTTCAAAAACTCGAAGAATACATTTCTCCCTGAATCTTTCTGGAATATGTTATTAGAAAACAAACTGCAACCAACCAAGAGATGAATAGAAAACCTCCAATAAAAAGAACTGACTGCAAGCATTGACTCTAGTCATAGGACTAAAACCAAAATAAGTCTAAAACTGGGAGCTGGTATAATTATGCTGATGGACAAATGTCATGCATTGTCCCTTCTTCCTCTGTTACAAGACCCCTGATTTTTAGCTGGGCATATAGCTTCATTTGTCTGATACCCTTGCAGGTTATCATGGCCTTATAATTTAGTACTAGCCCATAGGATGTACACAGAATTAGTATGGGAAGCTTCCAAAAAAGTGTCCTTAAAGGGAAAGGTTAGACTTTTCTTTGTTTTTCCCTCCCGGCTGGCTGGAATCCAGTGTTTGGGCTGGAGCTCCAACAGTCATCTTGGACTCTAAAGTAACCTTGGAAATGGAAAGTCATAGCGAAGCAGTGAGGTAGAAAGAGCATGAATCACTCATATAGTAGAATATTATACAAGCTCTGGACCTGCTGCCTCCATGGGAGAGAGACATATAAACCTTAATTCTGCTGAGCACATCATTACTTTTTGTTTATTATTCTCAGCTCAACTTAGTTCTAATCAATACAGTTTGCTTTGTCCTCGTATCATATCTTACACCAAAATAAATTCCAGAGGTCTCGAATATTTAAAGGCTAAAAACAAAACAAAAACAAAGTATGAAAAGAAAAAACAAGAGAATTGTTTTTTTTATAATTTTGAAGTCAGGCCTTTCTAAATATAACACAAAACCTAGAGAACAGAATATGAAAGATTTATAAACTCAACTACATAAAAAACGCTGCACAGATAAAACAAAACACCATAACAAGGTTAAAAAGACAAACTGGTAAAATATTTGCAACACTTTTTGCATTAGACTAGGGCTAAATTCTACTCTATATGTTTGTCAATAACACCAAACAACGCAATAGAAAAGCTGGAAATGATTATAAATAGTTTTTACAAAAGGAAATGAATAACTTAAACATATGAAAAGATGCTCAGTCTTATTTATACAAGAAATACATGTTAAAGCTACTAAGAAATATTATTTCCTACCTATTAGATTGACCAAAATATAAAACTTTGATAATATATTCTTTGGGCAAGGTTTTGGAAAAGAGGTAGTTACATGTTACTAAGTGTACATTGATACAATTTATACTGAGAACAGTTTAACAATATATATCAAAATTACAAGTGTGCATACCTTTCACCCAGAAATTCCACTTCAGAAATGTACCTTACAATAATACCTGTGAATATTTGTCAAATAATGCATGTCCAAGGATGTTCACTGCTGCATTATTTGGAAAGATGGGAAAGGACCTAAATGTGTGTCATTAGGAACTTGCTAAATACAATACAGCATATTTATACACCAGAAACCTATGCATTTCTTACAAGGAGAGCTCTATGAACCGATATGAAATGAAAAGAGATACATTGTTAGGTGAGAGAATGCAGAAAAATGTGTATTATAGTTCCTTTTGTGTTTGAAAAGCTATATATATATATAGTGTGTGTATATATGTTTAATTAATAAATATATTTTTAAAAATATATAAGAAACCCATAATAGAAGTTGCCTCAGGGAGAAAAATCTGAAAGAATCTGGCTAGGAGAGAAATAGATGGGGCTTACTCTTAAAATTCACACCTCTGTACATGTTTTTAATATTGCAAAATGTTCATATATATTCATATGTAGATTAATTATTTAACTAGTTTTATATAAAATAGAAGGAAAAGGAAAGTCTCATGCAATAAAAGTCATAAAAATTATAGTTTATAATCTCCATTCATACATGCCATCCATGCCTAACATAAATGTTTGAAAATGATATTTAGACTTTCAATCTCAGGTGGCATTCCAGATAAAAGTCAAAAGATTTATATTAGGTAGCTCTATAGAAGACCAAATATTAAAACAATCTGTTAATAATTGAAACTTGAAATAAAGGATGATGTTTATTTCATTGTATAGAAGCAATAGTTACTGCTATCACAAAATAGCTCAGTGTTGTTATATTTAAAGAAAATCAGTAAATAACATGAGAGCCTATTCTTTGTCTTGTTGCTGGCCATCCCCAGAGCCCGTGACAGGACTTAACACAGAAGAGGGCCACGACAAATATTTATAGAATAAGTTAAAGTATTAAATGGAATTATAACAACAACAACAAAAATGTAATGTTATAACTTACTATTGAAATTCAATGTAAATGGCTTTGCCTTAGTTAGAATTTTCTGCTGCTCTGACTGTTATGGTGTCTAAGGTCTCATGACTTTTTACCTGTCACATTTACTGTGCTGTAGGCTCAAAAAAAACAAACTGTAAGATTTACAATTTCTGGGGCAAAATTTCATGTTGTGGCACTTGCTCTCTTTTCACACACACACACATACACACACGCTCACTCACACTCTTCTCAATTTTACTGTTGTTAGGCTGCTCATTTTTCATACCAGCTGCTCCTCCCACCTGCTTCCCCAAAACATAATGTAAAGCCTCCATCTGATGCACAGAAGGGACACCAACTAAGATAAGGGTGAATTTCCGAGGATGGTTCTATTCTCAAGTGAGGCAGAGGGTGTTGAAAGAACTCAAAAGCTAGGTAGCAGGCAGATAATATGATTTCAATTCAGACACAAAAATAGAAATGCTCTGGCATCCATCAAAAAGAAGAGGAAGTTTTGATCTTTGGGGAGGATTTTTCCCTTTGGCTGAAGTTCAAAATCCAAGTCCTTCCTTAGAATGAAGGCATTTATTAGGTGAAGATTTGGTTTCTTTTCAGAAAGCCAGGAGAGTCCTGATAAGAAATCTTCCCTTAATTCAGTAACTTGATTTTCAACTTGTGATGAGGTTTAATACAGACATTATATGCATATTTCTCATCGCATAAATTGACACAAAGAAGTTGGGCACTCTGAGGTCCTTAGAGAATATGATGGGAATGTACTTATTTTTTCTAAAGAAACTTTTGAAAAGTTGTCCATAGTAAAGTATATTTGTTAAGTTTCAAACTGAAGTAGGGAACTGAAATGTATTTCATGTATTTTTTTTTAATTTTTAATTAAGATAAGTTACTGATATAAAATTATGCTGAGATCTTCTTCTTGTTTCCTCCCCCCCCCCCCCCGGGAGTATAACTTATTTTTGTTGAATTAAATTATTTTTATTTTAATTGTAACTCATCTGTTATGGGACTTTAAAGCAGAAGAGAAGAAAGTAGACCAGTCAAGTCAGTGACAATGGCAGGAGGAGCCATTGCTAAAAATGAAAGCAGAAGCTGAGAGAAGCCAGATTAAGTACTGAGAACCAGAGACAAAAGCTGTGGTAGAAACTCGGGTTGTCATGGAGTAAGTAGTGTAAGCTTCTACAGAGCTGAAGCCTAGGGCCCAGCCAAATGAAGATAATAATATAAAATGAATTCTATTAAAAAATGAAGTGGATATAAGCATTCATTGAGATATTTATTCAAGTGCAGCACCGCCAAGTGGAAGAAAAGAACTACGATGGTATATCCAAGCCTGACTCTTGAGAGTTTCATTCATACATTGTCCAACTAATATTAATGACATTCTCTGTGCAGAACCCTTCACTGAGTACTAGAGTGAACAAAACAAATATGGCCTCTAACCTCACAGAGCTTATATTATGGCAAGGTCAGGGGGAAGATCAAATAAATAAGTACCTGATTAAAAAGTAAGCAAAAAAAATATTTAAGATGATAATAGTACAATAGAGGAAACAAGAAGGATACTGAGAGGTAGAACAGGAGAGGGGACTTATTTTAGAAAATGGCCAGGAAAGGCTGCCTGAAGTGACATTGAACAGAGGCGTGAAGGATGAGAAGAAGCCAGGCATGAAAAAAAAAAATGGAGGAAGAGATTTCTAGGCAAAGATCCAGAGATAAGAAACACTGAACACTATTCAAAGAACTGCAAGAAAATCCATGTGGCTGTAAACTGGTCCTCCTCCTGCAGGTACCCTCTCCATCATGGTTTATCCCACAGCTCACAAGCATCCTGAAATCATAGCTGCCTGGAGTATCAAAATTATTTCTCTTCTTTCATTTCTCTTGAGAAACACTGTCTAAATCATGACCTCAGGCTGGTGATAAAGAAAAAGGAAATTTTCTTCAAAAGTTGTTTTTTTTGTTTTGTTTTGTTTTAGTATAATGATATGCTTCAAATACTGAAAAACACCGGGAGGTTGTCTAATGAATGCATACGCATGTGTATATGTCTATACAAAGGCTCCCCCACCTAACTCAGAATCATTGGCCCTGTTTACGAGGTTACCATGGCATCCATCTGCAGAGCACACAGCTCACTCACCATCTGGCTGGGTTTCCCTGGTAGGTCTCAGCGGGGAGAGGTCTCTTTAGGGAACTGCACAGCTAGAGAGAATCAGCAGGCAGCCTAGAGCTGAGGAGAGAACAAAAAGTGCAAGATTAAATTAATCGTGTGGTCTGAAGTCCACTCCTCCCTTGTATTCATTGGTTGTAATGCTAATATTGGGAGAATAAGTTATTTTATATATGAAAAATGTTTGAATCTTGGTCCACAAAACAGGCATATAAAAAATGTCACATTTCTTTCTTCCCTTTCTATAAACCTAAATAAAACTCAATCTCTGTCTCACCAGGTGGTAGGAAATTCAATTTTATTCATTATAGGTTTCTTTTCTTCCTACTTACTTCTACTTCAAACTCAAGGTCATGCAAAGATCTCCATCCTGGGCTCATGACTTTTTTTTTTTTTTTGAGGGCTCTGGAACAGCATTACCTAGATCTTCATCTTGATTCTGTCACTTAGCGGTGTGTGACATTGGTTGACTTAACCCTTCTGTTGATTAATGGAGATAATGATAGTGACTTTCCTCATATAATTATTGGATGGTCAGATGAGTTAATATATACAAGGTTCTTAGGATAATGTCTGGCCCTGAAGCATACAGTAAATATCTATCACCATCATCATTATCATTTTTATATGATGTGAAAGTTTCTGGAACTTTCCTCCAGTAGCTGATTCACTCTGGTTATCAGAGATGCCCACATCCTAGCCCAAAAGGCTTCCTCAGATCCTAAGGCTCTGCTGCTTCCTGCTGAAAGCACCTAATCCTCTGAAACGTTATCCTCACCCAGGACAACATCTTGGAATGAGCCACAAGCCCCCACCAAAGTTTCCACTGTTCCCTAGGAATCGCTCTGCAAGCACCTCCCCATTTTCTCTCTTAGGATCCTTGAAAGCCTTTTCTCCCTCTGAGAACACCAGCAAACTGTCTTAAGTGGTTTTAGCTTTAACAACAACAATAAAACTAAGCTGCAGAAATGAGCAGAAACCTCAAGCAATTTTTGCTGCTTGAAAAAAAAAAAAAGGCTAGCTAGCAACTTGAGAAGGGGTCAGAGAAATGGGATAATACAGAAAGAATAAACAGGAATCTTCCTGCCACACTGATTCTGTAATGTTTGCTTGGATGAGTTAGATCCACTGTTTTCTTTCTCTTTTACCTTACAAAGGTTACTTGACCTCCTTAACTCTCAGTTTCCTCATATAAAATCAGGATAACAACAGAACCTGTCTCACAGGGATGGTGTGTAGATTTATTGAAACATGTATACAGCTTGGCAAAATGCCCAGCACAGAGTAAGCCATCAGCAAATACTAGTCCTCTCCCTTCACCTTCCCTTTTCTGTAAAGAGACCAACACCTTTCTTTCTCTCTGACTTGCAAGTCTCATGAAAAATCACTCCTTTGAGCTTAGGCCAAGGTCTCAAGAAGACAACAATTAAATGTAATTTGGTTACTGAGGAAGAAAGGAGGTTGAGGTGTTAACCTTTTCCACAGAACACATTAGTCTGGATTTGATTTTATTAAACAAATGGTTTGTCTACTATTTTATTAGTCAGTTTTGAGGAAGTAGCACGAATTGCCTAGGAACTATAGAGCTTCAAGCCTGAACATTTGTAAATGTTCAGTGGCCTCTAACCAAAGGGTAAGTATCAGGCCACAAGGGAAAGAAAATACACAGTTTTCTATATTCAGAATTCTGCCTGGAATGAGCCCTGGTCCTGCATGGGAAAACAAAGTAAAATAACACAGATCATTAATAGTGTCAACAATTCAATACATATCTGAATCCACTCTGCTCGAATATGTCAATAAAACTTGCCAGCAATACTTCTTGCCTTGTGACAATTAACTATATCTTTCAATGACAGGATTTATCTCAAACTAGAGAGTTCAGTTCAACCAGTATTCATCATGCCCCTATTACATGTCTTCATGCTACAAGTCCTTGCAGTGACAAGAAATCTATCTTCTCTCTACTCAAAGTCAACTCTGAAAGGTCCACTCTAAATGACCAAACAAGGGTTCAGGAATAATGCTCTATTCTCATAACTTTAGTGATATTACACAGAACTCATTATTTCTGTTCCACTTACAGCTGGTTTTGAGACTGTTACATTGATGAGTGAGAAGATGGCTGATGAGGTCATGATGCTCAAAAGCCTAAAAGGCTCTTCAAAGGAAGAGCTAACGCTGTGATAACCCAAGCTCAGGCAGCAAAAGGGCTGTGGAAGCTTAGAGTACCTAGAGAACTGAAGATAGGCATGAACTGAAAACTTCAAGAAACAGGCAACTGGTAACCTGTGTGATAACTAATGCTGAAGGAAAACCAGGGTCTTATTAACCATGAGGGTCTAGGTAGCAGAGTAGAGAATTTACAGTTGTAAATGGTACTGTTTAATTTTGGTTTTCATTTGTCTGTTGTCAGTATGTAGAAAAGCCGTTGTTTTCTGTGTGCTGTTCTTATATTCTATGACCTTACTGAACTCACTTATTAAGATCAAGAGTGGTTGGTTGGTTGGTTGGTTTTTCGATTTGAGATTTTCTACATAGACAATCATGTCATCTGCAGTTAAAGATGGTTTTATTTCTCCTTACACAGTCTGCACATATTTTATTTCTTTTTCTAGCCTTATTTCACTGACAAGGACTTCAGACACCATATTACTAAGAATAGTGAGAGCAGACATCTTTAACTTGTTCCTGATCCTAGAGGGAAAGTATTTTGTCTTTCACTGTTAAGTCTGATGGTAACTACAGGTTTTTGTTGATGTTCTCTTTGGGTTTAATGAATTTCTGTATTCCTCGTGTACTGAGTGTTTTATCATAAATGAGTGAATTTTACCAAATGCTTTTTCTGTAAATTGGTATAGTCGTGTGATTTTTCTTCTTTAGTCAGTTGATGATATAATTTCTTAGATTGATTGAGTTTCAAACGTTGAACCAACCTTGTGTATCTGGAAAAAATTCTACTTGGATGTAACACATTGTTCCTTTTATACATGGTTGTATTTAATTTGCTAAAATTTTGTGGAAGATTTTTACACTTAAGTTCATGAGAGTTACTGGTCTGTAGTCTTTGTATGGGGACATTAGTCTAGTTTTTGTTATCAGAATAAAACTGGCCTCATAAAATGAGCTGGGGCATGTTTCCTTCTCTGCTATTTTCTGGAAGATATAACATAAAATTTATGTTATTTTTTTGAATTTCTGATAAAACTCTCCAATAAAGCCATCTGGCCATGGATATTTATTTATTTATTAAGCATTTTAAAATAATAAAATCAATTTCTTTAATTGTATGTCTATTCAGGTTATCTGTTTCATCTTGGCTGAGGTTTTGGTAGATTATTGAATGTATGAGTACAAAGTTGTTCATATTTGTCCCTTATCAGTCTTTTAATGATATAGGATCTAAGTATATTTCTGTCATTAAAAATGTTGGTGACTTAGCCTAAAGGATATTATTTTTAGAACTCTATAGGAGTGCATTTTTTTCTATTTTTATTATTAACAATGATGACTTAGTTTAGTTAGCTTTAAAAAATCCTCATTTTTTTTCTCTAATTTCTATTTCTATCAATATATGAAATTCCTTAGAATTCTTTGTTGGAAGATTTCTGGTACAACTGTGGAAATGTTCACCATGAGATGTCTCCCTTGGCCTGTAATAACACCAAGAGGAGGGAAAGGCTGAGTTTCTTATCACTGGGAATCACTTATATATTCTTGCAAATATTTCAGAATTTTATTTTTATTTGGAGAAGGAAAATCAATTTGGATATAAAATCTCATGGGATTACTCTGGTTTATCTGAATATTTAACATATGCATCCATTTAATATGTAGATTACAGTACATCTATGAAAAAAATCTAAACAAATTGCCATTTAGTTGGTAATTACTAAAAATGTAGTTGAAGTCATAGCATTAGTAGCCTGGAATTAATAAGTCTATTTCTTGATCAGGTCATTACAATTTAGTTAAATAAAATTTATTTCAACTCAAAAAAAGAATATTGGTGACTTGTTTCATCTCTATCTTTTCTTTATTATTCTTACTAGAAGTTTATCAGTTTTGTTGATTTTTTCAAAGGACTAGGTTTTTGCTTTGTTAATTTTCTCTGATGTTTTATTTTGAATTCTACTTATTTCTGCTACCTCGAAACCTGATATTCATTCCTTTGCTTCCTTTGAGTTTATTTTTATCTAATCTTTCTGATTTATTGTGATAGGAATTTAGGATTATTAATTCAAGCTCTTTCTTCTTCTCTAATGTAAGCAATGAGTCCTCTCAGCACTGCTTTAGCTACAGCCCACAAATTTTGATATACTATGCTTTTGCTTTCATTCAGTTTTATGTATTTTTAAATTTCCTCTGAGATTTTTCTCTTTGACCCATGTATTATTTAGAAGTATATTGTTTCATTTCTAAGTGCGTGGAGATATTCTTATTGTATTTCTGTTAGTAATCTCTAACATTATATCATGGTCAGAGAGCATATTCTGTGTGATTTCAATTATTTAAATTGCTTAACGTTTATTTTATGGTCCAGGATATGGTCTATGGTCTATCCATAGTGCTTGAAAAGAATGCATAATCTTTTTGTTGAATGGGGTGTTCGGTAAATGTCAACTGGATCTTCTTGTTTGATGGTATTATTCAGATCTATATCCTTCATAACATCCTGTCTAGTACTTGCATTAGTTGTTGATAGTGTGATGTTGGTGTCCCCAATTACAAGCAATCTATGTTTCAATGAGCCCTCTAAGTGATTCTGAGAACCACTGGCTCAGAGCAGAGTAACTCAATAAAGTTAGCTGAGGAGAATAAAATGTCACCATTTTATTAACTATAAATTAGAAAATTTTAATGAACTTGATACTGTTTTTCAGTGAATATGAAAAAATTATTACATGTTAGAAAGGTAGGATACAAAGTAAGCTCTCATCCTAATTATTTTTTCCATATATAATTAAAGTAAGCGATTAGTTGTGCCACAACCACCCCCTTGGGGACAGGTTAACCATAGCAGCACTGCACATAGGAAGAGTATGCAGGAAACTCTGGAGTTTTAACCAAAGCCAAGTTTTATTTTTAAAGCAAAATTTTAAACTGAAGTGAAAATCAGCTTAACATATTAATTCATCATTTCTGATACTGGTCAGTTTATGTGTGCATTCAATTAATGCATATTTATTGATCTCCTCTTATGATCCAAGAATGGTATCAGGCACTAAAAACAGAGCAGAGAACAAGACATAGAGTTCACCATACACACAAGTAATTATTTTAATTATAATTGTAATAGATATTAGCAAAAAAAGAACCAAAACACTAAGAAAGCACGTAATAGTAGGCCTAGCCTGGTCCAAGGAGATAAGGGAAGTTTTCCTGATAATCTGAAGGGTATTCTGAGATTTAAAGAATACGTTAGCCTTGGTCTAATTAAGAGGAAGGAAACGAGTTTTAAAAAATCAAGGAAACTCAATTTACCAAAAACTAAAATAGATATTTGGCCTTATACTAGAGGTAGAAGTAAAGACACACTAGTCATAAAATCCAGGGTGATGATAGGGACTAAGGTAAGTAGCCATTGACCTGAAGTGATCTGTGTAGAGATCACAGCTTCTAGCCAATTCAAGTGCATCTCAACAAGTCAGAGAGACTGAGATTCTATGAAATCACAATAGCTTCCTTTTTTACCTAACCCTGCTATGCTCTGGGAACAATACCAGGAAACTTGTGAACATTTACTCCTGTAATTTCTTGGATCTGCATCAACACAGTTTTGTTCTACTAGGATTAAGGCCATATGAGGCCAAATATATTTAAAAGGTGAATGGGAAACGATCAAATTCTGCATTTGGAGATCTTTTATTAACCTCTGGGCATTGGGGAGGATAAGAAAATAACCCAGAGATAGGAAAGAAAATTAAAATTTTTCAAGTGCCTAGATAAAAATAAACGCATGTACCAGGCACTAAACTGAGAGCCGTCTATCTCTTCTAAGCTTCACAATAACCCTAGAAAATGGGCTTTAATTTCCTCATTTTAAGATGTAGAAAGCAAGACTCAGAAAAGTAAAGTAACTTTCTCATGGTAAAAGTTGGTAAATAGCCAAGTCAAAGCTGAATCCAGGGTCTTCTATGAAAAGCTGGACCAATTTGCACTTGGAGCTGCTTCCTTGAGAGCTGTGCTCCATCCCAGGGACACTTGTCTCATTTTTCTTCTATTCTCATTGCTTCTTTTCCTTGACATTTTAGTCAGCCCTGAGGTTTACTGTAATCCTCCCACCTCTGTCCCTGCCTCTCTCTAGCTCTCCTTATTATCTCCAATAAACTTCTTCTAGAATACTCAATAACCAAAGCAAAAATTCCCTTTCAATCTGAAAAACCTGAAAGGCTACTTAATAAGTCTAATGTCAAGAATTCATAATGCCAGGGAAGTCCAAATCCATTATTTTATCTTCTTTTCTTTATCATAGGGATGTAGACAGAGTTTTAGGACTTGGAATCGGCAGGAAACATTTTTAGCTCTGATAATGATATACTACTCTGTTTCAAGATTTTACTGCTATTGTATTGGTATGATTTTATTTGGATTTTAATACAACTTTGGGGGAATATGAGGTCTGTAAAATATATTTATATAACTGCAATAAGAGATTTGAGACGACTGTGAAGGGAACAAATGAGAACAAAACACCAAAAGATTCTGGGAATTACTGTGGATATTCTGTTTTTGTTATCTAGTATGCAATTCATATAGGAACAATTTCCAAAGTATACAGATAAAAATCGAAAAGCCACAATATGGTTTCAGTGGGGAATAAGATTAAGTGTTATGTTTTGTTTTTTTTTTTGTTTTGTTTTTTCTATTCTGGACAAACAAGATATATATATGCTCCAGGGTCTAGTATACACATTAATAGTGACTTTAGATTTTATATGTATTTATATGTGTGTGTGTGTGTGTGTGTGTGTGTGTGTGTGTGTGTGTGTGTATATATATATATATATATATATATATATATATATATATATATATATATGAAAGCTCTGGCATAACACAGTCAATTCACGTGAATTGTGAGCAAAAAGTGCCGACTTCTGAGAAATGTCTCACTTGCAGAAAATACAGACTTCTCAGCACCTTAGGGTTCTGCAGGGAATGTTCAGTCATCTGCAGGTTCTTGGGTACAGAAGTTTGAGAATCACTCAGGGTCACAATGTACTCCTCGGGTTACAAACTCTGTCTCATTCCTCTCTATATTGTCATGCTGCATTCAGGGCCACCCACAGACAACGTGCCCAGGGATGCTTTGGCCCACCCTTCCATCATCCCATCCATCCCTCCATCCTTGTCAAGAAAGTAGGCAAAATGGCAGTGTTTAACTGCTAAAAAGAGGTTAGTGTAGTGAGACTTCAGACACCTGTGTCTGAATTCTGACTGTCACTAATTAGCTGTATGATCACCTCTCAGAGACTCAGTTTTCTTCATTTTCAATGAGTATAAATGGAGGACGCTGAGCAGCTCAGGCAAAAGGTGAGAAAGGGGGAGGTGTCAGCTCCATTCCAGAAGTCTGATATAAAATTATAAATCAGGAAAGAGCAGGGGCCACAGAAAGGAGCCCCTGGACACTTAGATGAGAAGGGACCATGCTGAATTGTGGCTCTGAACCCTCCTGTGTACACAATACTTGGAGGTAGATGTGCTTGCAAAGGCCTGGCTTCTCTAAAAGATCTGGGCACAGCACAGCCTTTTTTATAAAAACCACTATATATATATATATATATATATATATATATATATATATATATATATATATATATAAACCGCCATAATACTGGCATAACACTGACATAACACTGGAGGCAAATCAGCCTTTTTTTATAAAAAACACAATATATATATGCATATGTATTCATATATATATATATATATATATATATATATATATATATATATGAAAGCTCTGGCATAACACACCCCATTCATGCCAGTTTTGTGCAAAAAGTGCAGACTTCAGAGAAATTTCTCACTTCGGCAATTGTACAGGCTTCCCAGGGCCTTGGCCTAAATAGGGATGTTCAGTCATCTCTGAGCACTTTGGTACAGAAGTTTGAGAAGCACTCACTGTCCCATTGAGCTCAGTGAGTACAAACTATGTCTCATTCCTATCTGTACCCACAGAGAGCATGCCCAGGGATGCTTTGGCCAAAACTTCCATCGTCTCATTCGCCCCTCCAACCTTGTCGAGGAAGAAGCCAAAATGGCAGCCTTCACGAGCCGGAAAGAGGTCAGTCTGGGGAGACTTCACACAGCTGTGGGTGTGAATTGTGGCTCTGTCACTTCTTAGTTTTTTGATCAGCCCTTTGAGTCTTAGTTTTCTTAATTTAAATGAGTATAAAGGGACCACTATGACCAACCCATGCAGAAAGTTGAGGGATGGGGAGGTGTCTGCTCCAGTCCAGCAGTCTGATTTCAATATACAGAAGAAAGAAGAATCAGAGGCCTCAGGAGGGGCCCCTGTGCTGCTCGGATGAGAAGGGACCTCGTGGAATTGTGGCTCTGAAATACCACGTGTCCACACTCCAGAAAGGCAGATGTGGGTGGAACAGCCTGTCTTCTCTAAAAGCTCTGGGGACAACACAGCCTTCTTTTATAAAAACCACCATATTATATATATATATAATATATATATATATATATATATATGAGAGCTCTGGTATAACACTCTCCATTCACATCGATTGTGTGCCAAAAGTGCAGACTTCAGAGAAATTTCTCACTTGCGGCAAATGTCCAGGCTTCCCAGGGCCTTGGGCCTCTGTAGGGAATGTTCAGTCATCTGTGGCACTTGGGTACAGAAGTTTGAGAAAAACTCACTGTCCCATTGAGCTTGGTGGAGTATAAACTATGGCTCATTTCTCTCTACCCTCCAGTGACTTCAGGGCCAGCCATAGACAGTGTGCCTAGGGATGCTTTGGCCCAATCTTCCATCGTCCCATCGGCCCCTCCATCCTTGTCGAGGAAGAAGCTAAAATGGCAGCCTTCACCTGGAGGAAAAAAGTCAGTCTGGAGAGACTTTAGACAGTTGTGGATGTGAATGGTGACTCTGTCACTTCTTAGATGTGTGATCATTCACTTGATTCTTAGTTTTCTTAATTTCAATGAGTAGAAAGGGACTACCATGACCAGCCCAGGCAGAAAGTTGAGAGATGGGGAAGTGTCTGCTCCAGTCCAGAACTCTGATTTCAAATTATAAAATCAGGAAGAAGCAGAGGCCTGAGGAAGGTGCCCTGGGCCTCTCGGATGAGAAGGGACTTCATGGAATTGTGGCTCTGAAACACCTCATGTCCACACTCTGGGGAGGCAGATGTACTTGGAACACCCTGTCTTCCGTAAAAGATCTGGGCACAACACAGCCTTTTTTTTTTTTTATCAAAACCACCATATATATAGGCATATATATTAATATATATGCTTAAATATATATTGGAGCTCTTGCATACCACAGTCAATTCACTTGAATTGTGAGCAAAAAGATCAGACTTCGAGAAATGTCTCACTTGCAGCAAATGCACTGGGTTCCCAGAGCCTTGAGGCTCTGACGGGAATGTTCAGTCATCTGCGGGTACTTGGGTACAGAATTTTGAGAAGCTCTCAGGGTCACATTGAGCTCCTCGTGTTACAAACTCTGTCTCATTCCTCTCTGTATTGTCATGCTGCATTCAGGCGCACTCACAGATAGTGTGCCCAGGGATGCTTTGGCCCACATTTCCATCGTCCCTTCCACCCTTCCATCCTTGTAGAAAAAGATGGCAAAATAGCAGCCTTCTCTTGGTGGAAATAGGTCAGTATGGAGAGACTTCAAACAGCTGTGGGTTTGAATTGTGACTCTGTCACTTATTTGCTCTGTGATCAGCTCTCTGAGCCATAGTTTTCTAATTTTCAATGAGTATAAAGGGACCAGGATGAGAAGCCCAGGCAGAAGGTGAGGGAGGGCAAGGTGTCTGCTCCAGTCCAAAGTCTGATTTTAAATTATAAATCAAGAAGGAGCAGGGGCCTCAGGAAGGAGCCTCTGGGCCACTTGGATAGGAAGGGACCATGTCGAATTGTATCTCTGGACCCCGCTGTGTCATCACTCCAAGATGGCGTATATGTTTGCAAAGGCCTGTCTTTCCTAAAATATCTGGGGTCATCACAGCTTTTTTTTTTTTTAATAAAAACCACTATATATATATATATATATATATATATATATATGCACATATATTCATATATATTCATATATATTCATATATAGCCATATATATTCATATATATATCCATATATATATGGTTCTCTGGTATAACATCGTGAATTCATGTGTATTATGAGCAAAAATGCAGATGTTTTAAACTAGATAGGCTGACTCTAAAGTTCAGATGGGAAATATACAGAAAAATAAATAGGATAATTCTGAAAAAGAGAAAATGTGAAGGCTATACCTAAAGATATTAAAATGCACATATATAATAATATAAAGATAATTAAATGTAAGATATTGATGTGTAACCAAGCAGGCATAGCAATTGAACAGAAAAGATATGCCATAAAGTCGTCCAAACATATGTAAAAATTTCTTATTTACTAAAGTAATTTTTTTTTTAAATTGGCAGGGAAAATATAGCACTGAAAAACTGGGGGAAATGGTCAACAGAGTTGATGTCTCCAAAAGGGCAAAGTAGGAGACCCTAGTCTCTGTTCTCTGACAAAGACCAATAATTGGACAGATTTCCATGAATAAAAACAGGTCTGGGAGAGATGTAGAGTCCACTTAAGGAACTACATCAACACTGTTGAAGCTGAGAATAGCCACACATTTAGCCACACAGAAAGATGCCTCATATGTCTACATCATCCCACCCTGCAAGCTGGCATTCTTCAGCACTAAAAGAAAAACTCTTCAACTAGAAAGAGTTTCCCTTGCTGGGCAAGATGAGCAGGATGAATCAGCTTTTCAAGGCCCTATACAAAAGTCCCACTTTGGTTTCACCCTAGCAAAGCTGAGCTGTATAGAGAAAGGAACAAGAAAGAAAAGCAGGGATACCAATAGTTTCCACACAGCAGAAACAGTCACAATTCCCAGTGATATGATCTTCAGACAAACCCAGCAGCTTTTGCCACTGAAGCTTACACTAGCATGCTGCCAGCCTGATGCTTGTCACTGCCCTCCACTGCTATGCACACACCAGGGGGAGGTTATACAGTCATGGGAGAGCAGGTCAACATCCAAGGTCACTGTAGCTGTTTGTGGGCCTGGATCAGGACCTGTCTGCTCTCACTGACCTAAACCATTGCACTCACCTACAGCTGTTCCCTCCAGCTATGTCCCTGCATACTGGTGCCAGACCCCTGTCACCAGTCTCTACTGCCATATGTTTGTGGCAAGACTCAGCAGCCGTAGGAATACATGCCAACATCAGTGTGCCTGAAGTTGACCCTGGCCCTTGCTACCCGCTCTGGCCCCCACCACTACAGTATGTCTGCAGCCAGCCCCTGCCACTACACAGACACCTGTAGCTGGCCCCTGCAACCAAGTAGGCACACACCACTGGCTCCAGCCACCACTGCAGCCTTGACCTTAGGTGCAGGACCTGAAGGCAATACCGAGGACCCCCACAGCCCTTGCAGCCACTTCAGACCAGCTCTAAAGACCACACAGTTATGAATGGTATGGACCCCAGCAATATGAGTCAAAAAGATATCATGTCTTCTCAGATCCAGTGCCACCACACATCTTTGCACCACTGGACCCAGGGTCACAGCATGCTCCAACATACCCAACTGCAGGTGAAAGTCTTGCCTTACCAAAGTCAATCTATAAAGTCTAGAAGAAGTGATTGCTTCTTCAAATATGCGGACACCTTGGCAAGGTTGTAGGGATCTTAGAGAATCAGGGAAATGTGACTTCACTAAAGCTATACAGAAACCTCCTATAACTGGCCTCAAAGAAATAGAGATCTGGGAATTGCCTGACAAAGAATTCAAAATAATTATGTAAAAAATGCTCAGAGAGAACACAGATAAACCATTTAATGATACCAGGAAATGATAAAGGAACAAAATGAAAAAAAAGTCAACAAAAAGATAGAAAACATTTTTTAAAATCAAACAGACATTTTGGAGCTGAAAAATACAATGACTGAATTGAATAATTTAATAGAGAGTTTCAAAAGCCAGCTTGATCAAGCAGAAGAAAAAAATGGTGAGCTCAAAGACAGATCCATTGAAATTATCAATCAGAGGAGCAGAAAGAAAACAACAAAAAGGAATGAAGAAAGTCTATGAGATTCATGGGGCAACATTAAAAGAAACAAAGAATCAATCACTGAAGTCTCAGAAGGAAAAGAATAAAAGGGTAGAAAGCTTATTTAAAGAAATAATGGCTGGGATCTTTCCAAACCTGGGAGGAAATTTAGACATCTAAGTTTACAAAGCTCATAAGTTACCTTGAAATTTAAATCCAAAACAATGTTTTCCAAAACATAATAAAAATGTCTAAAAATCAAAGACAAAGAGAAAATTTTAAAAGCAGCAAGAAGGAAAAAAATTCTCTTATACAGGGAACTCCCATAAGTCTCAGCAGAGATATTGAAGGCAAAAGATATGAGATGAAGTAGTTAAATTGCTGAAAGTTAGAAACTGCCCAATGAAGAGAATACTACAAAACTTGAGGGAGTTCTTTGCCATTGGACCTACCTTACAAGAAGTACTGATAGAGTTATTTAAACTGTAATGACAGGGCAATAGTTTGTTTTTGTTTTTGTTTTTTGCCTCACTACAGAAATTTAATAGATAAACAAATCTTGTAATGTTATAGTTGTGGGGGGGGGGGATACAAAGAGATGGTTGCCAGCTGAAAATATGTGAAAATATACAATGCACTGGTAAAGGCAGGTATACCTTTATATACCTATATAGTCAGATTCAGAATATTTTAATAGTGCAACATGGCAATTTGTGAAATACTTAACTCTAGTAAAAATGTTAAAGGACAAAAGAATTAAAAAGCTATAATAATTTGTTAATGAGTATACAATATTAAAAGATGTGAATTATAACATCAAAGACACAAAAGGAAAGAATAAAAGTATAATTTTTGTACAATCAGTTAAATAGTTATCAATATAAAATAGACTGTTGTATCTATAAGGTGTTTTACATAAGCTGTATAGTAACAGAAAGCAAAAATCTACAGTATATTCACAGATGATAAAGAGAAAGGAATCAAAGCATATCACTATGGAAAATTATCAATTCACAAAGGAAGGCAGCAAGAGAGAAAGAAATAAGAAAATTACAGAACATCTAGAAAACAATAATATGGCATTAGCAAGTTCTTTCCTACCAATAATTATTCTAAATGTAAATGGAATTAATTCTCTAATCAAAAGACACAGCAGCTGGACAGATTAAGCTGGATAAGATATAACTCTATGCTGCCTATAAGAGATTCACTTCAGCTTTAAGAATGCACACAAACCCAATAAACAATTTCAAAAAAAGAAAGGTAAAAAAAAGAATACATACAGTCTCAAATTGAAAGGATGGAAACATATTTCACACAAGTGGAAATCACAAAAAAGCAGGAGTAACTATACTTATATCAGACAAAGTGGTCTTTAAGCCAAAATGATAACAAAGACAAAGAAGGTCAATAAATAATGATAAAGGAGTCAATTCATCAAAAGATAAAACAATCATAAATATATATGCACCCAACATTGGAAAAACTAAACATATTAAATAAATATAGAACTGGAGGGACAAAAAGAAAAAAAATAATGGTAGGAAATTTTAATACCATCACTTTCAAAACTATACAGATCATCCAGACAGAAAATAAATACAGAAATGTTTGACTTGAATCATGCTGCAGATCAAGTAGACCTTAAAAGACACATAAAGAAAGTCTGCCCATGGCAACATAATTCACATTCTTCTCAAGTGCACATAGAACATTCTCCAGTGTAGAACATATGGTAGTTAACAAAACAAGTCTAAAGAAAAAAAAAACTAACTAAAAAACAAGTCTTAGTAATTTTAAGAATACAGATATCATACTGAGTATCATTTCTTACCACGATGGCATAAAACTAGAAATTGGTAACAAGAAAAATGCTGGAAAAATCACAAATGTGTGACAATTAAATAGCATAATCCTAAACAAAAATAGGTCAAAGAAGAACTCAAAATGGAATAAAAAATATCTTGAAACAAATGATAATGGAATACAACGTACTAAAAATAATGGAATGCTGCAAAAGCAGTTCCAAGAGGAACTGTTACAATAAATGTGTGCATTAAGAAAAAAAAGAGAGAGAAAGATCTCAATTAGACAACTTGACACCTGAAGGAACTCGAAAAAGAACAAACTGAGCCCAAAGTTAGCCGAAGGCACAAAATAACAAAGATTAGAGCCAAAATAAAAGGAATATAAACCAGAAAAACAATAGAAAAGAGCAATGAAACTAAGAGCTGTTTTTTTGAAACGGTAAACAAAATTAACAAAATTTTAACTAGACTAAGAGAGAGAAGACTCAAATAAAATCAGGAATGAAAGAGGTGACATTACAATGGATACCACAGAAACACAAAGATTATACATAGTAGTGTTAAGAAACTACCATGAACAATTGTACACCAACAAATTGGACAATCTAGAAGAAATAGAATTCCTAGAAACATACAACCTACCAACTAAATCATGAAGAAAGAGAAAATATGAAGAGATCAATAACAAGTAAGGTGATTATATAAGTAATCAGAAATCTCCCAAGAAAGACAAGTCAAGGACCAGATTGCTTCACTGATGAATTCTACCAAAAGTTTAAAGAAGAGTTAATGCCAGTCTTTCTCAAACTCTGCCAAAACAAAAAAAAACAAAACAAAACAAAAAAAAAAACAAAAAAAAAACAGAAGAAAATACTACCAAAATTGTTTTATAAGGCCATTGTTACCTTAACAACAATGCTAGATAAGGAGACTACAAAAAAAACTACAGACCAATATTCTTGATGAATATAGATGGAACATTTCTCAACAAAATATTAGCAAACCAAATTCAACAATACATTAAAAAGAGCATACAGCATGATCAAGTGAGATTTATCTCTGGGATGTAAGGATGGTTCAATATACGCAAATCAATAAATGTGATACACTATATTGATAGAATGAAATATAAATATCATATGATGATCTCAGTAAAAGTAGGAAAAGCATTTGACAAACTATAGTATCTTTTTATCATTAAAACAGTCAACAAATTATGTTTAGAAGAAATGTATTTCAACATAACAAAGGCCATATATGACACTCTCCCAGCTAACATCATACTCAACAGAAAAAGGCTAGAAGTTTTTAATAAATAAGACGACAGTACCTATTCTTACCACTCCTTTTTTGCCATAGTGATTAAAGTCCTTAACCAGAGAAATTAGGCAAGAAAAACAAATAAATAAAGGATCTCTGAATTGTAAAGAAAGTCATAAAGTTATTTGGTGTTTTTTTTTTGACAGATATGATTTTATATATAGAAAACTTTAAAGACTACCAATAAAAATGTTAGATCAAATAAACAAATTCAGAAAAGTTGCAGCATATAAAATTAGCATAGAAAAATCAGTAGCATATTTGTACACAAACAACAAATTATCTGAAAAATAAATTTAAAAGATCTCATTTACAATAGCATCAACAACAATAAAATACTTAAGAATAAACTTTACCAAGGAGTTGAAAGATTTGTACACTGAAAACTAGAAGATTTCGATGAAAGAAATTGAAGAAAACATTAACAAATAGAAAAATAAGAATATATTTTTGTAAATTGAAAAAACTAACATTGTTAAAATATGTATGGAACCACCAAAATAAAAATCCCTCCAATAGCCAAAGCAATCCTGAGAAAGTGAACAAAGCTGGAGGCATCATACTTCCCAATTTCAAACTATACTGCAAAGCTATAGTAATCAAAACAGTATGGTAGCAACATAAAAATAGACACATAGACTAATGGAAAAGAATTGAGAACCCATAAATAAGGCCTTAAATGTACAGTCAACTAATATTTGACAAGAAAGCCAAGAATACTCAGTGGAAAAAAGGATAGTCTCTTTAATAAATGGTACTAGGAAAATTGGATATTCATATGCAAAAGAATGAAATTAGACCCCTATATTATACCAATAATCAAAATTAACTCTAAATGGATTAAAGACTTAAATGAATTAAAGAACTGAAACACTAAAACTCCTAGAAGAAAACTTGGGGAAAACTTTCCTTGACATTGGTTTTAGCAATGATTTTTTTTTATTTGACACCTAAAGCACAAGCAACAAAAGTAAAAATAAACAAGTGGAGTAAATCAAACTAAAATGCTTCTTCACAGCAAAAGAAACAATAGGAAAATAAAAAAGCAAATAATCCAATTTAAAAATAAAAAAAGAACTGAATTGACATTTTTTTAAAAGATTTCATGCAGATGGCCAAGAGGTACATGAAAAGATGCTCAACATCACTAATCATCAGGGAAATGAAAATCAAAATTTAACTGCAAAAATCAAAATGTATAAAAATATATTTTGTTTAAAATATATAAATTAAAATTTAAAATATATAAGAAATATCAGAATGAGGAAAGCCTTTGTAGGTATAACTATAACCCAGAACTAATTTTTAAAATGACTAAAAGATTCAAGTGCATAAAAATAAAAAACTTCTTAAAAAAAGAAAAATGCACTAAAAATAAGACCAAAGTAAAAGTTTTGCAACAACTAAAACCAAACAAAGGGCTAATTTTCTTATTTAAAACATCAACAAACAGAAGAAAAAAATGGGCAAAGAAAGAACATAAAGAATTCTTTTTAAAAAAGTAATACAAATAATTCTTAAATATATTTGTTGAATGCAAAATATCACACATTATACTTAAAGAAGATATTAAATTAAAATTACATTGGAGAGCTTCAAAATACATGAAACAAAAACTAAAAACTAAAAAGAGAAATAGACAAATCTGCAATTTATAAGTAGAGGTGTAAACACACCTTTCGTAATAATTGCTAGAACACTACACAGAAGACTGGTAAAGATACAGAAGGCTTGAACAACACTATCAACTGGTGTGAATTAATTGATGTTTATAAACAACTATACTGAAAACCAGCAGAATAGACACTCTTTTCAAGTGCACTTGGAATATTCACCAAAATATACCACATATTGGGCCACAGAACAAGTCTCAAAAAATTTCTATGGAAATTATACACATTCTCTGACCAAAAATACATTAAATTAAAAATCAAAATTAGATATTTGGGAAAATCCTTAAATACTTGGAAATTAAACAACACACTTATAAATCCTGTGATTTCTCAAAGAAGAAATTACAAGGGGAATTAGAAAACATATTTAATATAATAAAAATAAAACTATATTTTATCAAAATTTGTGACAGGTAGCTTAAGTAGTGCTTAGAGGGAAAATTATAGGTATTTTAAATGCTTATGTCATAAAAAGGAAAGTACAAAAGCCTGAAATTATTATCTAAGTGTTCATCTTAAGATGCTAGAAAAGGAAGAGCATATTAAGCCCAAAGTAAGTAGATGGAAGGAAATAATAAAAATAAAAAAAATAATCATAGTGTAGAAAAGAGGAAAACAATAGAAAAAAATCAATATTTTCAAAATTTGACTCTCCAGAAAGAAATAATAAAAATTAATAAATTTTTAGTTAAACTGTTCAAAAAAAAGAGAAAACACCAATTACCAATATCAGAAATTAAATGTTCTACAGACATTAAACAAATAATAAAGGAATATTGCTAACAACTTAGGCCAAAAAATTCAACAACTTAGATGAGATGGAGAAATTCTTTGAAGGTTACAAACTACTAAAGCTCTGATATACCAAAGCTTAATGGCATAGATTGTTTCACTAATTTTATGAAACAGTTAAGGCAGAAATGATACCAATTCTCTACAAACTCTTCCAGAATATGGAAGAAAGAATACAGTCAGCACCGGATGTCTCTGAATAGAAAGTGTGCCTCCAACTTCCCACTTTTTTAGAAAGTGGCTCTCTCACACTCTTATGAAAGCTAACAGATCTAACTGGCAGTGAACACAGATTAAGTGAAAAGAAAGAATTGAAAATACTTACAAATATCCTCTGCCTATTTTGTCTAACACAGTTTGCAGTCACCACTTCTAAACAGCTTCTTCATTGTGTGTCTTGGTAAATGTTTTTTAAGGCGCCTCATTTGAGATTCTGACCTCAGGTGACCTACTATCCCAGCTCCAGGGGACTTTCCCTGGCATATATCTGAAAAGTCCTGCATCCTGGAATACCTCTCAGTCCCAGGAAAACCAAAATGATGTCCACCCTTACTGGAAATTCTGCTTCTTTCACTTTGCTGCTTCCTTCACTCCTACAAATTCCAATCAAAAGAGAATTTAATTTTAAAGAATAAAATATGGGCATGATGGTATCATTCTTATCCTTGTTTTACAACTCCAGCCCCTTTTGTTTTCAAGTAATATTAAACATAAATTTAAAAAACAAAGAAAAAACCTATAAGGGTGATTTTTACATCACAAAACTTAGAATTCAAAGAGGTTTTTTTTTTTTCAGTGAATTTAAGAAATTTAACAAAAGGCATCAGGAATATTGTAATTACAAGGTAATTGCATTCAGTTGCATTCAGTCCTGAAGGTATGGCTGTATTTACCTCTCATTTACACCAGATGGCAGACATGAGCACTATGTCTTTGCTTCTGCCTCGGTAAGATTCTGAATTGAGTTAGGTTTTTCTCAGTTCAAAGTCATAAATCAGAAATGTCCTTAGAGTGACCTATGGATGTAAATTACCAGAATTTATCATCTGCTGTTACATATGTGGGATCTTTCCTGATGTCCTGCCTCAGAGAGTCATTTATTAAGTGTGTTCAAAAGGAACTTTTTCCTTTGAGGCCCCACAATGTGGTCACTGCAGTAGAAAGCCTGTTTCCCATACTTAATGACATACCACTCTCTGGGTAAGGAACAAAGATGAAGAACACTTGAGAGATATGAGAAGGAGCAAATGGAAGGGGCTGGATAATACTTTCCATGTCTTAACATCTGTTACAATCCCTACAATGAATATATAAATTGAAAGATACAAAAAAATACAGCATCTTAAGAAGTCCCAATCTCTCTTGACTTTCTAAGTCATCAGCTTTGAGTAATATTGATTTTTATCTGTTCTTGGAACATATGTATAAGGTTGCTCCTTTCTAGTTGTTATAGAGCTGTAGTGTTATGTATTATTTTATTATATTATTCACACTACCCTGAGAAATGCAAAGAAAAGAGAGCTTTTTTTAATTTTTCTATTATCTAGCTAATCTAGCTTACCAACCTTTCGCCCTCCTTGTGGGCAAAGGAAAACTTTAAACTTGCTGAGAAATAATACCTAGTCACCTCTTATTAAGCAGTCTGCTTCCAGTTTGCAATAGTTCTCAGATTAAAATCCATCTTTTAGAATTTTCCCCTCCCTCCCTCCCCTTCTTTCTCCTCCCCAACGTGGCATCATGGGATGGGATAAAGAAAACTTCACCCTTCAAGACCTTGGAGTATGACAAGAGAAAAATTCTGAGATGTCCTAAATTAAATGACAGCAGCCTAGAGAGCGAGAGAGAGAAAAAAAAAAAGAGACAAGGATAATTAGCCAGTTAACAGTTGTGGGCCAACTAACAAAACGCTAAATGCATGTTGGAGCTTTGAATCAATTTCTGGGCAGCTCTCTCGAGAAATAACTGACCACCAGACCACTGCATCCTGCTTATGCATGAACTTTCAGTATTGTTGCCCCAAACAAATCAAAAATAATAAATATTTCTTCTTCATGGACTGCACATCTATCTTAGAACTGCCCCTGCTTCACCTGTCCCTACTGCTCTTATCCATAGCCCATGTAAATGCTTTCAAAACAGCTTAACGTACATGAGAGCACGTCAACTTCAGGATGGCAGATGTGTTGTCTTTCCCATGTAGCCCTGCTGGTGGTGGTTTAGACTCCATGCCCCAGGACCCAATCCTTTTTCTGGCTAGCATATGTCTCAATAAACCCAATCTTTCAGGAAAGCTTTCAACTGTGAAAGTTTTTGTTTAACAGATGTTCCCCTAGTCCTTGCTGGCCTCAAAGATAAGGGTGTGTTTTATGCACCTGGTTGAACTCACCCTGCTGACATCTAAAGCTAACATTCACACTCCCTTCTTTCCCTTAGGCGTTCAGCAACCCTCTCACCTGAGTTAGCAACACCAGCCCCCAGCTCTTTTCTCAGCTGAACATCCTTCCTGAGATGGTGCTTTGATTCCCAGGACAAATAGTCCACTCTGCAGTCTTTGGTTCAAGATACCCTCACCCCCATTGCAGCTACATTCCTGGTAAGATTACCAGCCATCCTCACCCTATACAGGACAAGCTCGGACATCTAGATGCCATCCACTCATATCAGAGGTAAGGGAGTCTCTAAGAAGCCAAAGTCAGGTTCTTTCTCTGCCTAACCAAGTCATGCCCTGAATTTTATCTCAAGCTGCTCTTGAGGTACCCAAATGGGAAAAAAGCCAAGGACCCCACTGAACTTGACTTCAACTGTAGAATTCTCTCTCTCTCTCTCTCTCTCTCTCTCTCTCTCTCTCTCTCTCTCTCTCTCTCTCCCTCCCTCCCTCCCTCCCTCCCTCTCTCCTTCTTCCTCAGAAAACTCATGCCACATCCTGTTTGACTCCTCCCTGACTCCCTCCTCTTTCTTTGCCTCTTCTCACTGTCCAGCTGCCACATATGAAAGGACAGGCTTACACCTCCTTGTCTCCCTGCCTTGGACTTCCCAGTATCATTTCCAATTCTGGGGGCC
This sequence comes from Macroglossus sobrinus, assembly GCA_004027375.1. Lineage (NCBI taxonomy): Eukaryota > Metazoa > Chordata > Mammalia > Chiroptera > Pteropodidae > Macroglossus > Macroglossus sobrinus. The sequence goes on from PVKZ01000886.1 coordinate 67,501, forward strand.
ATTAAGCCTCACTGCTCAGCCATTAGGTGTAGATCTAATTTTAGAGCTACCTTTTTTCTAAAAGTCCTGAGTCTTGATATACAACAGTTAGGTCTTTGGAATTTAGAAATCCCATCTCTCTGTCCAAAAAGCCTTATTTTCAAGACGTTTTCCCCCTAACCTAATGTAGTAAAAAATTGTAGTGTTACCTCTTGGTTCTATCTGATATCACTTTCCTTTCCCTGGAGCACTAAACCTTATAGTTTAGCCTACCCTCTTGGTTGAGGTTAAAATGGAATAATGTTTAGAAATAAATATTAATCATTTTTCAAATATTATCACTGAAATAGGGGCTAAGAACTCCATGTGCAATGTGTTTAAAATAGGACTTGGCTCATAAGCACAGCTATTACTGTGACTGTGGAGGCAATTGATACCGTGGCAGTACCCTGGAAGTACGTGATTCTCTGTTCTTCTCTTTAACACAGAGATAATTCCATCACAACAAGATTTAGAAGAAGTAAGAAGCATATTTTAGAAAGAAATGGGCCACTCTAAGGAAGGCTGTAGCTCTGTGGAATTTGGGAGGTGAAACGATAAAAGAGTACTCTCCAAGAAAGGAGTAGGTTTTCAGAAAAGAGGGCTGTAACAATGCAGAAGTGGGAAGGTCTATATTATTATTCTAGAGCCTTAATGGGTAGTTACAAAGGTGTACCTAGGTGATTGGCACGTGAGGTCATTTTGATTGACATTTGGCTATTATATAGCTCCCTGCCTAGTGCGCATGTGCTTACCCAGAATTCAGTCTGTTATAATCAGATTCATGAACTTCCAAGCGTAGGTATGATATAATGAGGTTGAGGTTATGGGCAGGTTAGGGTAGTATTTTCTGCACATGCATTTGTGGTCGGTTAGCCAGGAACTTTTTTGGCCTTTGTGCTCTAGGATTTGGGTTAACTTATAACAGTAAAGGGGGTAATGTTTCTTGGAGATCTTTAAGGAAGGTTTTCAAGGGAGGTTTCTATGGTTACAGAACTGGGCTTTCACTCATGTCACTCATGCCTGCCTAACTCATCATTATCAATATTATTACTGAACGTAAAGTAAAAATAGACTTGTATACTAGAAATATAGAAACAAAGCAAATTATCATGGTGGGATTGATTATTATAAAAACATACTACTAACACACAAAATACATTTGAATTTCCATGTTTAAAAATGTTAAAGATATAGGAGGTGAGAGAAAAACTTAAACATAAAATCAGAATATACTTTATGAAAAAAGATTGATTGACTGATTTAACATCAAAAACAAGTAACCTCCTGTTTTTCATGTTTTATTTTGATTGGATGATTAATGAATATTATACGTAAAAATGATACCAACACATCTTTCTCCCAAATCAACCTAAACAAAGTCAGTTGCCTCACCTCAGAAAATAAGGGACAATATGGAATAGGAAGGATGTTAAAGTAGCTACAACTGGCAGCTAAACCAAAATCATTGTAAAAGAAAATTCTCGACAGAAAATCATTATTTCCTCATGGTGGAGCCATTTTGGTGGGAAGAACAAAGAGGAGCTACACTGTCAATGATGGTTAATATAAAGTTGCTTCAGCTACAAGTCTTATGGTCAGACTTTCAAATTGAAAGTCTGTTTCTGTTTTCTCTCACTGTGACAGTGCTAGCGCTGGTCCATTAAGCAGACAGGCCCATGTGTGAATCTGCTGGGTGAGGCAGTATTAACCTCTTTGACATTGGTTTCACTAACCCAGTGGCTCTTGTGTCTTCAGTTAATGTGGATTTGGTGTTAATATTTTTAACCTTCCAAAGGACATGCTTATAGGTGCCATCTAACCTTTGAGAATAATTACACTCTTTGCTACAAAGTACCTAGTATCCTAGAAAATCAATAGGACAATCCAAATGTATAAAATTAAAGTAAAAAAATCAATATAGTAAGAGGAAAAAGTATAGTCTCAGGCCATTTAGATTTTCCAAAGTTATATCATTTTAAAATAACATAACCATTTGAGGCCTACTTTTTCAAAGTTTAGATTTCATAAAAGCCCTCATAGTTTCATTGTTATGACATCTTTAGTCATCACTTAACAAACTTGAATGTCTCAAAGGACTTCTTGGAGCTACAAAGTATAAAACAGGATCAAGAACCATTGCAGTGGCCAGTAATTTATCACCTGTAAGACTCTCCCAGAAACGTGGCCTGACGCCCTTGGAAGGCAAAATACACAAGAAGTGCTATTTCCCACAGCCCATGACTCTCCATAGAAGAGGATTCTAGTCAGGCCTGAATGCTTGCTGTGTCTCTGACTGTTACCTTCAAACAGTGGTTTTCAAAGTGTGCTCCTCAGGGCCCAGACATTCTCCCACAGTGCCTCATCAGCCACTGTGAGGAGCCAGAAGGCCTAGGTTTATGGATCAGGCTTCCAGTTATTCTGAGAAATGGGTTTTCTGTTTTAAAAACATTTCTAAAGCCACTATCTAAAGCAAGTTTCTCCCCAGATTCTCCAACTTAGTGTGAACCAGGAGTGCATGTTTTGATATTGGGGTATAAAAACAACTAGAACAGATCACATGTAAAATAGCTTAATAAAGTTTATTTTGAAAATAAAAATTATAACTAGAATACACACAAGGTGCTTGGTGTAGTAATTCTTCATCCTGGACACATTTGAATGACTGGAAAACAAAAAACAAAACCAAAAAAAAAGCCAAGAACCCAACTGAAAAGTTTCCAATTTGATTGGTCTGGAATGGAGTTCAGGAATTAGTATTTTTTAAAGTTTCCCAGGTGATTGTAATGTGCAGTGGGGATCGATAACCACAGTATTACAAATATGCAGAGAAAGTGATAATGCACATACATACAGAGAGCAGAGTAGCAAAGTTAACTCATACTGAATCCTGCAGCTCCCAGATATGCAGAAGGGCCTCCAACACGGGCTTCACATGAAGCCCACCGAAGCAGCATCCCTTATTCCTGAATGTTAATGGAAGCCCTTTTTATCCCTGTGTCTCTGTCTGAATACATGATCATTCTCTTTGCCATAGTATTTTCAGCATTTAAAATCTTAAGACACCACAGTCTGGAATCTTTAGACTCCAATTCAATTGATCTATACTACAGCTTGGAAATTTGGATATTCAAAACCACCCAGGTGATGCTTACGATTTGGCTGGCAGGAAAAACCTGCTCTAGGATCAAAATTGCTAAAACAGACTCTTAGTGCCAATCTTACAATTTTGCCCAGTTTCAATCCGTCGCACACATCCTTTCTAGAACAATCTTGTCATTTCCTATATCCATGATGCCATTCTATGCTGCCTAGAACAACCTGCCTACATGGTCTTAAGTCAATTAATTAATTAATTAATTAATGTGTTTTTGTTTGAGTTCACTTCCCCACTGGGAGTATAGGAACTAGAACTAGAAATAGAAGAGATCTGTCTGATCTTGAGACCACAGAACATGGAGGTTAGGAAAATCTAAAAACAATAACAAAATCATGATAATGAAAGGACGAAGCCATATTCAGCAGTGAAGCAGACAATATAACTGAAAAACCTATCTGAAGCATCCTGGACTATGAGTCTTCCTTATCTACCTACAGGAAGAAGAAGCCACACCAACAAACAGTAACAAGAGCTGACACCTTTGTGTGCTTGCTGCTGAGTGCTTTACATATATTATCTTATATAATCCACATAGTATATGAGGTTTATACTACTGTTGGCCCAGTTTACATAGGAGAAGACATAGAAATGAAAATAAGTAAGTTGTCCAAATGATATATAATAGTGCAGTAATATAGCCCCAGGCCAGGCAGGCTTTGAACCACTGAGCAAAGAACCAGCAAGCAGGTTCAGAAAGGAATCTGAGGTCCTTTATCAAGTCCTCCTCTGCTTCCAAGGAACAAGTGACCTACAAAAATGCCTATACTTAGACTAGAACCTAGTGTCCCAGGGAGATGCCCTAGGTATCCTCTCATGCTTGTTCCCAAACCCATTTGTTGGGAATTCTTGTTTAATGTTGTTGATTTTTTTTTTTAATCTGGTGAACAGAAGCGTGTGTTAACTGGATAAAATTCACTTAAAAGTGACTATTGCCAGGTGTGAGATGTTTATTAGAATCATCTTCATCGCTTGACAAGTACAAGACCAGAATTCTAGTACCTAACTGAGATTTTATGTTCTGTTTCACATTAGTTTTTCATCACGATTCTGAGAAATGAGGCCGTTCTCTTGGGTGTATATCTTACAGTAAGAGGTTCAAGGAAAATGATAATGAAACAAAATGAAACATACAAACAACAAAAAAAAAAACCTGCTGTCCATTTTTCTAAAAAATGTAAAAGGAAATCCTTTAAGAAATAGACCAAAACATAAGGCATGGAGGATAACAAGTGTATGGGGAGGTAAACACTAAGATTTGCCTCATTGCAAGCGGAGTGACTCGGATGGATGACTTTCCTCTCTGAACTGTGTTGCTTGATCCTTAAAGTATTTAGTATTACCTAAAACAGAGGTCAACAAACCATAACCACAGACCAAGTCCAGCCCCCTTGGACTGTTTTTTTAAAGTCCTCCTTCCAAACAAGAGTAATTTTTTTAGAGGTTGTAAAAAACAAACAAATAAACAGTAGAGGCAGAAGACTCAACAGATCCAATGTGGCCTGTGAAACCTAGTACATGTACTATCTTACCATTTATAGAAAGCCTTTGTTAACCCTTGAACTAAAACTAAGATGATACTGTCTGGCCCAGTTTATCATGAACAACAAAGCCAAGATAAGGTGCCAAATCTATATTTTAAAGCAAAGCCTCTCGCTAGCTAATTGATTAACTCCTAAGCAGCCTCACCACACTTTAAATTCAAATTTGTGCTTTGGCAAAATTCCAAATGACCGTAGGGTCCCTACCAAATGGAAGAAATGTCAAAGATTCATTCTGTGAAGGGCAGAGATTGACTCCACGAAGAAAAGGTGTAAATTATTGCTAACCATGGTGTAGCACAGAAGTCTTAAAAAGACTCGAAGTCTTAAAAAAGGGAAAGAGAGAGGATGTAGAATCCATTGTCCTTCAAAATGTCACACAGAAGGATAAACGAATAAAACAAGTTAAACCTTGTGTTAATCGAGAGGGGTCAAGATGGGTGAGCTGAACCCTTACTCGAACTTCCCCAGGCAGAGCAGCCCTAAGAGCTCCTTGGAAGCCTGTTTAAAAACCACTGATGAGGAGAAAAGAAATAGACTTGGATTTTGAGGGTCTTCATAGAATCCCAGCTCAGCCAGGTATTACTCACAAACTTAAGCAACTCTCATTCTCTCTTTAAACCAGTTCTCAGTTTTAAAAGGTGCTCTACATATCTTTTAGAATTGTTTTAGACTGGTGTTAATGTATATAAAATAATGTATATATGACCACAAAGAATATTCTTTGTACATGCATATAGCACATTGATTTTACATACCTTTACTTGTTCAAACTTTTAAATTTGTATTTTATAGTTTTACATAAGTTCATATAAATACAAATAATTTATATGCATTATATATATTTCAAAATTTGAATGAAATGAAAATAGCGTACAATAACATGGTAAAAAGCATGATAGAAATGCTGTATAAGGAAGCAGCTCTATTATAAAGTCTGAAACTGCCTCCACCCACCTCCTCACACCTTCCAGTTCAGGGGTTCATACCAGCCACAGGGAAATTGGCTTCCATCCAAGAGGAGGGAGAAGAAAACAAAAACAATTCCACTGTAAAACAGAAAGGAAAATGAGTCTGACAGATTTATTCCTTTCTGCATTTCCTGTTGCTGCTTCCCAAGGCTGGCTTTCAAACGCAAAATTTTGTCCCAAGAGAATCACCCCTACAGTGGGGCAGCCCTCTCTGAGAAAAATCTGCCTCTCTTCATTTCTAGATTTTTTTTAAATTCTGGAGCCAAAACAAGCCCCAGGTGTCCTTTGTGTCCAATACTAACATGTAATAGTCTCTTTCCTCTGTTTGTGTAAGACTTTAGAAAAGAAAGAGGCGAAAGATGTCTAAATCCCAAGGATAGCGAAGGGAACCCAGAGGCACTCCCAGAGGGACGGAGAGAGCCACGTGATGTTTTCAGAACAAACAGAAATAATGACAGACTAACACTTTCAGAAAACTAGAACTGTTTTCATTCATGTGTCTGTTTAAAAATGTATGTTTTGTAAGTACATGTAAGTGATACCCCAAAGAGAGATTCAGGAGATTGGAGATAGGCATGCACATAAGTGCAGACTCAAGCAAAGGATGAAATGATTCCATGGGGGCGGAATAGTGAACTAATGTATATTACATGTCAAAGTGTCTGCCAATTGGGTATGCTCTTATGAAGAATTAATGTTTCACTCACATTCAATACAGTTGACTTGCTCCAGCTGAAATGGACCTAGATCACTATTTATTATCTGAATGGCTTTAACACAGTATTCTCTACCCTGCAGCAGAAGTTATTGAGTCTAACATGTGGTATTCATTAGTTGAAATCCTGGAGTGTAATTGTCTAGATTTTAGGCATAAAGCTTTACAATAAAATGTTACATTTAAAAAAAAAAAAAAACATTTATTTGGAATATATGTTCTGCCACCAACATAGTAGAAACAATGCCAATTTTCTTTTCTTCTAGCCTAAAATCTACATTTCATTTGCTTCTCGATAGGCAATTACATTCAGAAAAATTAGAATCACTTTTGCAAACAAATTTTAAATAATATTTAGGATATTATTCTGGGAAATTATTTAAGAAAAGAACTCAATCCCTCTTCAAATATGAAATAGTAATTTCTATGCCTTAAGCATTTAATTCCCTTCCACTTTTTTCTTCCTCCTCCTCTTTCCGAATTCTCCCACTTCACCCTCTTATTTGAGAATTAAAATTATATAGGGAGAAAACAATGTTAAAAAGCTGTAAAAAACTTGTTAAACTTTGTTAATTAGCAGAATATTTTATCTCTTTTTCATATAACTTAGGTTTTACAATGTTTTCATTCATTTATTATTTATTTTCACAGTGGTGAAATTATAATGTCAAGGGCCTAAGAAAAATCTAGAAACATTTTTAAGAGGGAAGTTTAAGAAATAGTTTTTTTTCTTCCCTAAGCATTTTTACTTCCAAAATAGAAAAGTTTTGGATTCTCAATATTTTAATGACAAATAAAATATTTACTACCACCAGCGCCACAATAATCTAAGGAAGGTGTCATAGCAAATAACCTAGAGTTTTAAATCATGACACATATTTATATGCTGACTAAAAATAATACATTGTTTTCTCTTTTTAATCTGTTTTTATTTCTAGTAAACTAATACATATACATACTTTGAAAAGTGAAATAGTACATGCAAAATAATGAAGTTAGACCCTTACCTTATACCATATACAAAAATTAACCCAAATGTATCTAAGACCTAAAATAAGAAATAAAACTATAAAATTCTCAGAAAAAAAAACTGGCAAAAACCTTCATAGTTTTGGATTTGGCAATGATTTCTTTGATATGATACCAAAACACAGACCAAAAAAAAAGCAAATAGATAAAAATAAATTACATCAAAATTGAAAACTTTTGTGCATCAAAGCTCATAATCAACAAAGGTAATTCATGGTATGGGGAAAATATTTGCAAGTGATACATCTGGTAAGGGTTTAATGTCTATAATACATAACAAACTTCTATATCTTAACAATAACAGCAATATTGTCTGATTACAAATGGACAAAGGACTTGATATTTTACCAAAGAAGATACACAAATTGCCAACAAGCATATGGAAGATATCCAACATAGCTAATCATTAGGGAAATGCAAATCAAAACCACAATGAAATATCACCTCATAATCATAATCAGGATGGATGCTATTAAAAACAAACAAAAAAACATGAAATGTTAGCAAGGATGTTAGCAAGTGCAATTGGAACTCCTGTGCACTGTTGGTGGGAATATAAAATGCTTCAGCTGCCATGGAAAATAGTGTGGCGAGTCTTCAAAAAATTAAAAATAGAATTACCATATCATCCAGCAATATATATTCACTTTTGAGTATAGATCCAAAAGAATTAAAAGCAGAGACTCAAAGAGATGTTTGTATACCCATGTTCATAAGCAGCATATTTCACAATAACCAAGAGCTAGAAACAACCCAAATGTCTGAAATATCCAAACAATAGATGAATGGGTAAACAAAATGCGGTAGATAACACTCTGTGGAATGTTATTCAGTCTTAAAAAGGAAGGAAATTCTGCCACTTGCTACAACATAGATGAATCTTGAAGACATTACACTAAGTAAAATAAGCCAGACACAAAAGGACAAATATTGTATGATTCCACTTATATCAGGTACCTAGGAGGTAATCAAATACATAGAGACAAAGTAGAATGATGGTTGTTAAGACTGGAGGTAGGGAGAAATGGAGACTTATTGTTTAACACATAGAGAGTTTCAGTTTGGGAAGATAAAAAAGTTCTGGAAATAGATGGTAGTGATGGTTGGTTGTGCAACAATGTGAGGGTACTTAATATCACTAATTGTACACTTAAAAATGGTTAAAATGGTAAGTTTTAATATATTTATACAACAGCACATAGATACACACACGAACATACACATACTTATTCTCCGTCCTGTCATCTTCGTAAAATAGATAGCACAATTTTTTACTGAATCAGTATTTTATCATGAGTATGTGAATGTTGTCCAGAGGTAAGTCTTATGGTATATGATTATGCCCCTGTTGCAGCCTTTTTGTTTTTCCTAGAGTTAACAATTGCCTCAGAGTTTTGGTTAGGGAGGTTTTTTTTCTTTTTTTTTTTGTGGGGGAGGGTGTCTTTTCTATGTAATTCTTTTATTTATGTAATTTCTTTTGTATATAATTCATCTTAAAAATTCTCCAGCAGAGCTATAAAATTCCCTTTAATATAATAAAAACATTAAGCAATCTATCAGTTTTATTTTTTTTTTCTTGGAGATATTTGTCCTAGAATCCATTGTCCTCCCACTCCAATCTGGACTTGTCTCAACCTACTGCATAGCCATCATATTAAGACATCAATTTGCTATAATCCTAGAACTTTCTTTCACCTCCAAGATTCTATATTGTTGCTTCTCTTTCCCATATCTCACATCTTTCTATTTCTTGATTTATTTTCTTCTTTTAGTGTGACACATTTTCAGAAGCTTCCTGAGAAAGGATAGATAGGAAGTTAATATTTTTTAAACTTTCTTACAAAAAAATGGCTTTAACCATTCTTAGGAAAATATAAGTTGGTGACTCTAGATATTAACATTGGAAGTAATTTTTACTCAGAATGTTGAAGCCATTTCTCATGGTTTCTTAGATTTAGGAGTTGCTGCTGAGAAATCCAATGTCATTCTGAATTCTGATCCTTCATATATGACTTTATTTTATTTTATTTCTAGATATTTTAAGGATCTTCTCTTTACTCAGAGTTTCAAAACGATATGTTTTATTTTAAGTCTCCCACTAATGTGTTGGGTAGTTAGTAGGTAATTTCAATTTGGAACTTCATTCTTCCATTCTGGGAATTTTCTTGCTTTATTTATTTATTTTTAATTTTCTCACTTCTAGAAGCTGGAAAAGTCAAAGAAATGGATTCTCCCCTAGAATCTCGAGAAGGAACACAGCTCTGCTGACCCATTTTGGACTTCTGATCTCCAAAACAGTAGGATGATAAATTTGTTGTTTTAAGCCATTAAATTTGTAGTAGTTTGTTACAGCAGCCATAGAAAATAAATACATAAGTTTAATTTGATAAGGTTAAAAACACACACAACCGAATAATAATTTTAAAAAGCAGAAAGAAAAACTGTTTTCTCACCTATTACTACAAATTTTTTTTGTGGGTTTATACACTTGGTGGAGATGGGAACCAAGCAAAAAAGAGGTAAATAGGCTGGCCAAAATAAACAGATCCACAGTATTCTCTATTTCAAAGAATATTGACATTTATTCTTAGATGATATCTATAAGTTACTGACTGGTAATATACTGCAGATCTCATCATTATGCAGAGGTTCCCAGAGACCTTAAGATTATTTCAAAGGTTCATTGAGGTAAAAAGATTGAGGAATGCTATACTACATATTTACATGCTTATTTGCTCATTGTCTATCCTGACACTCCCGATGGGACAGAGTATTTGCTCCCTGCCATATCTCTAGTGCCTAGAACACTTCCTCACACATGGTTGGCCCATGGTATATGTTAAATGAATGAAGGATGACCATGTTTTCTGAACTAAATATCAGAAATCTATTCTGATGAAGGTCTGAAATGAGGCCCAATAGAAGTCGTGTCTCCAGGGAACGTGAGGCTGTCCATAAAGACTAATAAGGAAGCCTGCTCCTCCCACTCCTACAGAGGTTTGTGGGTTGTATTTTAACACTAACTTTCTGTTAGCAATTTTGCTGACTGGCTACAGCATTCCATATTTGCTCATCTGTGATATTTGCAATCTTGAGTTTTCTTGTTTTGTTTTTATTAAAGTTATATTTAATATACACTATTATATCAGTTTTAAGTGTACAACATACTGATTCAACATTTATATATCTTATGATGTGATCACCATAACCATCTGTCATTATACAAAGTTATTGCCATATTATTGGCTATATTCCCTATAGAATACATTATATCCCCATGGCTTGTTTATTTTATAACTGGAAGTTTGCACCTCTTATTACTCTTCACCTTTGTTCACCTGTCCATACCCCCGTCCCCTCTGGCAACCATCAGGTTCTGTATATCTATGATTATGGTTTTAGTAACATCTTTATTATTGCTCATAGCAAGATTATGGTTTTTTATGACTAATATTCCATTCCATTCCATTATCTATTGGTGGACACCTAGGATGCTTCTATATCTTAGCTATTGTAAATAATGCTGTGATGAACAGAAGAGTGCATATTTCTTCAAATTAGTGTTTTTATTTTCTTCTGATAAATACTCAGAAGTGGAATTTTTATTTTGTATGGTGGTTCTATTTTTAATTTTCTGAGGAACCTGTATGCTGTTTTCCATTTTGGCTGCACCAATTTACAACCTTACCAACAGTGAATAAGAATTCCCTTTTCTACACATTCTTGCCAACACCTGTTATTTGTTGACTTTTCGATACTAGGCATTCGGACAGGTATGAAGTGATATCTCATTGTGGTTTTGATTTGCAATTTCCTGATGATTAATAATTTTGAGCATCTTTTTATATGCCTGTTGGCCATCTGTGTGTCTTCTTTGGAGAAAAGTCTATTGAGGTCCTCTGCCCATTTTTTAATTGGATGTTTTTGATTTTCAGTTGTATGAGTTCTTTATATATTTTGACTATTAACCCCTTATGGCAGTGGTCCCCAACTTTTTGGTACCAGGGACTGGTGCTCCTATGAGAATCTAATGTCTGATGATTTGAGGTGGAGCCGAGGTGGTGATGCTAGCCCTGGGGAGCGGCTGCAAACACAGGTGAAGCTTCTCTTGCTCCCCGCCACTTATCTCCTGCTGTATGGCCTGGTTCCTAAAAGGCCATGAACTGATACCAGTCCGTGGTCCATATTCGAAGAGAATTGACCTTCCTTCTAATAAAACAGACTGTTTCTTCCTATTTGGAGTAAAATTGAAAACTATTCCTTTATTTGTATATCACAAAGACATCTGCTATAACAGCATAACAGCCTCACAAACCATTACTCAGCCCAATTAGTGTCTCAGGATATTATTGTTTACACATGATGCACAATAAAATACAGATTATGATAACTTTTTTAAAGTAATATACAAAGAAAAGATTTTATTATCAGATAAAATGAGTATTTTGAATTGCCTGGTTAATCATGAACATATGTATATGTAGATATATATAGAGAGAAACATCTATTATATTTTTATTATAGGTGAAAGACTTCATTGATTTGCAGAATTCTGATCAAATATTTTTGGAAATACTAGGGCTCAAACTATTCTTTTTATGATGGCTATTCTTGATAGTGTCAATGAAAATTCTACTCAAAAAGCTGCTTTCTCATAGCAAATACCTGTATGTATTCTTTCATAATAACTAGAGAATTTTTGTAATAACTAATTTTTAAACCTGTGCAGTGACATTGAATCAATAAGACAAAAAACCTAAATCTCCTCTCTTCTCTGAAACTCTGTGTCTTAGTTACTGAATCTATAGAAATTTTGTTCACTATCATCAGCATTATTTATATTTGCCCATAATGGAAATTTTTAAAGCTCATTATTTTAACATTTTTGAAATATCTAATTAATTCTACAGCAGAAGAACTGTTTGAGCATCAAATCCAGACTCTCAGAATGAAAATGATCTGAGCATATTTCTCTGCCTGGCAGAAGGTGGCACTAGAGTTATGCTTGCAAACCACTGCTAAATGTCTATCTAGAGTATTCAATTAGCCCGCCCGCAAACATCTTGCTAGAATGGGAATCATGATATATACAAATCAGTTTGTAGACTTCAAATATATTAACTAGAATCAAGGCCATGTCAATCAAACTTCTCAGAATCCTACTCCAAACCCTTTAAACAAGTGTTGTGAAATAGTCGTTTTACAAATATTTATTGAGTGCCTACTATGCACAAAGCAGTCTGTTTGTCTGTTTGTGTGTGTATATACACACTTGTAAATGACATAGATATTGAAACATCTTCTAATAGGAGAGTCAGATATTAAATAAGCCCTGGACAGTTACCTACTTAATGAAAATTGTCATAAGTATTATAAAACAGATGTACAAAACACTGTGACAGGATATTAAAGGGATCCTGACCCAGCTGTGGGGCCGAGTGGAAGGTCTTCCTTCAGTCCTTCTTGAAAGTGCTTATTCTTCATTCCTAAAATGTCATCCTTTCTAGACCCTACTTTTATTTCTACTCTTAAATACTACTCAATAATTAATTATATTATTAAAGTTCTGTCCCATATTTCATTAGCTCATCGCACGATGTCATTTCCCTTGGTTTAGCAATGCTGGTTTATTTTGATCATTCAATAGAGCAGCAGTTCTCACCTAGGACATGACCACCCTCATAAGCAATTCAGAACTTGTGTTTTTGTGGATTTCATGATGACTTAAAGGATGCTCCTGGTATTAATTAGTGGGGGTCAGATTCACGCTCATTATTTTAGGCATCCCACCAAGTGCAACACCATCCTGCACAAGAAAAACTTACTCTTCATCCATCATAACTTTACAATGTCCCACTGGTCCTTCATGAACGTGAATAGTCTGCTTAAAACTATCTCATGTTTTACATATAAACAGAGTCTTTCTCATGGTTTTTATGTAAACTGAATTTCCCAGAAATACAACATAAATATAAATAGAAGGCATACTGTGCTTTGTTTAATTTAAAACTTTACCAAAAATTATTAACCATTTTGGGAAACTCTTTCGACTAATGACAATGCCACAGCTGAGTTACCGATATGCCACACCAGGACCATTCTGCTTTTATTATTTACACACTCACGAATGTTCTACAGATGGGCGTAAGCATCTGACCATGTCATGATATCTTCCAGTGTAATCAAGTCAAAGCATTTACATATTGAAATACATATTTCATTAAAAATTACTTTTCTTGAATTTCTCTTTTGTATTAAAGCAAGAATTTTTATTATTATTATTATTAGGTGTGTAGGGAGATTATATTATCTGTGAATTTCATTTCAGAGTAGAAAAAAGATATTACATAATACTTGTTTTTAAAAGAAAGCAATGGTTCTAAAAGGAGGAGAACCACTGAAGCAGGGCCAGAGAGTTAGGAAACCAGGAGGCAGCCAGACCTAGAGTAAATACTTGTCCCCTCAACCCCAATATTGCCTGTGTGTCCTTGGGTAAGTTCTTAAAAAGTTATCGTTTTAGTGTCTTTATTTATGTGATAGGACACAAATAGAACCTATCTCACAGAAATACTGCTGTTCCTATAAGGATTAATTGATGACATTCAGAAAATGTGTAGCACAGTACTAAGCACATCATAAAAATTCATTAAATATTGTTTTATTATTTTAACAGTCTAAGTAGCAACCGATAATGTTTAAGAGATTATTTTCCTAGTCAGTCGTGATATACTTGTATCTATCCTCTGATTGTTAAACTCTCATATTCTGATTAACGGTCCATATGGTATGCACAATTTCTAAAAAAAGTTTTTAATTATTGTTGTTTTAGGTTTTAAGCCTTTAAGATTGAAGCCATATGTCTTCCACTCTCTGAATCCAGCTACACACTGCCCCATCATGTTAATTTGCATTCCTGTTACATCACCCTATAATCAGGGAGAATACATAAAAGTACTGCTAACCAAAAATGGTAAATAAAAGTCAAGTTCTTGAATTTGATGAGAAAATATTCTTGGTCCCACTTCCTCTGTAACCTCCAGACCTGTATAAACCCCAAACATTTATCAGAACCAAGTATATCTTTGTCCAAATGAAAATCATTGTCAAATAAATCAGATTGAAAAAACAATTGATATTATCCCTACATAAACTGGTAAAATTTTTTATAACTGAATAATTCATTTATTCAATATTTGTTTGGATCTTACTTTGAACAAAAAGATGTGTTGGGAGCTGGAGTGAATAATGAACTATAGAATTATAAGTCAGTATTCACTGATTTATACTTTCAACAAATATACTTTGGCATGACGTGCTCTGGGACAGGTGCTAGGGATACAAAGATGAATAATATACGGTCTGTGCTTTAAAAATCCAAATCCTTATAAAAGAAACCAGCAGAATTTGAAATGTAGACTATCATCTTAATTTGTCTCAGGGAAAGTTTGTAAGATAGTAAGTATACTAATTAATGAGCAGCCACCATGACCAAAGTACTATAGAGTACTACATTGGCACATATGCTAACACTCATTTTCATGTAATCCCTATAGCCAACCTTTGAGACAGGTGTTATATTCATTTGTGTAGTTGCTGTTCATGAGGAAACCAATTTAAGAAAAACATGTAACTTCCAAATTAGTAATACCAAGAACTAGTGTTTATTGGCATAGGTACTGTGCATTAATTTTCATTCCATCTTTAGAAAAAAATCCTAGATGGTAGGAACTATAATTGTTCATATTCTGTAATGTAGAAACAGAGGGTGAGGAAAGTTTAAGGAAATGTTGCAATTTTACACAACTAGCTGTGGAACCAGTATAGGGCCCAGGCCATCTGCTTCACAAGCTGGTACTCCCGACCATGCATGACCGTTATCCACAGTCCCGGCAAATGAGTAAGAGAGCCAATAAGAGGACTCCAGCTCGCCTGACTTCAGACTCCATGCACTTTCTACCAGACTCCACTTCCTCTAGCTCTGGTCCATGTCTGGTGACCATAAAGAAGCTGTACTTCCAGACTTTTTCATCCCTTAATGAAATGAGATCGAAAGGGATTTGGATGGAATCAAATGGAATAGTCGAAGGCAAGCCAATGGTCCTACCAAAATTAATCAGAAAAGTCAGATAAAATACAAAATTCGTATCTTTTTAAGGCATACAAGAGCTTCAGAAGTAAGGGAAACTCAAGGACTAAAATTCTGGAGAGTGCAGAGGCTCTTAGAGAGGTGAGCCGAGAGTCTAAAACTCTTTGGCCTGAGGGCATTCACTAATTCTGGATGGGGCTAGAGACTGGGATTTGGTGGAGAAAATGGCAAACTGTTGACATTGCTTCAGGATTGGAATAACAAAAAGTGGAGACTTCTGGAGCCTCCAACACACAGAGTTTACCATCTAAGACATCACTAATGCTGAAATTACATGATACAAGAACTTAAAAATCTAAATTTAAAGTCCCTTAGAAGCAGAGCTGACTTTCACATTATTTCTCTTGATGCTAAGGAAACAAAAATGTGCCAAGCTCTGAATTAAAACCCTAGAGGGTCATATCCTAGAAAAAGGGACAATCAGAAGTGGCTGGGTCTTACTATCTTAATCGGCTTGGGCTGCCATGACAAAATGCCATAAACAGGTGGCTTCAACAACAGAAATTTATTTCTTGAAATTTAAGAAGCTGGGAAGTCCAGGATCAAAGGTGCTGGCTGAATTGGTCTCTGGTGAAAGCCCTCTTCCTCGCCTGCAGATGGCCACCCTCTCGCATGTCCTTCCATGGTAGAGAGATCTCTTCAAGTCACAATCCAGAAACTTGGGCTCCACCCTTATGACCTTGTTTACAATTAATAACCTCCTGAAGACCCCATCTCCAAATATAGTCACATTAAGCGTTAAAGCTTAGACATATAAATTTTAGGGTGACACTATTCAGTCTACAGCATTTATCAAAATGCATCCTGGCCTCAAAACACCTAAATGTAGTAAAGTAAAATAAATAGAATTTTCCAACAATGTTAAGCAAAGATTGTAGTCTATATTTGTATAAATTTAGTCTCTGAATATGAACTATCTACAAAAAAAATGAAAAAAGAAAAGAAGGTGAATGTATTTTTTCTCTTTGCTAAACGTACTATCTCAAGTTATAGAGCTCTGAAAATACAAGCTATTAGAAATGAGAAATAAGCTTTTGTAACAACTGATTCTATTTTATAGCATTCTTTTAAATACCAACTTGTTATCCAGGAAAGTTAGATCTTCACACACAGCTAGGCATTTGCTCAATTTGAAATTTCCAAGTCTGTCATTTGTGACATCATTTAATGATTATTGAAAATACTTATTCAGACTATGGGTCCCTTTCATCAGACAATTCTTTGGGGTCCTATTCCTTCATGTTCTTAGAAAATATGTCAATGCCTTATTATTATAAGGGAAAATTTAAATGTTATAGCTAATAGAGACTCTTAGCTGATTCTAAAGTTGTGTTGAAATAAGTGATGTTTCTTCCTAATTTGGAGTCAGCCAAGTTCATACTCCAGACATAGGGAAAATAAAGAACTATCAGTCTTCTTTGTTCAAAACAGATGACTCTGTAAGTGTTTGCCTAGTTAAAAATAACAGCATTCCTTCCCCAAGTTATCAGCTGGACAGTCTAGCCTGCTCATATTTTTTTAACCGAGTCAGAGGAATTGGGGTCAAAAGGCTATGTACTCAAAATTAAATTTTTTTCACAATAGATTATACTGAAAAATTTATCTACCTTCGATATTTTTCTTTAATAATATTCTATTTCTTGTTGTGAAAAATGTAAATTTACCTTAAATTGCTACTGAACTGCTTCTCTTTCATGAATTTTTATGTTGTTAACAGAAAAGTTAATTAGTTTTCATCAAATTGTTGGGTTTTTTTTAATAAAAGTTTCTAGTATTTCCAAAAAAAAAAAAACCTTGATTGAATAATTCCTTTTCTTGATGACTATTTGGAGTGCTATATATATCAATGAAACAGGGTTGATATCTTTATTCTGTTGTTTTGTTTTTATAATTCCCATCCCAGAATAGATATATCCTTTTATCTGATTGAGATAGAAACTTGTCACAAGTTTGACTTTTCTTTTTGTACTTTCTCATACCTACTCTTTATTCCATCTCAAAAATTTCATACAAAAGTAAATAAGTATATTTTACTTTAAAATAACGTATTTTAGAATAACGTATCAGTGCAATATCCCAGACTCTTATATCCCCTTGCCATTAATCCGTGGTCTGCCCCACCTTCAGCACCAAGAAAAGAAAAAATCACCCAAAGCAAAATAAAGTTATATGAACTTATAAAATAAATGTCAAAGTTCTCTTTTAAAATTCAGGTATAATTTATTGCATTATAAAAGAGTTACAGTGAAAGAGTAGTTGATACATGACTTTGGCTATTAAAACGTTGTGAGTAGTGAGGAGGTATTTATATTCCAGCTGAGATTTCAGAGCCTTCAAGAAGCCCGCATGTGGTGTTTTTATTTTGATAGTTCATTAGATAGGCTGATTTAATCAAATGTTGAGTTATCCAGCTCTGCTTTTCACATCATTTGGAAAGAAAATATGTTGTTAGATAATCCACATCCCCTGCTGGGGTTCCTATCACTTCCCATCTTAATGCCCAGGAGACGTGGTACAAAAGGCAGCACCGAATGATATATGTCCCTGTGGTTCCTGATCCCCCAGATAAAGATCACACAGTTGGTACTGCATGTAAATAATCAGTACCGTTGATTGTGATCTCAACAATTTTGCACAGTTTGAGTCCTGGCTACCTGATATCATCTTTCTCCCCTGGGTGATTCACAATAACCACAAAGGGCAATGGAAGGCTGTAAACTTGGTTGAAGACACATGGAGCCATAGGGAGCTTTTAGGGTCACTGAAGGGCAAGTATGCTTTGTGCACCGTTTGTACCCCCTCCTCTGTGATCACTGGTGATGAACTAGGGCATACTTCCTCTAATGATTCCCCACAGGAGTTTTTTTTCCATCAAGTTCATGCCCTTGACCTTCAGATCAAGCAATGAAATTAGGATGTTCAATAGCAGCAAGGCTAGGGAAATTTATGCGTCCCTAAATAACCACAATGTAACATCCATTGCATGATTCTGAGCTAATATTGCTAATATAGAATTGTAAATTTAACTTAATAAATTTTTAATTAAGACATAGAGGTGAGATGACCCTGCATCTAGGCAAGAACATGCCAGCCTTTTGAACTTTCAATAGAACATTACGCTTGCCTTGTGCATGTGATATCCAAATCATGGGAGTCTTCCTCAAACAATTATGCCCGATATTTGCACTCTAAAGTTTTTGCCAGAATTTAATTTGAACAGACAGCTCCACAGCTTCTGTCAAAAGACAACAGAGAGAAGCAATATTTGAATAAGATAGTTTATCCATTCATCTCTTTAGGTATTCTAAACTGTCTTCTTTATCAAAATAGATCTACAGAAAGCTATTTACTAAGTATATTGCATATCCTCAGGCCCTTGAAAAACTATCTTCACTGAATTTACATTTTATTGTTATACAGTTGGCAATTATTAGAGGTCAGTTTAAGAAATACCTACCTGACAAACATTTCCAGCAACCTGATATGGTAAAAAGAAGAATTAAAAGGTATTAGAAGTTACAAGTTAGGGGGACCCTGATTTTAAGGCTCGATGATTCCTCTATACTAACTGATATATCTAAAACTCAGTTTTCTCATATTAATAAGGGAACAAAATACCTATATTAGGTAATGATTAAAAGTAAATGAGATAACAGAGATCTGACACTGAGTAGATGCTAAAATATGAATTGATTCTATATTGTGCATAAAATTTGTTCCTATTGTTATTCACCGTCCTTCAAATAAGAAACCACTACCTAGAATCATTATATTTCTTTATAAAGATAAAAAGAAATATCTAATTTGTGTCTTTTTAGACTTGGATGATAGCTAAATTTAATGCTTACAAAGTGGTATTTACCTAAGTGTTTTTTATTGTTCCATGTGGTCCTTTTTATTTTCTGTTCTTATTTAATCACCCTATTGTGACTTTGAAGGCTCAGGAAATATTCAGCTAGCTTCTTGCTAGATTTTAATCAGTTCCCTTTGTCTTTCTTCACAGTGATTTCTTCTATACCTTCATTACTGTCCTGAAGCCAATATTAAACTCCAGCACTCTCAGAAAAAGATCATAAATTGGTATTGGGTTCCTAGGATTGTAACAAGTTGCCATAAACTGGGTTACCTAGAACAGCAGAAATTTATTCTCTTACATTTCTAGAGGTTAGATATCTAAAAACAAGGTGCCAGCGGGGCCTTGCTCTTCCCTCTGGGATTCTGAACAGAATTCTTTCTTGCCTCTCTGTAGCTGCTAGTGGTAGGCGTCAATCCTTAGAGTTCCATAACTTGCAGCTGCATTTCTCCAACTTCTGCCTCTGTTGTCACATGGTGTTTTTTCTTTTCTTAGAAGGCCATTAGTCATATCAGATTAAGGGTCACTTAATGACCTTATCTTAACCTGACTGATCACATCTACAAAGACCCTATTTCCAAATTAGGCCATGTTAACAGGTTTTGAAGTTTCAGACTTTAACAAATCTTTTGATGGGGACAAAGTTCAGCCCATAGCAAATTCCTACTGCTTAGAGAAAACAGATATTGTAACTTCAATCTTATGTACTCCCTATAAAATCAGAAGATACTTCTCTCCTTTTCACAGCTGGAACTCTCACCTGATCCCTGGGTCCCTATCATCCCCTGCCTCACTGATTCCCCACTTCTCCCAATCTCTAGCTCAGAATTTCATTTTGCCTCCTACTGAATTATTTTGCTTTATTCTGCAAATATATGTAAGCCTCTCTGATTTATCAAAAAATCTTTATTTTAAATTTATTTGCTGCTTTGAACCTAATTATGCCGTCACTGTTATTCTCTTTACATTTGGGATCCAAAGTTATGGAACCTTATTTAACCCCAAACTTATAGAACCCACCATCTCTGCATTCCTGCCTCATATGTTTATTCCATAAGGAATTACTGAATGAAAGGTACTGTCTGTCCCTAGCACTGGGGTCCAGCATTGAGCCAGATAGATATTGTTCCTGCTTTCAAGAAAACAGACACCAAACAATACCTACACATTTTCAATAAGGAGAAGCTTTACAGCTATGAGAGCATGATAAAAAGACCACAATAGACTGAGGAATTAGAATTTTCCCTGAAGAAGTAAAATAACCTTGTAAAGAATTACAAGAAACTGGAAGAGGACTGGTATGACTTTATTGTAGAGACTTAGGGAAAATGGTACAAAATAATGGTACAAATCTTGAGGGTCTATGGGCCATGCTGAGGATGTGAACTTTACTTTCAAGTCAATGTGGAAAAGGCTTTAAACAGGACATGACCTGATCAGACTTGTTTTTAAAAGGATTACTTTGGCTGCAGGTAGAGTGTAAATTGGAGAAGAGAGGACAGATGGGAAAAAAACAGTTAAGATGCAGTTATAGGAATCCAGCCAAGAGACTCTATCGCTGCATTATAGTTATGCCAGTGTGAAGAGAGTAATGCAAATATTGAAGAAATATTAAGGATATAGAATCAACATGATTTGATAATTGATTGGCTATCTGAGGTGAAGAATAAGGACATGTCCAGCCTGACCCCCAGGTTTCTCGCTAGACAGCTGAACGATAGGTTGTTGACAGTGACATCACTGAAAGAAGAAACACTGATTTCAGTGATAGAGTGTCAGATTCAGGAAAATGATGAGTTCCAATTAGAAAATGTTGACTTTGAGGTACCCAAGAGACTTGCAAGTGGAAATAATAAGTAGGCAATTCTCAACTTTAGTAAAACTGCTTAATACTGGCAATAACAAGCCAACTGCTAAATGTAATAAGTCCATGTCACTATTCAGCTTGTTGAACACTCTGCAGCATTTGACACTTAGTCATTCCTTCCTTAAAGCAAGAGCTCTTCATCTTTGATTTCCATGTAGATCTCTGTCCTCCTCTGAGTCTGTTTATCCTCTTGTTTATTTCCTCTGTCTAATCTTAAAATGTCTGATATTTCAGAGTGACTGTCTCAGCCCTTATTTCTTCTTATTTACCTTCTGTCTCTTTAAGTCAACTCATTCTCCCTCTGTTCTGCCCCTGAAAGCATTTCAAATAAGATCTTAAAATAACAAATCCAAGATTTGTCTCCCCAGCCCCAACATTCATACATATGAGATTCCTCTACTTAAATTTTCCACAGGTAGCTCAGATTCAATAAGCCTTGCCCTGATTATTTTCTAGCACTTCTATCTCACTAGATCATTTCTTCTCCTGAATCCTCTTCCTCCTTTAGTAACATCACAAGATAAATGAGAAGGAAGAGCCTCTTTCTCATCATCAAAATTTAAGACATTTCTCAGTCCTTGTAATTCTACCTGGGAAGCACCTTTCCCCACTTCCTCAACACCATACCAACTATTTCTTACATGGACAATGGTAACCATTATCTAACTTAAAGGCCAGCAAACATTTTCTGTAAAGGGCTATATAGCAAACATTTTAGGTTTTGCAAGCTATACAATTCCTGTGACTACTGTTCAATGCTACCATTATAGAAAAGAGCAGCAATGAACAGTATGTAAGTGAATGGACATGGCTGTGATCCAATAAGACTTTGTTTATAGACACTAGAATTTAAATTTTGTATAGCTCTCAGGTTGTACTAGAACAGGTGGTAGGCAAGGTTTAGCCTGTGGGTCATAGTTTGTGAACCCTAGTTACTGCTTCCTGGCAGCTAGAGATGACTCTCTAAACACAAGTCTGAACGTATGTAAATCTCCTTCTAAAGAACCTCTAATGTTTCCTTTGCACACTTACTAGACTGAAATACAAAGCTTTTCCAGCAGGTGGCCCCAAACTTACTTTCTAAAATCATTTTTCACTACTACTCTCCCCTCACAGAATGCTCCCAAGCTCCAGACAGACTAAACCTCAGGCACAACCTCCTGTGCTCTCCCGCCTCTATATTCTTACATTAGGTCCAAGTTGACCTAAGCTACTTTGCTCATGCTCAATTCTTAGATGCTTTTCAATAGAGAATAATAGCCCCAGAAACATTTGCAGTAGGTGAGCTACTCCCCCACCACCTGGCTACTTAGTTTTAATGGAAGCAAGCATCAGACAAATTCTTCCATAACAGACATTTATTAGTAAGCAATCATAAAACTTACAGTAAAACAACGTATTAACTTGAACTTCCATGAATATGAGCCCTTTGTCCATATTATCTCACTTGGAAGATCCCCTAAGGCAAAAGAGACAATCCCAGTGGCAAGATTCAGTAAACTGAATTATTCTGGCAACAAGAATCAGGGAATATGCAATTAGACACAGAACTGATTGGGGATCAAATCTAGGGTACTTTTCTTAAAAGTAAAAAAGACCTGGCTATTTTTCTATACTCATTTAGGCAAGGTAGAAACATCTCTAAAATATATTTTCTAATCCACCTATGTTGAAGACCACTAATTTAACCACTGAAAACCTCTTTCTAATACTCTTTACGTTAAGTAGCCACTAATTTCACCAATGAAAGTCACATAACTAACATTTATTATTATATATATAATTATTGACATATATTTATATGTATTTAATACTATTTAAATAAATATTCATATATATTTTGTCATCCCTGGTCGTTAAAGCCTATAATGATCATCAGGGATGAAAACAACTGGAGTCCTTGCAGTAGACTTGTGATTAAATGGCAGCATGCACACACCCCATTGGCCATGCATAATCTAAATTAGATACACTAATGATCCATATATTTTTAACTAAGAAATGTTATACTGTTTATATACAGAACATCATGTGACATTTCCTCTACCTGAAATAGTCTTTCTTCTTTGCCTAGAAAAAGCCTATCCTTTAAAACCCAGTTGAAAGACTGCCTATTATTATTGTGAAGAATTCTCACCAACTTACAGGAATTACCTTCAGTGGTATTGGTTTACCCATTTTGTATATAAGAAAACAGGCTCAGGAAGGAGGAAGGTGAAGTGGTCAGCCTAGATTAGGTGACAGAGCAAGAATTCATATCCAGAACAATCATGCTGAATCTTGTGAGTGAAATTGTCGGGATATGCTGAACAATAAAAACCCTAATGAGTTCAATTCAAACCTACCTTAAAATTTGTGCTGTCTTTTGTGTGACTATTTGCTTGAAGATGATTGAACTGGGATAAAATATATAGAATTATGTGATAAAAATGAATCTGACATACCTGGTTCAGAGCTGTGATTTTATTGCATAGGTTTGAGATGAAACTAGCAGTGTTTTATGTCTTTTTTTTATTAGGTATGTACCAAAGCCCAATAAATTCCTTTCTCTGCAATAATCAAGATGCTTTGGTCTCTTATTGCCTAAAATAAATACATTGATGACTTATGTCAAGTAGCCTGGCATATAATGGGTGCTTATTAAATATTGAATAAATGAGTTACATGGCTTACTATTTATTTCACAGTCTGACTCAATGCCAAGCTACCAGACATAGGTTCTGCTAATGCTCTCAAAGAAACAATTTCTTTGATATACACCTTATTATTTGGCAGAGGTAATGTGAAGGTCCCCTTTAGAATTCACTTAGTCAACTGTTATTGAACCCTTACAGGCACTAAGAAACAATATAATTTTCCCACATGAGGCATCTTTTAGAGAAGATAACTCATGCATATGGTTATTTAAATTTTTTAGGCTCCTCAGGCCTCTTATGTACATCTAATATAAGACAGAGATAGTGTGTAAAACTCACAATCATCTATTTTGTAATTTGGAGAAATAAGAGTCAGAACAGTTATAAAATGTCAGAATTTTTAGCCACTGTAATAAAGCATAATCCGACTTCCCCTCGGGCAAAAGGGTCAAGGCTTCAGTATTTAAAGTAACTCTCTCTGCTTACAGACAAGCCTGAGGATATAACTCAGCAAGACTCCAGAGCTCCTTGGTGACCCCATTAAGGGTATGGTATTATCCTTAGAAAAGGATCGGTACTTGGTCAGTACAAAAGAAAAGGCAAGACCATAGAGATGGTTGTAGAGTTTCTTGACCCTGCTGATAGCAGCAAAGATTTCTTTGTTGGCCTTATGTTCTATAAATGACATAGGTTGTTATTATTTAGCACTTGAGAACTCAGTGTCCTCTCACATTTTGTGTGTCTTAGCACTATACTGGTTCTGTAGCAGCAATGATAAGAAACAGGTTTATGCTCATAACGTTCCATCTTTGACTCAGAAACCAATAATAACTGGTGATTATGATTACATAATTCTACTTGAAGCTCAACACCATAGACTGTCTTTGTAAAATGTGTGACAAAATGGCACCTTTTGGAGGAGAAGGAAAAAAAATGTTAGAAACTAAATAATCCTAGATATTTGCATTTTTTTTTCTTGAGAAAACTCTCTGTGAGGTCATCTTTAGAATACTGATAGCAATCCATGTTCAAATCACAAACAAAATTAGAAATAATTCTTGGAATTCTAAAATCTGCAATCTAACTTAAAAATAACAACAACAACACAGAATATCCCAGCTACCAAAAAAATTTCTGATATTTGACTCCAAAATCTCCTTGTTGAATACTCTGTTAGCTCTGGTAGCATTATTGATGAGCCACTTTCAATGAAGTGAGGGAATAGTTTACCAAAAACAATCTCACTGGGTCCCTCTAGTTCTTGAGAAAACTGCGTTTAAGCTTCTCATTCTTATAAAACTTACTGACAACTTCATGTCATTTAAGAAATTCTCAAAATGAAAATGTGCTAGAAGATAATGCAGTTTTACAAAATAAAACAGTGATACTTTTACCAGTTTGATTTTATTTGTGAAATTTAAAACTTTGAAGAATTGCTAATGGCATTGTAAAAGCGATGCTTCCAGTTATCTCATGAGGCTATTTCTACAGTTCCATTTTACATATTTTAAGTGAATCAGGAGTAGGGATAGACCCTATTATGCCTTGATATTTGCACATACAGATTGCCCAAGACACAGCATATTTGTGTCCTTCATTCTCTATTTTGTTTACTTCTGGAAAAAAAAATAAAGGTGTCAAGGCTATCAACCACAGAAAATAAGCTGATCAATATCTAAACCTTTAATGTGCTCCTAAGACATTCTTTGACATTTTTTCACTTAAGTAATGTATATTCAGTATGAAAACTCTTAAAAATTGTTTCTATATCAAAAGAAAAATAAAATTATCTTAATTCAACTACACAGAGATAATCACTATTAATATTTTGATGTATAAAATTCCACTTTTCATACCCACCAATTATACATACACAGGCACACACACACACACACACACACACACACACACTAAAATATGGATTATAGATGACATCCCATTTGATAACATACTCTTTATTTTCATTTAATATATCATGAATCTTTCCTACACAAAGTGGGTGTCATAAACAGACAAATCTTAGGGAAAAAAATAGATGAATCCTGGCAAACAGGCCGCGGGTTGTGGGGAATTTCTCAAAGGACTGGAAGAAATGGTCAGAGGAAGACAGGATGCTATGCAGAATGAACAGAGACAATGGGCCAGGACTGCAAGGTAGAGAATCAGACATCAGAGAACAAAACAGGGCTACAGTAGCTAAAAGTGGACTACAAGGTAGAGACTAGGCAAACTGGAACAAAGAACAAACACACAGACAAAATAGAGTGCAGTTATTAGATTTGGGACCAGTGACAAGATTGTCCTGGTGTTTACATGCTACTGTGGTGGGCAAGCAGGTCAGACTGACAGACTTGAGGGTTTGGGGCCAGATCCCACACTGCAATATTGGATCAGCTTTGGGGTAAAGGCTGTTATGGCTGTGGCAGCAGCTTCTTTCTGGCCTCTAGATTTCAGTTATGGTGTTGAGAACTTGAAATCTAAAGTTCGATGGCAGCTACCAACTTCCACTCTTTCAACCTTTTCTAAAATCCTATAAGCATCTAATCCCTTGGATTAAATCACTTTCTGGGAGACTTCTGGTTTCCAGTTTGACATGGAAAGGGTTTGGAAGCTGTCACTCTATCCTCACAAGAAAAAAAGCTGAACAAACTGAAAAATCAACAACTCTTCTTTGATCCATCAGAGAACAAGGTCACAAGGCAAACTGCTGCCCCCCAAAACCAGAGAAATGGGCAATACAGAGAATCACAGCTCATTAGAAGCAGAAGCCCACAGCAAGAGTCAATCAATACGCAGCCCATACCTGGAACCAATATTGACAGGAATGCTGCAAATTATAATTGAGGAATTGCTGGAGTCTCAGTGTAGATTAGTTTGAGAGTTGAAAATTCCAAGGGGTCCAGTCTTGGGGAGCAAGAAGCAGCTTTCAAACTTTCATAAGTTTTACCTCTTCGAAACCCACCAAGTTTCTCACTGTGATCATCAGAGATAAGATTAGAACCAAACTTAGATTTGACAGAGATTTTGGGATTATCAGAACAAGAATTTAAAATAATTATGATTAATATGCTAAGGATTTTAATTAAAAAGGGAACAACATGACAAAAAAGATGGGTAACATACACAGAGATACAGAAACTATAAGTAAGAATCTAAAGGAAATGCTAGAAATCAAAAATACTGTAACAGAAATGAAGAATGCCTTAATGGGCTCATCAGTGGACTACATACAGACGAGGAAGAATCAGCAAGCTTTAAGAACTGTCAACAGAATCATCTAAAACTGAATACAAAGAGAAGAAAAGAATGAAAAAGACAATAGAGAATAACCAAGAACTGTGAGACAATTACAAAAGAGAACACACACGATGGGACTACCAAAAGGAGAGGAGAGAAAGGAACAGAAGAAATAGTTGAAGTTAATGGCTGAGAATTTTCCAAAGTGAATGACAAACATCAAACTTCAGAAAACAACAAGCAGGATAAATAACAGAAAATCTATACCTCGGTATCTCATAGTTAAAGTGCAAAAAAAAAAAATGAACCCCTTCCTATTTAAAGCCATCAAAATCATTTCTGATTCCTGTACTGAACATCAACTATGTGACATTTTTACTTAACCTCCTAAGCCTCAGTGTCTTATATAAAATGAGGATGGTATTATCTGACTCAAGAGAGATGTTGTGAGAATTAAGTTAGATATTGCACCTAAAGTGTTTAGTATAGCAAGAGATAGCTTGATAGATCTATATCTATATATCTTTACATATACATACATACATACATACATACATACATACATACATACATACATATATATATACATACATACTCAATATGTGTTAGTTATAATCACTATTGTTACAGATGATGCCCAGGAATTCTTTCATTTTTCTGCTTCTGGCCTGAGCCAAGCCTCATGAGAAGCTACACAACCCCAGGTGTGAGGGCAAACAGTTGCCTGGGCAGGAAGCCAGAGAGAGCATTCTATTAACCTCTTTCATTCTCAGAAACATCCTCTCCTGGGTACCTCTCTGAGACACTTACTATTTCTTTGTCAACTTCCAGCATCATACGACCCAGTTCTGTACCACTTGTCATCCATTCTTCCTAACTTGTAATACCGCAATTTCCTTTAACTCTATTCCAAAGCCTTTTCTGAAATGGTCCTTCACTCTTGGAATTTTTTCTATTTTATAACTCCAGATTTTCGACATGTTTGCTATTCTTATATTCTCGATCCACAAGCAGTTATAATTACAACAGTTTCCCATATGCATACCATAGTATCTGGAACACAGGTGGTTTCGTCCATCACAGAGATGTTCTCTTGCCTGTGATTACGACACCGAGCTCATGTGGTACACTCTAACTGCACAGCTATACCCTGGGTAATTCCTGGAGCCCTACATGGCTCATCTTGCTGAGAGTTGCATATAAAGCAACACAGTCCCATTGCCAAGAGGAATTAAAGAGCACCCCCATTCTTTATTTGTGCTCTCAAGTGGCATTCAGAGACTAAGACTCAATGTGCAGCGATGCTTCACACATCGATTTTCTATCGTAAATCTCTTTATTATGTTGGTTGAATCAAACTCTCAGCTCAGCAAGGTTATTCTTTTTCCCTGCAACCCATTTCTTCTGATTCTACATCACAAAATATTCCAGGACCCAGTTGAAAACAAGAACACAAAAAATCAGAAATGTTCTTGTGTTGCATAAAAGGAAGGGACCTAAACAGGCAGAGATGAAAAAATACTCGCCCAGAAAGAAATCTCCGCTCCATCACGGACAAGTTGTTGGAGTTCCTTCTGCTGGGGTGGGCTGAGTGCCCTGTCCTGCCTTACCCCATCTTTGTTGTGTTGAGGCTTCTACTCTGGGTCTCTGCCAGCTCGTGAGGCAGCCAAACTGGGATCTGCAGTAGAAGGTCACTCTCCCTCCGGCCCCTACAGCCCAGGGTTCATCCAGCTCTGTTCCCCTCTTGCTTTTCTCTGGGGCCTGCCCTAATGCTTTCTGGCATTAGAAAAATGAAAATACCTACCAAACAGAAAAAATGAGGCCCCTAAATGCACCTCTTCAGTGTCCCTAAAAATGGACTTCCTCCTCTGGAAGTGTTAAGTAATTTTCCTGGGAGAATGAAAAAGGAAAAGAAGAAGGACTTTGATATCACGAAGTGGATTGTCAGCTGCAGATAGCACTTAGCATCACAATAATAAATAGTAACATCTTTAAAGTGCTATTGAGTGCTTACTCTGTGCTGATCATTTCGATGAGCACTTTACAAGTAACTGTTTAATCCTGACAAGTACCTCTGCGGTGAATGGTTCCCAATTTAAAGAAAAAAAAATTGGATTCTTAGAGAAGAACTACATCACAGTTTCTCTGGTGAGAACATCTGAACCCAAACAACTGACTCCAGAACATGAAATCCCTCCTCGTACTTTCCTTCAGCCTTGCTCTTCTACCCAACTCCGTTCCCCAACCCACTTGTCCAAGTTTGCTATTTGCAAAGCCCTGTGGCGTGGCAATACCTCATAGTGCCCCAGCACTGCCCAAGAATTATCACTGCCCAAGCCACAGGTGTTTTTGTCAGGAGTTCCCTAGCAGGACACTAGGGTGGGATTCTCCCTGCCCCAAGGTGACAGCTCTCAGGATGCAAATAGAATAGAGACCCCTCTAATGCAGATTTTGGAATCAAAGGGTCCTGAGAAACTATTCCATAATTTGTGGAGGCTTCAGTCAGAACAAGAGTATTAACAGGGGTGAAGGAGGGGACTTGTCATATTGGCAAGAGCGGCAGCCTACCTCTCTTACTGACTAAAACTTAAATCTCTGGATGTGATATGAAAAAGAACTGCTTTAAGACTTTGAAAAGTAAACAATAGCAGGAAGATTGGGGAGGAAAGTCAAAACAAGATGACTGGCAGTGAATTTCTTAATTTTTTGTTTTCCCCCCTCTCATTTTTCTTGTGACTTTGACTAGAAGGCAGACTGAGTCAGGGAATTACTTCCTGGGTGCAGATGGCAAAAATTCCAAGAGAAGCCCAACTCTCCAGCCAAAAGACCAAAAAGGTGGTCCCCTGAAAGCCGGATAAACCCACATGGCTCCCCTAGGGATTGGCCACCACTTGCAAAGTCGGCCACATCTTCCTGCTGACACTTGCCAGTTGGCACATTTTCCAGCTGACACCTGCTAAGAGCCAAATCCCTGTGATCATCACCTCTTTGCCCATGTTTCTATTGCCATGATCCCTGAAAGCAAGGGCCCCAGGTCCTAACCTCATCTAACTTCGATTGCCATTTCCAGACCTATGGATTCTACTTTCCATACCTCTCAGCAACTAAGAATTAGGGCCAGAGGACAGATGGCAATCCATCCACAGTACCCTCCTCCCAGTTTCTCTTTACCCAGTTCCAGTACATCAAGGACAGGTTATAAGTTGACCAATGTGAGGAAAAGACATTTGTCTTCTCTTCTTGCACACATCCCCAAATCTTTATAAGTGATTCTCTAGAATCTTTTCTTGGTTGCAGATAAGGAGAAGCATCTCCTTCTCTCCTCCATGGGGTGGGGAATGGCATTCAGTGAACATTACAACCCCCTCATAAAAACATCTGCTCTTCTGCTTTTGTGTTGATTCAGGGTGTGGGAGCTGGAGTGGTAGACGGGCCAGGCCTGGAGCATCTGGGGAAAACTTGTGGTTGAGAGGCTGCTCCTAACTGTGAGTGTAGATGGAATACTTGATAGCTTTTGTCTTCAACTTTTGATCTTAGTCAGTCACAATTTGAGGACAACAAGAAAATCATACCAGACATTTTCATGCAGAACCAATTATCAGAATAGGAAATGAACTAGTCCCAGTATACAAAAAAATAAAAATAAAAATAAAATAAGGGTAAAAATTTCAAATGATTCTACATCCATCTCAGGTTGACTTTCTCTGAACCAGTGTGAGATTGTAATCAACTGTTTTCAAAACAGGCTTGAGACCCATAAGTGGGGTATAAAGTTGATTTAGTCAGTCAGTCAAGTGTATCTGACCAGCACTATTTAAATAACATAGAACAATATATCAGCATATTTTGTGAAATTTCGGTTTGGAAAGCATGGCTCTAAGTGGTAGGGCAGAGAAAGGAGATGGTCAGCCATGCACACAGGGTAGGAAATCTGTCATGCTGAGAGTCCCACGGCAGGGTGTGGGGGGAGACATGTTTTTCTTTCCCCTAATGAGTGTTGGCTCCAAAGAGAATGTATAAAACATAAAGAGAGTCAGGTTTTGGCATTTAAATTTTTTTGAAGGTAGAACATACCATTTTCTCAAATCCATTTATGTCCCACCCAAGAATGGAAACTTCCTGGAATTTTTATTAGAAATCTCAAATATAACAGCAATAGTTTTTAGGTAACCTTACTTCTACTATAAAGACGTCTAGTTCCCAACTGTTGGTTATATAAATTGCTCAGCTAGATTTTAAACAGAAAGATGTTTATCTTTTCAAAATTAAAAGCCAAAATTCAAGAAAGGCCGTTTTGGAAATTGTTTTCATGTACAGAATCATGCCCAATTTAAAAAATATTTCTTGAGTATTATTAATACAGGTCACTGTTGGGGACAAAGATAAAATAAATATGAGATATTTTATATTAAAAAGAAAAGTATACCTGAATTTCTCAGGGGAAAAAAGGTTATTTATGATTTCAATTCAAGTCAGTTAAGAAAGTTTTAGCTTGACTTTTTAAAATTTTATGTTTAGATATAGCTGAAGTTCAAAGCAAAATTCAGATGGGGAGAACCCCTAGAACCAGGTAGGATAATTTCATTTAATAAACATGTATACACAAAAAACAAAATGCTGATTCAGTGCTACGTTTAGAATTTTATTAATCAAAAGAAGTGTTTTGTACCTAGTAATGTACCTGGTGAATTCACTTTTGTTTACTAGGGATTCAGGTGAGGAAACACCTAGAGTTTGGGCCATATCTACCATTTCACTTTTTCATAAAATCTGGTAGCTCATGGAGGCCACACTGAGTTATACCTTCAGAGAATCAAAGTGAGAAATTTTGTTACCTTTGGCTTAATGGAAAAATTAACCTGAATGACCACAGCAATATAAGATAAAATTATATTATGAAATAATCATGAACAGTTACTAAACTAAAAGGAAAAAGGGAAAAAGCTCAACTCATTGTTTTAAGAGCAATAGATGTTAGTAAAATACTTGTTGAATTATATGAATTTGATTATATTTTCACCTCTGGCTGCCCAAGTTTATTTTTAGCCCCACTAGCTACTAGTTTTATTATTCTTGGGCACTGCTTTCTTCCTTTCTCTAAGTCTTAATTCTTTATCCATAAGATCTTGTGTGAAGAGTAACTGAGATAACCTATGTAAAGCTCTAAGCACAGTGCTTAACATACTTTAAGTGCTTTTGAAGGTTATTACTATTATTATTTAATCTATTTCCTAAAAGTTCTACTAGTTATGCACTATCTGCTAATCCTAAGGTAATGCCACACTGTTAAAATATAGCGTGGGAGAGAGAGAAACAGCCTACATGTTAGAAGTATTTTTTAACATTGGTCTTGTCATTTCTTTTGCTTAAACCCAGTGTTCAGGATGACTTAATTTTAGAAGCAAATGAACTTAACATTTATTTTCATCACAATCAGAATGATTTGTTCTGCCCTTTCTGTAGGCAGAAACTTAAATTCAAATGAGATTCTGAAGTGGAAAATAACACTCACAAGTATGTACTGTCAAGGCTTATGCTAGATGCTACTCTGTTAGTTTTTAATGCATTCATTTCAGCATCGTTACATCCTAATATTAGCTGACACTACAAAGGCTCAAGAGTACCAAGACTCTTGTTTCTTTTCACTTGTGTATCCTCCCCTCACTTTTTTTCCACTTTCAGGATCCACTCCCTGTTACGACTAAGTTTACAAATTTATCTAGTCATCTTTCTGCATCTAAGACTAATTCTCCTCTGAGTGGTTAGGTAGCTTTTTGTTCAGCATCAAACTTCTGTTTCCTTACCTGTAAGTGGTCATAGTCATAGTTCTTAGCACAATCTCTCACACACACACAAAAACAATAATTTTTAATATTAGTAGTCAAAACATTATTTTTTTAACACGCTCCATCCTGATATTTATGCCTTTTCTCAAAGGATTCTGGCTTCTTATTTTCTCTTTTGGAGTTTCCCAAATCAACCAACTAGGCAGCTGTCCACTAAGCATATGCCTACAGCTTAGCCCAAATTATTTCGTAAAGGACTAGGACAAAATCACACACACACACACACACACACACACACACACACACACACATCATAGATGTGATATATAGTCTATATATCACATAGATTATATATAGTCTACTTATCATATATATTATATATATAGTCTATATATATTATATAGCCTTCTTTTATATATATAAAATAAAATAATATATATATTTATATATGTAAGTCTTATTTTATATATATGAAATATATATATGAATACTACATAAACTACCAAAAATATTAATAAAGCTTATAATTTCCTTTCATTTAAATATATCCAAAGTCACAGAATAAATTTTCAGAAGCTGTATTTTTCTTTTTCATGTGTATTATTTTAAGCTATGATAAAATTTAAAAAAGTAGAGTGAGAAAATCAGTCAGTAAAAGAAGAAATTTTTAGAAGAAGTTCTTAGCCCTAGATTAAGGACATGTGTGAGGAGAAATAAAATCTTAAACCAGAACAGTTCTCAAAATAATGATTTCCTTTGTGCTCAGTGATTCTGAAAACACTTGGAAATGATTAGAGACTTTTAAAGTTTGTTTTGAAAGTATGTAGCAAACAAAAATCAGTAGTTGATATTTTTAAGTTCAAATGAAATCAATTTGAATCCATAATAATATTTATTCAAAATCTATGACATTGAGAAAAATACTTGCTTTAATAACACACTTGTCCATTTATAGTCCTTTTGGAGGCCAATTTTTTTTTTTTTTAATATGTGGTGGTTCTGTCAGAACCACTTAGAACCACGGATCTAAGCTAATGGATTATGAGATAGAATTCTACCATTATATGGCCTGAGACACTTGGAACTCATGTTACCACACAAGAAGAAGCAGTAGAGAACCACCACTATAAAGTTCAGCTCTTCCTATTTCCCATCATGCTTTCTGCTGTCAGTGCCTGTGTGATTCTGCCTCTACAGAGAAGTCCAACCATTATGCAAAGTCAAAGAAACCAATCCTTTCCTTGCCTTGAGTAGCGGTTAAGACATTAGGTCTCAGTCTATATCCTGGCTCAGTTATTCTACTCGACCTGCAGCTTTAGGTAAGTTACCATTCAGTACATTTCACAGTCATTCATTCAGTAAATGTTTTTGAGCACCTGCAATGTGTCGGACACTGTGCTGGTCGTTGAGGATGTGATCAATGGCGTGTAAACATAAACAGAGGTTTTGAGGTAGACGCCGTAGGTTGGCTAACCAGTACCTATTGTTAGCCATCTTCACTGCTACTGTGCCACAGCTAGCTGCACAAATGACTTAAATTTCTCAAACCACTTTTCTCACCTGTAAAATGGCTGACTTGGTCTATATGTATGCTATGATCTCATCCAGCTCTGTGATTATCTCTGCCTGAATTCTAGGTGTTATTAGTTAACCTACCTTGTGCAAGCACTAAAAAAGCTGAGCTTAGAGAGGAAAGATAAAACATGAAGGCAGGCTGGGGCCTACTGAAGCCACGAGAGGAGTAAGCCATCGTCTTATAATATGTCTATGGCAGAACTACAAGTAGTCTTGGCCCAAAACGTATTTCCTACCAAAGCATCTGTCAGTGGAAGGGGCACAGAACCTAAGAAATCACAACATGTTCTTCTTAACTCCCAACAGTCTTATACTCATAAAACTGGGTCAAAACAAACATCAAAGGCAGAAAAAAGCACGAAAGAGTAAGGATGTCCTCTGTCTTGAGGAAGGAAGAATGGCACATTCACATAGTTTGCCTTGGTAATGGACTGCACATAATACTTACATGTTTGTGGGAAAGGAAATTTGCTACTGAAGGTGTAGATTTTGCTCTTTGTGGTAGTTGTGCATTGCTTTGGTTATCCTGTTGCATTCTCTAAGCCTAGGTCATACCTGGGTGATAAACCGTTTCTCTCGTGAAGGCTATTGGGACTTCTAATGTCATACAGGGGAGAAGGTAAACCCTAAAGAGGATGTAGAAACACTGGGAGCAGGCCTTAAGCAGGCAGGAAGGAGGATTCAAGCTTTCTCTTTTGTCTTCCTCTTCTTAATCCATACTTGGATGAATAAATGTAGCTAATAACAGTCCTCCCAGTAGAAAGAAAGAAAGAGGGTCTTGGTAATGGGATTTAGGAAGGGGGCTATGCTGGGAGAAAGAGCTAGGGGAAAAAACCCATAATTTTCTCATGTTATCTGGATTTATATTATTCTAGTTTTACTTTCCTTTTATTATTTCCCATCACTATATTTTTAAAAATAGAGCCATTTATATATGGACAATTGATTTTCAACACGTGTATCAGTACAATGCAGTGGGAAAGAAGCATTTTTATAACAAACTGTATCGATCAAATATCCATATGAGACAACATTGAACCTAGAATCCTGCTTCATTCTATGTTTAAAAATTAATCTAAGGTAGGTTATATACCTAAATATAAAACTAGAACAATAATATTTCTTGGAAAAAAACAGGCAAATAATTTCATGACCAATTCTAAGATTTCTTAGGGACCAAAAACACTATAAATTAAAAATATATATAATAATTTAGAACTCATCAAAATTAAAATTTTCTGCTCATCAAAAGGCACTATTAAGCAAATCTGGGAGGTAATATTCACAATACACAAATATGACTATGAACTTATAGTGAGAATTATAAAGAACTACAAATCAATGAGAAAATTACAACCAATTTAAAAATAACAAAGTAATTAAATAGATACTTGAAAAGATATACCAATGACCAACAAGCACATAAAAAGTTACTCAATATCATCAGTCATCAGAAAAATATAAATTAAAACTATAATTTTATACCCACTAAATGGCTGATATGAGAAAGACAAACAATCAATTGACATTAACAAGAATGTGGAAAAACCATTTTGAAAAACTATTTGACAATTTCTTATAGCAATTCATAAACCTTCCCTCTAACCAAGTAATTCCACTTCATGATATTTACCCAAAGAAAATTAAAACTGTGTCCATAAAAAAATACTTTTACTGGAAAGTTCATAGAAGCCTTGTTTTTGGTATGCAAAAACTTGAAATAAATCAAATGTCCATTGACTAGGGGATGGAATACTATTTAGCAATAAAAAGAAACAAACTACTGCTCAATTAACAATACAGATGCATTTCACAAACATAATATTGAGTAAACGAAGCCAGACACAAAGAATATGTATTATATGACTTCAATTGTAAGAAGTCCAAGACCCATGGCCACTACCATGTCTATAGTGGTTGCCAGGAGCAGAAAAAAAGTAACTGGAAAGGATGAGAGGTGATATTCTGGGGTGATAGAAATATTCTAGATCTCAATTTGGGTAGTGTTTACATGCATATATACAATTTTAAAACTGATCAGACTATACATACACTTAATAATTGTGTATTATTTTGTAGATAAATTATCTCAACAAAAAAATTAATATATATATGTATAAACTATATGGATAGTTAGAATAATTTTACCACTTTCTATTCTAATCCACCTGTATAATAATAAGCAAACACTAAAATCAAGGGAAT
This sequence comes from Macroglossus sobrinus, assembly GCA_004027375.1. Lineage (NCBI taxonomy): Eukaryota > Metazoa > Chordata > Mammalia > Chiroptera > Pteropodidae > Macroglossus > Macroglossus sobrinus. The sequence continues at coordinate 104,237 of PVKZ01000886.1, forward strand.
ATCCATATTTTACCCAAGAAAAGGTCTTTGACATATAAAGGCTTGTTAACAAATGAACAATGATAAACATATCAATTTTTCTAGCGATTACCTTGAAGTTAGCTCAGGACCATCATCTCTACCACCAGTCTGTAGACTAATTGATTGTAATAACCTCCTAAAGGTTCACTCTGCCTTTATTCTTGTCTTCTTTCAATCTATTCCTAAATTTACAAAAGATATTAAAAATAAAAATATAGCAAAGACTCTCTATTAAATACAAATAAAATAAATACTTGTTTGTATTGTGGCACGTATGATACTATATAACCTCATCTTTGTATACCACTCTAGCCTCATCTCCTATCACTCCTTGCTTTGTACCTTAAAATCTTGTAAAACCCAATTGTTTAAATGTCCGCACATATACCGCATCACCTACAGTCTCCATGCCTTGCACAAACTCCTCTTTTTCCAAAATGTCTTTTCAGCCTATCTTCTTCTGAATAACTTACTCATCCTTTCAGACTTAGCTCAGATGTCATCAGTTCCAGATGTTTCTTGAAATGTCACAGTCCACAGCACCCAGTGTAGACCTCTAGTTTAACATTTAGAATATTTTTATTTCATCAACAAATACTTATTATCTCCTCTGTTCCATGCACTGTTTTAGCTCTTGGAATATATCAATTACTAAACAAAATTTTAACTTCATGTAATGAAATTTGTTGATTTGTCTGGTCCAGCCATGGTTTTCTCAAGTTTGTGCCTGTAGCACCAAGCACCGTGCCTGGCTCACAGTAGCTGCTCAGCATCAATTCTTGTACATTAATACGAACCAAATGATGAGATGGGACATGAGTTGGCTACAGGTTGCTTAGTAGGAACTAAGACGAGAAAGACTGATTCAGAACAGTCTGTGAGGTACAAGCCACAGAGGAGGACCCTGTGGGGAACAGCAGCACAGCTCCAGAAGCCAAGGGGGATGAAGTGCAGAAACTGGACTTCGCTGACTACATGATTTTGCCTAGAGCTACCCCAATATGAAACAGCCAGAAATAATTTCAAGACCACATAAGTGCTGAGTTTTTAGTGGTGGCAGATCCCTGCTGACATCCCACCCGAGGATGTTTGATTGCCCCCCTATATTCCAAACCAGATGTCTTTGGATGGCAATCTACTTTCTCTCACCTCAGGGTGGCCAAAGGGGAAGTTGGATTAGAAGTAGGTGGGCAATAGGGTGAGGGTTTTAAAAATTATATTCTATGACTGATTGCCTAAGATTATGTATGAGGTGTGATTATAAAGTAATGAGAGCCATTTTCATGTGTGACTTGTCTTATGTTTTAATCACACCTCATATATGGAATGTGTGTCATTTTATACAATGTTTGAAAATTACCACAACCCAGGGTATTTGGCAGGAAATGTTAACTTGTTATTGAGTGCTCTTTTGCCAGGTAACTATACTCTGGTTTCTCTTCAGAGTATGTAAGTAATTACAAGACTATGAAGAGACTTTCTTATGAAAATATATAATTCCAGACATGTGGTCATCTAAGCACTCCACAACTTTTTGACAATTGTTATATAATACTTGGAGGTAACGTGAAAGATAAAACTTTTAATAAATATATAATGGACATACATTTGGAAAAGAGAGAAGTCAAGTAAAATTATGAAAGTGAGAATAGCAAAGGATTTCTATACTTAATAATTTTCATAATTCTTGCAAGCATTTACCACTATTATCAAAAAGTCTTCTAACACAATTGGATTCGACAGACATTAAAACACTAACATTAAAACATAAGGAGTTTTTTAAAAAGTTCTTGCTGTTTCTAAAAGAAAACTATGGCTGCCTAAGCCAGAGAATAACCATGTTTTAAGAATCTAAGATTTTAACTTAAAGAGTCAAATTTAAAAGAAATAACAGAAAGAAAAACAGCCAGTAATGAGGTTAATAATAAATGAGTTCTGTCTTTGGCCACATGGAATTAAATCCCTGACTATTAATATTAGATTTTGAGGGACAAATATGGCCAACCCAGCATGAGAAGTAAAAATGCCAGCAGAAACTAGAGTTGTACCCACAAACTATCCAAAGAGAAATTAAAAGAGCCATTTTATCTGGAGTATGTAATTTTCAAAATGACTTAGAGCAGAAGTTCTCAAACTTTATTGTTCATAGAAATCATCTGGAGTACAAATTACTAATTAAGGTAGAATAAGAATCTGCTTTTTATTCTGATACAGGTGGTCTTCTGATCACATTTTAAAAATAGCATATAGAAAGTAGGAATTCTTATATAATTGTGGTTCTTCATTACAACTCACTATATAACATCTCATAGCGATCAGACTGAGATAAAGATTCAGCAAAAGTATTTTATAAATAAATCTATTTAAGTATATTTTCCCTAAGTTTAATTATTGAAAGGGTCTATATCTTCCAGGGTATATAAAAGAATGCAGTGAGAATCTAATTTTCTCTAGACTATTATTAATGACTTGCAAATCATGAAGAAATAGGGGAAATAACATAATATAAAATTTAAGGTTAAATTTCTAAAGCTAGAGGTTATAATAATTAAGATAGGTAGATTAGTATTGCAAGATGGTGATGATCTGACATGAAAACCAGGTTAGAAGTATTCATATTTGTACTGATCTACTATGAGTATGCAAATATAGACTCCTTGCTGAGAAGCCATTTTGCAAATTTTGCCCAGAATTGCAAATGCGAGCTCACAATGTACTGCTCCCACAGCCTCCAAAGTGTCCAAGGCTAAGCCAGTCCCTTCTGCCAGGGGAGTCTACTGCTTGTAAAAGCAGCAGCTGCCACTTCTCTGGTTCATGTTGATGTGAAACTCCAGAGCAAAATAAAAGATTGGCATCTGGGCTTAATTCAACTTTGATAGAAACTTTATCATGCTATCTTAGTAATGATTCCAAGGGGGATTTTTAAAATAACTAATGAGAAAGATACATGTCTCAAAATTCCCAATTGAGTTCTCATATATGTTTCATTAAATATGTCTGTCACACACAGAAAAACAGGATCTTATTACTTATATAATATAAAATGGGATTGATGGATAAGGTATTATATAAGCAAATATCGATAAAAATCTTTTACTCCGGTTTTATTGTATTTCCACATGGTAGTAGCTGTGAATGCACGGTTTTAAAATCACTGAAAATAATTTTTTAAATAACATGAGAAAGATGGCTTCCTTTTTCAATGTCATTATTTGTGAGGGGAAGGGAGGAACATGTTTTAAAAAATGAGCAGTTGCTATAATACAAGACATATAGATCAGAGGTGGGTCAAAAGGAGAGAATAGACAATTTTACATGAAAAAGACTGAAAATTCTTTCTAGAAAAGGTGAATTGATACTTAAAAATGTGAATAGGCAAGAAAGGAAAGTACATTGCATGCAAGACATCGTGGGAATCTGAAGACCTGCCTGCAGTTTGACAGGGTACACAGTGGAGCATAATCAATGTCAAAACTAGGTGAGTGTCAAACAGGAACAGGGATGGCACTTCAGGAGCTCTGCCTGATTGAGAATTAAATCAGAATCACTGTGGGTAAGGCTCCGGCCTCAGGACATTTTAATAACTGTATAGGTAATCAGTATGTGTTGTCAAGATTAATAACTACTGCTCTAGTCATCCTTTTCAATTTTAACATATACAGTATATGGAAATTCAACATTTTAATATGAGGTTTATATAGGATACATGATACACCATATAATCTACTATTGTCACTGTAGTTAGGATGGCCTGTGTGGAAGGGATAGGAAAAGGTCCAGGTAGGTGGCTATTCCAGTAGTCCTGATAATAAGCCTGAAATAAGGCAGTGTCATGGGCAATGAATGTAAGAAATAGAGAGAGATGTGACAAGACTTGATCACAGATGCAGCAATAAGGAGAAGGAGAAATTAGGGATGGCTCCGAGGTCTGTGATTTGGGTGAGTCTATGGATGACCTTAACAAATTTTCCCACTTAAAAAGATTCAGATCAGACCCATCCTGCCAAAAACAGCAGAAATGCCACTTCTTGCATGAGTTCCCTGCTATTCCTAGTAGCGTGTGATCTCTCTTTCTTCTGACCATCCTGAAAATTTTGCCTGTATTTCTCTGTGGTACTAGTCATTTCTAACCATTTTCTGAAATAATGCATACATGATTTGTATAGGAGGTGTTCTACTCAAAGTCCTTTTCATATCTAAAGCCCATAGAGTAAATAAATCAAAGGTGCACTAATACTGCTGTGGTTTGTTACCTACACTCATAACTGAAAGGCAGTCAGTGTTAGATATAGTAAAGACTTAATTTTTTTCTATGCAAACTCATGAACTCCCCAAATTTTGACTTCTATCTACAGAACTCTTCCTAAAGACAAAACTGAGCCTACTGTTTACTTCTGAAATTCCAAGGGAAAAATATCAACTGTAATGCTCCAAGGTTAGTGTACTCACAAAATTTCATTGCCCAGACCATCTTTGGGAGAGAAAGGGGAAATGGTAATAATTACACGAGATAATAATTAAACAAGGTCATCCTGAGCAAAATGAGATGTTTGGTCATGCTACCCAAGATAGAAAGATTAAAATGGGAGGAAAAATATTGCAGAAGTCAAAGGTGGCTTTATTTTGATAGCAATTCAGTTCTCTCCTATCACAAATGATAATAGAACCTGAGAGACTAGTGACTGCAACCCAAATTAATAGTGGAACATTTTGCCTAATTTTTAGGAAATATAATAAGCCATAACCATTCAATAAAGTAATTTTCTTGTGTGTGAAAACAAAGGGTTTTGATGTGATGAAAAATTTGCATTTGTCTAATATTCACTTTCTGTTAAAACTCTATTCTGGTTTGGACAAATTACCTTAACACATATGTCTAAATTATTACTAAAGTATTTAAATGATGCTCTTTTTGCTCAATTAGTGAATCATCATCACCTCTTATAATCCATGAGCTTATTATACTTGGTGGGCTCCTCATACAAGAAAAGTGAAATAGGAATCAAAATGATTGACATTTTTCCCATAACTTGATATTGAAAGGCTTGAGTAAGCAAGGTAGTTAGAGATTTCTAAGCTTGACATTTTCCCTGGAAGCTCATAAAGCTGTAGAAAATCAGTATTCCTGGAGACACAGCTTCAGGGAAGAGGTAATCCTCTTCAGTCTCTGCAATTCTTCCCAAGAGCCAGAGGAAAATATTTTTCCAGTGGAATATCTCAGAAGGTGCAGTGAATTCACAGACTCTCCTTCACGGAGGTATAAATTTGAGTGAGAAGAGAGACTGGGAAAGGAAAGAAGAAAGCACAGCTTTTTGGCGGTCTACTACATGCTGGTTATCTAACATATTACCTAATTTAGTAACAAGCTTGCAAAGGTGCCATTATTCATGTTTTACAGTTGAGGAAATTTAGGATCAGGAGAACTGATTAACTAGCCAAAGGTCACAAAGCTTGGAAGTACCAGAGTTAGGTTTTGAACCCTGATCTTCCAGTCCAGAGCATTGTCTGCCCTGTAACGACACCTCAAACCAGTTTGGGATATCAAAGACTCCATGCTTACTGTGACTCCTTCCTGCCCTTGCAATGTCTTCTGAACCCCAAATCTAAGAACGATAGGAGAGAGAAACAGGAAGGACTGAGTTCCTGGGAGAAAACAATTATGGTCCTTTGGGAGTACAAGTCAGGAAGGCGTTTCATTGAATAATAAGGTAGATATTAAAGTTAAGTTGCTTCTGCTACAAATGTCACTGGGCTATAAGAGCAGGATGTCAAGAATTTTCTAATCTTAAGGCAGGTTTTCTTGTTTTTGTTTTTGTTTTTGTTTTTACAGCCCAGTGCAATGAGTGTGACACAACACACTCATTGGGCTTTCAACCAAGTCAATTATGATTTATATTCATCATAATACAATTGTGGATTCATTTCAACATATGTAGGAAACATGGCTTGAAATATTGTTTCATCAACCTTTTCCCATGTCTATAGGCCATCCCATATTTTTAGGCCTCCGCTATGTAAATAGAGCTGTTTCTGATTAGCAAAATTAGCTTCTGCTCTCTTTTGTGTTAACATGTAACACAAAAGTCTTAACTTGAAGATAAGACTGATTGCCCTCTTGGAGTAGAGAGCTTTCAACAGAAATCACAGCTAATTGGAAAAGTTTCTCTTGAGATAGAAACCACAGGGAAGAAATAAAAAAGAAATAATAATAAAAATTATCAGAAATTTAATATTTTATCCCAAAAGGGAGCAAAAATTTAACAGCAATGCTAATTATAAAGTTTATATTTATCTATTGTATTTTTCTGTCAAGATACTCCACAAATGTAAGTAGTAAGTAAGATTACAATATTCTTTTTAAAAACTGAAGATGGAGGTTTCATTCATTCTCTCCATCACTTTTTTAGCATGAACGATTTTTCACACATCAACAATGTGCTAGGCATAGAGAACACAGAGGTGAACAAGACACGTACAATGCCTGTCCTCATGGAACGCAGAGACAAATCAGAAATACAGAACTCTTTTATAAGTACCCCACCTTTAATCCTCAGTTCTCTGGCAGTAGAAATCTATGCAGACATAGCTAGGATGTGCAGAAAGAACAACAGACTTTAAATCAAAAGGCCAGACTTCTCGCCTCAATTCTGCCAGTATCTCCACGAACATATTACTTAAAACTCTTTGTTAGAAATAATAGAAACCAGCTCATACTATTTTAGGCAAAAAGGAAAATTTATTATAAACACATGTGGCAGGGGGATATATATATATATATACTTCTCTAATTTCTTACTCCCTCCCAAGTTTCTAGGCTTTTTGTGATGGGCAATAAAAATAATAAGAAAAATGAACAAGAGAGGTGAGACAGGGAAAAAGAGTGGAATAGTGAGATATAAATTCATGCATGTTGAAATGTAAGGGAGACTTTTTTGAATTTGTCATGTAAGTAGACACAAAATAGGCACCGGGAACTAGGAATCAGATGAAAGTGGCTTTGTAAAAAAATGTTATTATGGGTTGTGAATTTATCCTCAAGAGACCCAAGATAACATTGAGATTCCTTTTAAATTACCTTTTATATGCCATTTTATGAGTCTTGCAAACACTAGATCAAGTAGGAGCCCTACTTCCATCAGAGTTATGTTCAAAAAGATTTTTACTTCATTTTCAAGTATTATATTCTAATAAAAATTAGAAGTGTCTTCTCTAGTCTTTATGAGTTTGTTTCTGCTTTATTTGTTTATTTTGTCTGTTTAGATTCCAAATATAAGTGAAATCATATGGTATTCATCTTTTTCTGTCTGACTTATTTCACTTAGCATAATACCCTCTAGTTCCATCCATGTTGTCCCAAATAGTAAGATTGCATTCTTTTTTATGGACAAGTAATGATCTTTAAATGCATTATTTACAGTAAGTGTCAATGAAGAATCTCTAGACCTATAGAAGACTCTTATAAGAACTGATTTGAGCCAAATTTCTGAGGACACACCCAGAAGCAAGATCTCAATGGATTGGGAAAAGGCTCTGGAGAATGTCAATTTTTCAGTTTATTTTGTGCGTTTAGAATCAAAGGAGAAAGCATAAGAAAGTTATATGAAATCCATTGGTGGTAAATTAAGGAAGCAGGAAGAGATCAAAGCTGAAAATCTCTAGGACTGGATTAAAAAGTGAAATGGAGAGATACATAATTCTTTTACACTGGCAGGTACAGGATACATTTACAGTAAGTCAAGATGGTATGCAGGCAACAAGATAATGATGAGGAATGCATGTAAGGGTAGTTATGCCTCAAAAGGGTCTGGAAAAAATTATTCAGTGTTTCAGTTTATCCCAGAGGCATAAGAACAATGGGTAGGTCCTCCTTACACCAAAGATTAACCTTTGCTAAGGAAGCTATAGGCCTGGGACGTGACTACTCTCCATGACATGCCTAGTTAAGAATTTATGATCTGATTATCCTGTGTGGTTACTTTTAGTCACTGAGCTTGTCAGGCCTGCCAAGTAGCACCCCCTGAGCTTGTCAGGTGTGCTACAAAGCCCCTCTGTGTTCATGTAAAGTACTTAAAAGCAATGTGTTTGTTATTTGTTATAACAAGTAAGACCGTGCTGACGTCAGCTCTGCACTTAGCCTTAAACAACTCTTATGCCTTAGAGCTAAGGTGTCTGCTTTGGTGTTTAGTGACAGGATTACCACCCAGCAGCAGTGTTTGTTACCCTTTTGGGGGCCACAGCCCCTTCTGAGTCAGTGATTAAAACTCGGCCACCTCTTCCCACAAAAACACTCATACATTCCTAAATGTACCTTTTGTATATGATTTCAGAGACTCCATAAACCAAAAGCCCCCATAGGTGACAAGTAAAGAACCTCTTCTCTAGCTAAGACATAGAGAGCACTTTCAGTGACTTAGTAACCTGCACCTCTTCTTTCCATTTTGACAAGAAAGAAAAAAGTCTCTTTCAATAGATTTTACTGTCACTACCAAATAAGAAGAAAATCAGAAGCAGAGAGAAAAAGAGAGAGAAAGGAACTACATTCTCTTAAAAGTTTACAAATTCCATCTTTATCTCTTGAAAGACCATTTCTTTTTCAGTACATCAAACAGTAAGCACTCTCCCTTGTGTCATTATGGAGTGGGAATTAATATACTGTCTTATTTATTTCCTTTAGTAGAAACTGTTTTTATAATTCAGGAGGATAACACTATTCAATACAATAATTCATATTATCACATTCTGCTATAAGACAAAAATATAAACATAAAGGTTCAATAATATTTATAATCAGAACTATATATGCAAAATGAAATATCAACATGTCCACTTAATTTCATTTAAGTATGACTAACTTCTAGTTGGTTTTGGTCTTAGTATGTTTGAATAATATTCTAATTAAATTAGAAACTAGATTATTTATTCTACTAATTGTTTGACCCACTAATAAGGTAAGTAGATAAATTTGATGAGCGTAAACATACAATCTAGATAATTTGGGCCAAACCCATTTTTCATAAATACTTCAGCTTGAAGTATATGGAAATTGTCACATCTACCAACATACAGCTGAAGTAAAGACAAACTGTCAAGTCATATTTGTTGTTTATCATCATATGCCATCTAACAAACTAAATCATGTGGACATGTCCATAAATCATGTAGAAATCTAGCTAGCATCTAGTGTCTTTCAATTTAATATATAAATTGGGATTATCCTTGATGTGAATTAACCTAGATAAGACTTTAGAACTCCTTAAGTGCCCTATAGCATTCATTTGCTAAATTGTACCCAAGTTTTGCCTTTATTAAACCTAAATTAAAATCCTAGTTATGTCATGTGCTAACTAGCTGAATGAACTTTAGCAAGATACTTGGCTTCTCTGCACCTAAACTTTCTTATCTGTAAAGTGAGGATGACTTAACGGGTCACTATGAGAATAATATAAGAAAATGTGTGTATCTTATACAGTGCCAAACACATAGTAAGCACCCAATAAATGGTAAATTGTTAATGCTGGAAAAGTTTACAAAATAATGGATGGATTTCCCTGCTGTGGATATTACCCTGCTCTCAAAAGGCATGTACAAGTACTCTCTAGTCTTATAAAATTAAAATTTAAATAACTTCCAATTTTTCTAAGAATCAAATCCAATGGCCTGTAAGGCTTTTTGCGGTGTGTACCCTGCCTGTCCCTCTGCCCCAGCTCATACTTCCCTCTCCCTCTCTTGCTGCTCTTGAGCCACACTGAGCTTCTTTCTCTTATGTCAACATCAGGCTCACTTTTGTTCCAGATCCCTTGCAGTGGCTGTTCCATTTATCTATAGTATTATTCCCTCCAAGCATCATCCAGTTGGCTCCTTCAGCCATTTGTGTCAAATGCCACCGTCTCAGAGATCCTCCCCTAATGCCTTATCTAATATTGTACTCCACTCACTCACCTAGCCCTCTTTTCCTCTACAAAGCTGCTGCTTATGCTATCTATCTGAAAGTCCAGGTATCTGTGCATTTATTTGTTAACTGTCTTTCTCCACATTTAGAATGTAAGCTCCATTATAACATTACTCCATTACACAGAGCTTCTCTGGGTTGTTTCATTGCATCCCAGCTCTGTCTGGGGTAATTATTTGTTAGCTTAACGCATGCATGTATGCAGGCACAGTGAGAGAAAGCAGGAAGAGGAAGAGAGACTCTGAGATGGAAGGTCTGAACACTTAGTCGTATCAGAAGAGGCTTTTACGCAAGCCACTTCAATGTGGTGTAAGAAAAGGAGAAACCAGATTGGGTCCCCCGGGACCCATGTTCTGACAGTTCCAGGCATCATGAAAGGCTGAAAATGGGAAAACGAGCAATCTGGTCAGAAGGCAAGCTGGTGTAGAAGGGATAGAGAGTATTTGAAGGGAAGGGTGTGGCAAGTGGTTTAACACCAAGCCATGAACAGCCCAAGTACATTTAAGTTCTCCTATTATGTATGTGAATTCTGAGGCAGGATTGGGGCTAATCTCACTTAAGAACTAGAGAGGCATCAGAACCCAGAAGAAACAATCCCCAGGAGGAGAAGACATGTATACATCAGCTAGGTGGTGCCCTTTAGCCAGCAGAGGTCACATGACATTAAATACAGTGAAACTGAAAAATGATCCATTGCTGCAAGTGTGTGAAACTTATGAAAATATTAATATGCTGTCTCTTTCCCCCAAACAAACAAAATCATATTAGCACTTTTTTTTTTTTTTTTTTACCAATTAACTGTTACTGCTTAGGTTAAGTTTAATGTTAATGATGAATATAGTTCTATAATGCTACAGGATTATACATTTCCTTCAAAATGTTAGGGCCCTGGAAAACATTTCTAGAAACTAAATAAAATGTACATCTTCTAAGTCATTCAAAGAGCAAGAGTCATAAGAATTTTTTTATCCATAATCTCACTCTTAGTAAGTATATTCTTGGTGAATATATCTACAGAAGAAAAAATTAAACTATGACTATATTTAATATAGATTTATAATAATTTAAAACTGCAAATCAACTAAATTTCTAACAAAAATATGTTTAAATATATTTATGGTATGTCAGTGAATGGGCTATTAAGTTTAATAAGGAGAAAATAAAATAAAACTAAATGGAAAATGTAGAACACAGATTATATCTATACTAACATTGTGAGTATGCACACACCATTTGATACATGTGTGGGTGGATATACAGTTACGTGATAAAACTGACCTATATTGATCTAAGAAAGCCAATCATTACACTCTCAGGAATTTTACATGCAGGTTGTTAAACACAGTCATTATTAAAAATTCAATCAAACAAATACATCTGTAGTGAAAGTACTATGTAGCGGCACACGAGTGCACACGTCTTCCCACCTCCAGCTCTTTTGGCATCTCATTAGTAGTCTGCAATTTGCCACGATCGAAATGTTTACACCAAGGAAAATTGATAAGTGTTTCAAACCAGGGTTGAGTCTTTGTTTTGTTGATTGTCTAGACTTAAGAAAGCAGTAGAGGATAGGTCCATAATGCAGATTAAATTTAAAAGTGTATCCTGTCTCCGGTCATCACATTTTGAGTGGCATTAAAAAACGAGGACATTTTTTTCCAATATTTGAAGTCCGATTTAGCAAAAAGTTAGCTGCTCTCAGAACAAATGAGCAAAGGTCTTACATTTTCATTTTCTCATTCATCTTAGACATTAATGCAAATGAAAATATCAACCAATGTTCATGGTAAACCCACATTTAAACAGCTGGTTCTTAAACATTTGAAGAGGACAACACTGTGTGTGCATGTGTTTGTGGTTGTAATATAACAAACCATGAATTGAAATTATGGATAAAAGACTAATTTTTTTCAATTTTTTTTTAATTTTATTGTTTATTGGGGTAACATTGTTTAATACAATTATGTAATTTTCAGGTGTACATTATAGTTCGACATCTATATATCCTATTGTGTGATTACCACCCAAAGTCCAATTTCCTTCAGCTACCATATATTTGATCCCCTTTACTCACTTTACTCTCTCCCCACCCCCTGATATTTGACCCCCTTTACTCCATCTACCTCTCCCCTCCTCCCCCACCCCCTACCCTCTATTAACCACTAGTCCATTGTCTATGTCCTTAATCTCTGTTGGTCCCGTTCATTTGTTGCTCTTAGCTTTATATCCCACATATAAGTGATATCATGCAATGTTCAACTTTTCAGTCTGGCTTATTTCACTTAGCATGATTATCTAGAGGTCCATCCATGTTGTCATAAATGGCAGTATTTCATGTCTTCTTATGGCTTAGTAATATTCTGTTGTATATATGTGCCTCGGTTTCTTTAAGCCATAAAAGACTAATTTTGAATATTTTCATTTATAATGATTTTAAGTAAAATCACAACAATAATTTTAAAAGTGAAAAAAATAACAAATATTTCCAGAAAATGTAATAATATTTTTTGAAGGAAGTAACATGGGACAACAATGAACTATTTCTCTCTTGAGTTTCCTTTCTTTCTTTCATTTTCCTTCTGCAAATATGTCTTGAGCCCCATAAGGGCAAGGCACCGTTTTACCATGCCTAACCTGATGGAACTTATACAGTCTTATGTGGACTCAAAAACCAAACAAATAATTATGTACACAAACATACAAATGTCAATTTTATTCAATATTTTAAAGAAGAGATTAGGGGATCTAAACCAGGAGGACAGGGAGTGACTTCTTAGTGGTGACTCTTTTAACTGGATATTAGAAGAAAGAGTAAAAATTAGGCTAAACTTGAGGGGAGAAAAGAGCATCCCAAGCAGAAAGAACACCATAAGCAAAGGCCCTGTGGAAGGACAAAGCTGGGCCTGAAGCTGGACCTTAGGACAAATCAGTGTAGGGTGGTGTGGCCCGTGCATATAGGGCTGGGTATGAGTGACAACGAGTCTGGAGCCCAATTGTACGTGTGTTTACAGACTATGGTAAGGGCTTTGACTGTTTTTCTAAGAGTAGAGAGAAGCCAAAGCCATCATGAATCTAAAAATTTCACAGGGAGTAGATGCAACTGAAATTAAGAGTCAAGTTAACTCCACTGGGTTTCAAGTTAGAACTACCTGCAACATGAAAAGCGATACAATCAAACCCTTTTTTCTTTTGCTTTACATTGCACTTCATGACAATAGGTATAAAATAGAGGAAGATCAAAAGGTCTCAGTCCTGTCCGATCTACAATCTAAGGAAAATGCTGTCATCAGAATGGTCTGGTTTGGCCTCCCTATATTTAGCTCAGAGTCAAGTCAGATTCGAATCTGGTACTTTGAGATTCATGTACAATTATCTCAAGCCACCCATCCCACATAGTCCAATCTTCCTCAGAAACTTCTGCAGATTCTCAGAGACTTCAGATCACCTGGTCACTTCTGGCCCATGAAGCTGGTGAAGGCACATCTTGAACTTTTCCTACCCAACCCCTGAATCAGCTTTATCACACCTCCTTTTCCTTTCCTTTGCTTTCTTCCCTCCCTTTCTCCTTCTTCCCTCCTCCTCTGCCTTCTCTCTCTTTTTCTCTCCCCCCGTCCCTCCTTCTCTCCTAAAAGTCATGAATTCATTCTGAGACCTCTAATTTCAATCCAGTATTACAGGGTTAGTCCCTGTTTCTTTCTTTCCATATCTGTAACTCCCTTTTCTTACAATGAAACACCTGGCTCTCATTATCCTCAATTCATTGACCTATTTGTTCATTCCTAGAATACACAGAAAATTGTTTCAGAATTATTAAACCATACCACTAACAAAAAAGGCATCTGTATTTTTTTTTAAATAAAGAAACTGTAGTTCAGAATGCTTAAATGGTTTGCTTGAAAGACTAGTAAGTGTCAGAGCCAAGATTATGCTTCTGTCCTGACTCCTTTCTTGTCTTTCCCATCATTTTTGTTTTTTTAAGATATGAAACAAAATAACGACTCTATAATTAATCAGTCCTACACTTTCAAACAGTACTTAAGGTGTCAGAAATGTCAGGGAGTTTTTATTAGAATTTTGGGCTAAATTCTATACTTTTCATGAGGCAATCATTATAGTTTTTTTTTTTTAAAAAATTAGCCATTGAGATTAATGAATTAATTCTAATTAGATGGAAACAGATTGTGGTGAGCTTGTTTTGACATCCATGAGCCATTTTTCTACTCTCCACCCATTCAGACCCCAAAGTAAGTTAAGCAGTGAGAGTGAAAATTAGCCCCTTCCCCAGAAGGGTGGGGTGCTAGAGAATCACAATGTCAAGACTCTAACATTTGAGATTTTGCATGAAAAATCTTATATAATTTAAGATTGCAGTTGCCATCTGTTAATCTGTATACTGTAGTCACCTTTATGTAGCTGCTAGAAAGAACCCAAATGTCATGGCCCAAGGTTTACGCCTGAGGGTATAAATAGACTGATAATAGAAGCAGGTTTTTTTTTTTTTTCTTAAGCAAGAAAACCTAGGTAAGAAACATTGTAATTATATTGTACACAGTAATTACAGATGCTCTAAAAGAGCATGGGTGTTATACTCCTCAAAATCTATTCTTGCTTGGTCCTCAGAGCAACCATTATGAGACCATGATGGTGAAGCTGTAATTAGAAATGTCGTTAAAAAAAAACACATTTTTGCAAATCAAAGTGGAAAATCTTACCCTGCTCTTCTCTAGGGGAAGGAGTAAGAAGATTTCACCCACAATGTTAAAAATTAGGAGGTGTTGGGAATAAATAGTAAAGGCAACTCTCTCACTTTATGGGACCCTGGCATGCGGTTCTGATAAATTTCCTTCTTGGGACTGCCCGTGACACCAGGAAAAAGATACAACAGAGTAGGAGGTAAGCGGGAGGAGTTAATGAGCTGCCATTTATAACTACTTAAACAACAACAACAACAACAACAACAACAACAACAACAACAACAAAACATTATCCTTTAGGCTTTACTTGTAAAAGGGATTTTTAAGTGAACTCGCAGGGAGTAAAGCTTTTGCCCCCAAAACCTATAGATAAAACAGAATACTATGGTCTGCTGTGGTTGATGGGATGTGATGAGGTTGGTGGAATACTGTCTACAATGTCTATATGTCTCCCCGCCCGCTCCAAAGACGAGGCTTTGGGCCCAGAGCCAGAAGCCCTCACTGGCTTCATCCCAGCCTGGGAAAAAACATATCTGCAAGCTCACCCCCATTTTCTTAGGGCATCAGTAGATGATGGGTGCTTCTATCTTAGCCTACCACCCAGGGCTGGCAGGTGACTAGTTCTCTGAAGCTAGTCTAGTTTTTGGTGCCCTGAAATGTTTTAAAAGTAGCTCCTGCCAAAAGGTGGAAACAACTCTAATGTCCATCGATGGATGAATGGATAAACAAAATGTGGTATATATATGTATATACCACACACAATGGAATATCCAATCTTAACAGGGAAGGAAATTCCGGTACATGTTACAACATGGATCAGTTTAGAAGACATTATGCTAAACAAAATAAACTAGACACAAAAGGACAAATACTGTACGATTTCATTTATATGAGGTACCTAGAGTAGTCAAATTCATAGAGACAGAGGTAGATCAGTGGTTGCCAGGGGCTGGGGGTGGGGTGGGGAGACAATAGGGAGTTATTGCTTAGCTGGCACAATGTTGTCAGTTTTGAATGATGAAAAAATTCTGGAGATGGTTGGGGATGATAGTTTCATACCATTGTGCATGTATGTCATGCCACTAAACTGTACACTTAAAAATGGTCAAAATGGTAAATTTTTAATGTATATTTTACCACAATTTTTTAAAAGTAGCTCCTAAAATTTGTTCGCCTCTTAATTGTTAAGTTTGAAGTGTGTTCCATTACCACCTTTTCTCATCATTATCTTAAATTTTTAGTCAAAGTAAGATGCTAATGAATAATGAGACCTAAGAGTTTTCTGAGGGATCTCGCTGTTCTCACTACGGACATGCATTTCTCATCTTCCCTTCTAAAATTGGTCCTGTCTCTTTAACTCAATTAAGATACTCTTAGACCTTCCAAAATAAACACACCAAACTCACTTGTTTGCAGCTGCTTTTCTAAGAGACCAGTGGACTAGGTCACTGGCCCAGAACACTGGACAATGCCTTCTTTAAGCTTCTACCTTCTGAGATCGACATGTCACTTTCCTGGCTGTTTTAGGCCCTGGTAAACTCCACCTCTTCCACAAATTTTCCCCATAACTTCCTCATCAGAAGTAGTCTTTCTTTCTCTTCCACTCACATAACACTTGGTGTGTATCTGCAGTAGCATTCCCGAAGGCACTTATGTGTGTATCACTGAAGTGTGAGCACTCCAAGAGTAGATAAGTTCAACCATATGATATTGAAATACTTTGACCATTTTGACCAAAAAAAGCAATTCCATATCATTCCACTAAATGCCATTGTATTTTATTAGCATACTAAAAATAAATAATTATGCATTATTTATTTTTGTATACCCCACAGCCTCTATCTCAATATTTTGCAATAGTAGGTGCTTAATGAATAATCTCGTGTGAATGACATACTGCACAAAACAATGAGATGAGGTTCAGGGAGATAGTAAAGATTCTCAGAGAGGAAGAGGAGAAGAGCACAAATTACTAGGTTCCTTTTTAAGCAGAAGACAGGAGAACCTGTGCTTTGCATGCATTAATTTAATCTTCACAGCTACCTGGTGACCATTACTTTCCCTATTTGGCACATAAGGCCCTGAGGCTTAGAAAAAGCTGATAACTTACCCAAGTTATATGTCTCGTATAAGATTATTTATTTGCCATACTCCAAATCCTTATTCTACCTCATGCTGGGAAAGCTATTTTAGTTGATGAAAAACATTTTGACACTTTAGAATAATCTGTGTGACTGGGCAGTGCAATCAGGTGATCAGCAGAGACAAAAATACTCCTCTCACCAAGGAATGAAAATATTGTATTTTTCCAGAACTAGGCTGGCAGAAGAACCACGTATCTGATTGCTCATAACTTCCGTGTAAATATAAATGAGTATGTTAGGCCCAGTATTGACATACCCCTAGATCCGTTTGGCTCTACCTGCTTGCTAATTGAAGAGCTCCAGCCATTGCCACTTACCTCCAAACTCCCTGAGCTCTCGCAGACATCCCTTGATGGAAGGCCAGGCTGGGACACAATTTCCATTATACCCACCATGGTGGGCCCAACAGCAGCCTGGGACCCATGCCTACCCTGCCTGGATCCACAGAAGTTCTGCCCCTGGTAAAGTAGAGTAGCACCAAGCAGGTACTCTGGCTTTCCCCCAGGGCCATATAGCTCAACTAATAAGTGCTAGAGAAGGAAATTACATTAATTTGTTCAAAAGAAATGTAGTATAAGGGTCTGTTTTGTGCCAGGCACTGTTCTAGAAACTGGGTAATCCATGGTGAACCAAAGTTCTAGATTTCAAGAAGTTCTTATTCTATCAGGGAACCTCAGGTTGTTTGACTTGGACTCTATGCTCTTAACCCCTACAAAAAATTGCCAATTTCAGTGACCACTTAATATGCACATGTGCGCATGCACACACACACACACACGTACATTTTTTTATTGGAATATATGGTAAGCAAAGAGAAACTAAATATACAAGAATCAGTTATAAGAAAAATAGCCCCAAATGCTACATCTCCAAGAATTCTAATATTATCCCTAAATAACATTGGAGGATATGTTAGGCATGATTCAGTGCAGGAAACAGAAACCACTCTTTACATTTTAAACAGAAAATAACACAGCACATGTAATTAGGTGCTAATAAAATGCTTGGCATAGCTCGATCTCTAGAAATGTACTCTGGAACCACTCCTTAGAACCAGCTCACGGGGAAGCTATTCCTCTGAGAGCTATTCCTCTATTCCTTGGAATAATCGTGTTTAAAAACACATGGTCATAGCTGTCATGGAGAAATTAGGAAGTAGAAATTAAGAAACTGAACATAGCCTTCAGCTTCCTCTCCACAGTAACGCCTCTCAACATACAGAAAGCTGCATAATGGACACGGCAGCATTGCTACCGGAAAACAGCACATGTCAGTGGGTTAAGGTGAGAGTCAGGAAAATGGTTTTCTCTTCACTTCTGCCTCCCAGATCTCATGCCAGTGCACCAAAGTGGAGGGAACTATTATAGGAAATGGGATTTTCAGTTTTCCAAACTCTGCAGCCAAGAAAAACATACTATACCAGAAGAATAATCAAATGCATACTGAATTAGCCCATCCACAATGCCCACCACACAAAAGGAAAGACTGTGCTTTCCATGTTGAGTGATTGCTATGGAATTACTAGTTAAGTCACATCTCCAGTTCTTTGCCTTATATAATTAATATCTGACATGTATTACATGCTCAACAAATATCCCATAAATAAAAGAATGAATTAATAAATAAAAGCATTGTGGATATCATAAAAATGACTTTTTCTTGTTATTTTCTAAAAATTATTCTTAAACAATGCAGTGATGATTAGTGAGTACTTATTTCAAATGCAAACTGAAATATCCTTGACTGTCTCATTTCCCTTTTGTTTCTACCTAAGGAGATTTTAGAGAACTCAGCAAATAAAATATGTTCTTAAAAATAGAAGAAAGCTAGATTTTTTTCCTTCCTTTTGTTGGACAATGAGTTTCCCCTTTTAAACTTTTGTGGTTGTTGTTGCTGAATGTTTCCTCTGAGGAGAAGTCTTCTAATTTTGTTTATTTTTAGAAACTGCAGGTTACAAATAGAGAGCATTTTTGAAAACTGGAATCTCAAAAGGGAACTTCTAGGCAATGGCTCTTTATTTAGCCCAGGACAGCAGCAACTTTGAATAGGTTATAAGAATATAGCCCTGCAGTGGGTCAACCTCTGATCCTCTTTGTTCTGACCAATATCCATTAAATAGCATTTTTCAAGACTCCATTTCACTCTCTTTCCTATGACAGATAGAAAACCAAGTTTTTTTTACACCCAACAAAAAGTCATCCAATACTTTCCCTGCTTAAATTGAAACCAGTTAGGATTGGCACCAAGTTTTATGAATCGTTATCCTAGAATATTAGAATCCAAAGGAATTTTATGAGTCATATCATTCTACCCTCTTGTTTGTACATGAGGGAACTGAGATACAGTTGAGTATTATTCTGCATATTCAGCATCTACTCCTTACTTTGGTGACATTCTCTCACATGTATTTGTTCATACAGTAAATACCGAGCATGGAGGGCACATCATGCTTTGTGAGAGGTCTTGCATAAAAACACTGGAGTGTTTTAGGCACATGCCCCAAGACAGTATTCAATAAGCCACACGCAAATTCAGCCACACAGAATTGTAATCCACTTTGCAAAATGGCGTGCTACTTTTCGTGATTGCTCATTTCTCACTTGAGATTTTCTCCACCAGATTCAACTCCTCTTCCTCTTTGTGTCAAAATCCTACCCATTCTTAAAAGGCTAATTTGATTGTTAGTTACTGCTATGGTCTGAATGTTTGTTTCTCCCCAAAAGTCAAATGTCAAAATCCTAATGCCTAATATGATGATATTAGGAGGTGGGGCCTTTAGAAGGTGCTTTAATCATGAGAGTGGAGCCCTCATCAATAGGATGCTCTTATAGAAGAGATCCCATAGAGTTCCCTTGCCTTTCCACCATGTGAAAATAAAACAAGAAGTTTGCATCCTGGAAGACAGCCCTCACCCAACCATGATGTCACCCTGATCTGACTTCCAGCCTCCAGAACTGTGAGCAATAAATGTCTATTGTTTGTAAGTTTCCCAGGCTGTGGTATTTTGTTATAGCAACCCAGCTGGACTAAGACAGTTACTCAATTAAGACTTTCTCAAATCCTGCAATCACAATTATATACTTATGAATTTCCATAGGATTTCTTTCACTTCACTGTGGCATGTTTGGGGCTGTCTTCTTGTCAGGTAGCTATAAATCCTTAGGAATACAGGTTAAAAAATAACATACGAAAGGGAGGAAGGAAGGAAAAAAGGAAGGAAGGAAGGAAGAAATTTTTAGCTGATAGTTCTACACAAAGAAGAGGAATCTTCAAGTGACAGAAACACAGAGGAAACTGAAGTCTTGACTGATAAAAATGAGAATTGAGGCTGCAACAACCTTGGGAGGCTGATGGAAGCAGCAGTATTGATTTGGTCATGACCAGGGTTTTGAAGCCCATCAAGAGCAGAAGCCCTCTTTGGCCCACCCGAGGGGGAGGGCAGAAAGGGAGATGCCTACATAAGACTAAGTTTCTCAAGAGCCACAATCCCAGCCTAAGAGGATTAAAAAACTCAGCCAACAAGATAAGAAGGGGACAATTAACTCTGTTCAGAGAAAACACAAGGCTAATGTGAGAATATTTTCAAGCCTTTCCTTGTGTGAGTCTAAATTTACTTTACCTGGTCCTACAGGAAACCTCAGGCCTAGAAATTATCATGGTCCTGAGCCTGGTGTTTCCTCTGGGTCACCTGGATGATGTTAATATTAAGCTATGCTACTCATGCAGCATGGGGTGACCACAGGCAAAAATGAGCCTCACTGAAGTGGGGCTAGTAATAACAATTCACAAAGAATGCATAAAAATGAATCAGGGATAAAATAGATTTTTTTTAATCTCAAAATTTGATATATTAAAAAACTATATTAAAAAGACCATAATCTAAGTAAGTGTTATAAATTTTGAAAATATAAAAGGCATTAAAAAACAAACATATGTCAATTCACTATGAAAGAAAAGACAAAATTTTTTAAAGAACAAATTAAAACGTCTAGAAATGAAGTCATTTATATTTGCTGCTAGATAAGTGAGTTAAGCAGCAGATTAGACCCAGTTAAAGAAGGAATTAATAAACTTATAGATCTGAAGAAATTTTTTCTGAATGTAGGACAGAGATAAAGTAGAAAATGTGAAAAGAAATAGAGAATAAACTTTAAAGTCCAACTTACATTTAACAAGAATTCCAGAAGAAAAGAATTGACAAATTATGGGAAGTGAAATATTTGGAGAGATAATAGCTGATTGATAAGATCAATTGATAAAAGATATATTTTTCTCTTTTACCAGATAATTGACTTCTTTGGGAGCATAGACTAACTATTCACATTTACATTATTAGAACATCATTAGAATTCATTCAATTTAGATTTGATTAATATAAATGTACAAATCTCAGTAAAGGACAGATAATAATAAGCAAGATGTGACAGCTGTCATTAGAGAAGCACAAAGAAAGTGCTCACTGCTGAAGAATTTTTAGTGAGAAATTACTTCCAGCTGGAATTATTAGAGGAAAAAATCATGGAAGAGATAAATGAGTACAGTTTGACAAGAAGGGTCTGAGCATTCCAAATGGAATGACCTAACAAAGGCACAGAATGCCTTTGAGAAAAAGCAAGTCATCCATTTTGGTTAAAGTTTATATCTAAGGATTACATAGTTGTAAGAGATCGAGGAAATTAGAGCCAGATGACCCTGGCCTTGAACGTCAGACTAAATATTCTGAACTAGTAGATAAAGAAAAAATCCCACATAACTGATTGCTGAAGGTTTTTCAACAAGGGGGTGACAAAAATAGAACTGTTATTTTAGGAAGATTGATCCAACTGAATTATATACAATATGAGCTTGAGAGAAGAAGACATAAGAGTCTGGGAAGTCAATTTGATTTGTATGTCATGAAAAACTCTTGATAGCGACTTAAAATGCAACTCAACCTGGCTTGAGCAAATAAGAGTTTTATTAGATCATGTAACCAATGTCCAGTTAGGTATGTTTTTACCCAGTGTTGTATAATAAAGAATGAGGTTGGCCCTTGTCCCTGGCTCCTGGAAGTAACCTCTAAATCCTTAGAATTTCCTGAATAATGGAATATTTTTGTTATTCCTGGTAGACCCTGATAGCTTATGCTAATGAGGCAACTCATGTTGGGCTTTAGGTAGTTTATGCTAAGGAGATGATACATGAGGGGTGCCAATCATGCCCAAAAGATCAACCATGTGATTAGAGTTGAAAATTTCAGTTATGTAATATTGGCCTGACGTCCCCAGAGAGGAGAGGGGCTAGAGATTGTATTCAATTACATGGCTAATGATGCAATCAATCATACTGACATAATGAAATCCCGGTAAAAACTGGAGACAAGCTGGAGTCGGTATCCCTGGTTAACAACACTGGCGTGCTAGAGGGCCAGCGTGTCCTGATTGTGCAGGGGCAGCACACAGAAGCTTCGCGTTTTAGACTCTCCCAGACCTCACCCTAGATGTCTCTTCTTTTAGCTGATACCAGTCGTATCCTTTTGCTGCAATAAAACTATAATTATAAGTATGGTGCTTTCCTGAGTTTTGTGAGTTATTCCAGTGAATTATCAAACCTGAAGAAATAGTGTGACCCCTGTATCTTTAGCCAGTTGATCAAAAGTGTAGGTGGCCTGGGAACCCTTGAGCTTGCTACTATCTGAAGTGGGGGCTGTCTGTTGGTGGACTACACCCTTAACCTGTGAAGTCTGGCTTAACTCTGGGCAGTTAGTTTCAGAAGTCATTGCATCCTGCAATGCAAAGAGCACGAGGGAGGATCATGCTTGGCCTGCTCAAGGAACAGCAGAGAGGCTCAGGTGTCTGGAGTGCATGGTGGCAACAGTGATAACATATGAAGTGTGACAGGTCGCCAGAGCTAAATCATGTAGGCAGCGGTTCTTAGCTATGGCTGCATGTTAGAACCACTGGGGAACTTTAAAACAAAACAAAACAAAAAGCAATGTCCAGGCTACCGCCCCAGGTCAGTTAAATCAGAATCTCTTGGGGTTGGCACAGGCATCTGTAGTTTTGTAAGTTCTTTAGGTAAGGTAGGTCTTGATGGAGGCCCTGGTTGATCATAGTGTGAGGACATTAGATTTTGTTCTGAGAGTAAGAGGAAATCATTGAAGCCTGTTGAGCAGGGGAGTGACATCATCTGTCTTAAAGTTTTAAAAGATCTTCTTTGGCTGCTGTCTGAAGAATATAGTGGAACAAACTGGAGGCAGGAGGTCAGGTGAGAGGAAGGTGGCTTGAAATAAGGCACCTCTGTAAGTGACAGTGGTAGAGATAAATGGTTATATCTGGGGTGTGTTGTGAAGGAAGACAATTTGCTCATGAATTGAATGTGGGGCATAAGAGAATGAAAGAAGCCATGGATAAATGCATGTTTTGAGGGTATTTTTTTGTCTTTGTTTTTGTTTTTTGTTTTTTGTTTTTTTTTTTTGGCCTAAGCAACAGGGTAGAAGGTAATGCTAGCCCCTAGAGCCAAGAGAATGCAGTCAACTAGCCAGGACTGAGTCACCACCCCCCCCCTCACCCCTGGAGGGAGAGGTGAGGTCACTGTTGTCTAAGTTACATGTACTGAGAATGGAAGAGGGTATCTCATCAAAGTAAAAATCAGGGCATGCCACCAAAAGCAGGGAGAAGAGATGTTGGTGACCAAGAAAACTGGTTCATTGAGGTCTGTCGGTTACATTCTACACGTTGAGTGCAAAACAAATTTTAATACAAAAATTTACTTCTTTCTCTTTCTCTTTTCTTTTCCAAAGACTTTAGTGCTGAAGCTATTAGGAAGGGCTGAGGGGGTATCAGTGGTGGACCAGAGCAGGGTGAGGAGGGCATTCAGCTAAGGAGGCAGCAGAGGCAGCCGGGCATGGTATGTTGGAGCCTGGGCAGGATAAGAAGGGCAACACACAGGAAGATTAGCCTTTGAGGCACACCGGAGCCTAAGCTGGGGACGAGTTTCTGCATAGGAGGGTCACTCAATGGGTTTCCAAGTCAGAGTGCGTTGAGTAGAGCACCCATGCAGAACTTGGCCCAACACAGTGTACTGGGGTCTGAGTGGGCTGAGGAGGACATTTGTGGGGGTGGGAAGGGGCTGCCATACTGACGATTTACAAGTTACAAGTGCGTGGCTATGTATGCATATTCCCAAGCTCTGTCCACTGAGGGGCTTGGGAGCAGCTAAAACTCAATAGCAGTGAGCATACCTATTACCCAAGTCTTGTCCCCTAAATAGCATTCTCCACTAAAAAAAGAGAAATTACCGATTCCAGGGTGGAGGCAGAGAGTGTCACAGGAGTCTAGGACATGTGACCAAAAATAAAACAGTGCTCATTATTCCCACTAAAAAGGTAAATATATTGTTTAACATTTGAATATTTCAAATATGTGTATAGGGTACAGAACATTTGTCCTAAAATAACCAGTTCATTTGCCTTAGAAACCTACTGTGAGTATAAAAATCATTAATTTTTAAGTATAAATTTCTAAAGAAACAGACCGCTTTGTGATTAATGAATTTTGAAAGCTCGGAATGAACATTTTCTAGAGTTAGCATACCCCAGAGTCAATTTCTCTCTCTGCTGCTTGATCTTTTCTTTCTATTTCCTCAACTATAATCTGTTTCTTTAACTAGGTCATACCTACTCATTAATCATTATAAAAGCTTTATTATCTTTTAAATACTCATTACCATCATCATTTTAGTCTGACATATAGAGTGATGTGAATGTAGTTTGTCACATTCACTATTTATATAAGCATGGAATGTGCTGCTGAGCTCAGGAAACTAACTACTAAAAGCATAATCAATTTTAAAATAATTCTTTTTAACTTTTAAATGAAGCAAAAATTCTAGCTTCAAAGAGTAAATTTTATATCCGGTTTGAGAAATTCGATTCTACAGAAACAAGAGTATTATAGCATGTCCCTATGGTCCTTCATTTATGATACTATTGAAATAATTGTTTGAAGTCACTCAGCTGTGCCTCTCTTCCTGGAAAGTAGGAATAGTGCTATCTGCCTAGATTTTCTTCTTAGGGAGATTTAAGAGAAAAAAAATAAAATTTTAAGGAAAATAGTTGCTATATGATTTGAGAGGTTTTGTTATTTTCATTTTAGCACTTATTGCCTCTGAAATAGCAAATCACAAAATAACTGAGTATAATTTTCAATATATGGAATTTACCTGAAAAATAGGAATATCTGTCCTATACACTTTGTAAAAGTGAAATATACCAATAGGGAGAACTATTCAGTTTTCTCATGAAAAAGTGCTTGTGTACTAGATACATTTAAAACAGGCACATTTTAAGTTTTCTTCAATTCATCTGATTTTTTTAATTAAAAAATAAGCTTGAACTTTTGAGACTTAACCAGTGATATTGATTGATTGATTTTTATTTTTATTTTTATTTTTTTAGGCAAGACAACCCTTGGTTAACCTCACAGATTGCAAGGACCTTGTCAGTTTACAATCCTTTATTTTTTATTTTTTACACCTACAGCACCTGGTCTTCCTAGGTGGTCTCCCATTCAAGTACTAACCAGGCCCAACCCTGTTTAGCTTCTGAGATCAAACGAGATCAGGCTTGTTCAGGGTGGCATGGCCATAGACTTAAACCTAAATTTGAATTTTCTGAACCTAAAAAGGTAGTTTGAAGAATTCCCTCATATGTATATTTGCAAAAAGTCAATATATTTGTAAACTGCTATAAAAGTCATCTTTGATAAAAACAGCAAAGCTCCCAAGGGGAAACAACAAATGAAAGAACTGTTTGTCTGAATCTTTTTTCCAATCTGTGTACAGGTTATGTGGTATGGTAGAGAGTCTCTGAAAAGTTTTGCTTTTATACCCTTTCCTGTTAAATCTTGAACAGAAAACACTGGAATTTATAATCATTAAAGATTATGAAATAAAAAATAATGCTCAGTTTCAAAAATTCAAGTTCATAGTCAACAGTCTTTCACTGCAAATAGCTGTTTTATCACTTTGGCTTCTGGGAGAAATGCTTGGCATGTCCTGAACGGGAACGAAAACATAAGACAGCAGAAAGTCTTTCGGAACAGTGTAGTCAGCATCCTTTAGGTAACGAATAATGGAATAGCTGGAAAACTGCCTTTAAAAGCAGAAGTTTTGGGCCAAAATTAAACACTGGCCAATGCATTTGAAAAGTAAAGTAGCATGAAGCAAAATCTGGAGATGTTCAAGGCAAGTTTCTTATGTAAAGCTCCACAAGGCAGTACATAATGAAATGTATTTTAAACAAATTATGCTAAATAAATATTTGTATTGTATTTCTCAGTCAAGGTAGAGGTGGAGAGGTTAGCAGAGGGAGAGGAAGTTACCACTTGACTAAAAGCAGCTCTAAAACTATTGCTAATCTGTGTGATCAAAAGAAAAGTGTAGAGAACAAAAGTCAAATCCCCTGACCTCATGTCTGGTTGAGTGTTTCTGCCTTCTGTGGATTTACAAGATCCCTCTTGGATATCGCCTACAAAATGTTCACATCTGCTAAATGTGAAATTAAAACTTATTATCTATCAAGAGCAGAAAGAGATAATTTCTAATCATGCAAAAAAAGAAGAAGAGGTTTTTGGATTGAAAATTTTAGATACTTTGTAGCATGGAAATGAAGCCATTTTTAAAGTATTCTGAACAAAAGTTTTTATTCAGACAAGTGTTTGATTAAGAGGGGTTAGTTAAGGGTATAGAGACTTCACAGCCAACAAGGAGCTAAGGTCAAGATAGGCTTCTACATGGTGAAGAGTCAGGGCCAGCTCCTCCTAAAGAAACCCCTTTACACCAGGACCTAGCAGACAGAGTAGACTTTGCACCAAGGAGAATTAGTTGTCCTCTGGAAGGACAACTGATTAGCAAAACAGATATATTTCTTGGTCAGAAAAAAAAGGGGATCTCAACAAAGGAAATGCCAGTCGAAATATTCTATTCTGCAAATTCTGCAACGTCTTGAAAGGGGAAAATCTTAAATCATAAAGTAACCCAAATTAATTAATAGTTGTCTATGTAGAGCCCACAAATTTTATTTGCTTTATAATTGTAAAGCTAAAATTAATTTTTCCACCTTAAAATAAATCTTTAACCTTTTGCCAGCTGGATCTGGTATATACTATATTCACTAAGTAAATATCTTATAAAAAGTGATTGCATCTTAATTCTTATATGAAAGTCAGGAATAAAACTCTTCAAAGAAATTAATGCAAAGAGCAAGAGCAATATATATATTATATATATACTTAGTATATATATATGTATATATATACATATATGTGTATATATATATATATACATATATATATATATATATATATATACACACACACTAAGTAACAGCTATGAAAATACTTT
The DNA here is from genome assembly GCA_004027375.1 of Macroglossus sobrinus. Taxonomy (NCBI): domain Eukaryota; kingdom Metazoa; phylum Chordata; class Mammalia; order Chiroptera; family Pteropodidae; genus Macroglossus; species Macroglossus sobrinus. The sequence goes on from PVKZ01000886.1 coordinate 131,428, forward strand.
CTCTTCTTCTCCTACCCCTGTTGAAAAGCAGTAATCTTTGTTTAACTGAAGGATATAATGTTAAGAGAATAATGTTAAAATACTGGTATATTATATCATTGTATTCACTGTTTAAGAAGGGCCAAATATTTAATTAAGGATCTTTGAGGAAATGTGTTTATGTGAGTGTCCTAAAGATTTAGTAGTTGAACCCTGTGTTACAAACCTGAACCATACCCCCAATGATCCCTGATTCCTGGTGGTCATACACCTGTGTAGTCTCCTCTCACATTAAGTAGGCTGACCTGTGTAATCTATAGGATATTTTAGGAATGCTACTGTATAACTTCCAAGGGTACATCATAAAAGACATTGTGGTTTTCACCTTGTTCTCTCTTGGCTGCCTTGCTCTGGAGAAAGTCAGCTGACATGTTGTGACAACACTCAAGAGATTATAGAGAGGTCCTCAGGACAGCGAACTGACGCCTCCTATGTGAGTGAGCCATCTTGGAAGTGGTCATTCAGTCAGTCAAATCTTCAGATGACTGCAGCCCAAATCAACAGTTTGATTGCAATCTCATGAGACTTGGAGGAAAGCTATTCCTAGACTCCTGACCCACAGAAGCTGCCGAAGTCATACATGTTTATTATTGTACATCACTAACTTTGGGATCATTGATTACTTAAGTAATAGATTACAAATTCTTTTTTCCCCAAGAAACTCATAGCAAAACAAGTGAACACACCCATTTAAAGCCATTTACAAAGCTGATAGATCATGCATTTATTAGTACTGAATAGGGCCTTATCTCAAGGAATTCGCTGTTTAGTTCCTTGTTTCCTTAAGTGTTGTACCAGACCAGCAGTGTGGGCATCACCCAAGAGCTTGTTAGAAATATAGAATTTAAAATTCTACCCTAGACCTACAGGGGTTGAATTTGCATTTTATGAGATTCTCTAACTACACGTAAGTGCATCAAACTTTAAGAATCACTCACTGATCTATTTGACTCCTAATGTTACAGCTTTGGTTGGAAACCCTACCTATACATTAAGGAGCACTTTCCTAAATACTGTTGGAGAAACCCATCCCAGAAATTGTGATTTAATTGGTCTGGGTTGAGGTCCATCATGATGGTGGACCTAATTATACTTCAGAATTTTCCCCCTTGAAAAACTGCTTTGAAGTCTCGGATCAGCTCTGACTTCCCAGCATGCTCCAATCCTGGCTTCAGAAGCCAGGTATGCCCAGGTATACCTGAGACCGTGAGGGAAATGTGCACTGAGCGGGAATCCTCTGGGGGCATTGCCATGCCAGGGGCATCAATTTCACAGCTGCTGAAATACTACTGCATATATTCCCTCCTTCTCTTATGCTCTTCCAGGACTCGATTCATTGAAAGAAAAGCATCATGCCTTCCTACTCCATAGGTCAGTTTGGATTTGCTGTCTAGGGCCACTCAGAGAAACAGGTGCTGAATAGCCTAAGGTTTCCGGGTAGCTTACCACCTATCAGATTGGGGCTAATATATTTTTTATTTTTTTTTTTAGTTTCATTGTTCCTCGATGGCAAAATGGAATTAACTAATGGTTCTCACAAGCCTTTGGGAAATATACTTTTGCTATTGACCAGACACTATTAAATTAAGAATTCCAGTATGATGAGCGCTTAAGAATGTTCAACCTCTTACTTAATAAGTGGCTCAGAGACATTAAATGCCACTTGAATATAGGTGGTGAGGGAGGAGGGTGCAAGGACTGTCCATTTCCTTTACTAATGCACCCCCAGTGACAGAAACCATACCTTGGCACAAGGCATGCTCTGAATAAGTATTTGTGGGTTGAATAATCCCTCAAAACCCAGTAACTTTTGACCATTCACTCAAAGTTACTGAACGTGTCTGCAATGGAAACTGTGGAGGCTGTTTTACCAAAGGATTTCTAAATAAAGCTCCAAATCTGCTTTTAGAAATTAAAATTAGTGCCCAAATTCAATGCCATGTTTCAAATTTCTGCCCTAGTGTGGTCTCGATTCCTCATTCCTCGATTCCTCATTTGGAGGCTGGCTGAAGGATGTGATCCCTGCCCTTGAATCTCCTTCCTTTGTGGGTGTTTTTTTTTTTTTTTCCCTCTTTGCTCGCCGCGGCTGCGCTGGTGAGCGCCCCGCACGGGTGTGTAGCTGTCAGGCGGCCGGGGCTGCCTAGGACCCAGGGGGAGCCGCAGCTCTCGCGCTGCAGCGTCTCCGCGCCTCGGTGCCGCCGACCCGCCCGGCCCGCTTCGGGTCGCCCAGCTCTCTCCCACCCCCCCCTCCGGGGTCTTGGTAACCTTTGGGAAGGGCAGGAAGCCCCCTCCAGCCCCGACAGCCGGCCGGGCGCGGATGCGCGCGGGAGGGCTGGGTGGGCCGGCCGCTGGGGAGACGGGCTGCATTATGCCCCGCTAGGGCCGGGCTCCGCAGGAGGCAAGAACTCCGCGCCGCCCGCCCCCCCAAACCAGCCCGCGCGCCGCCCCCCGGCAGCGCCCGGGGCGAGGGCGGCGGCACAGCGGGGCCCCGGCCGGGCCGGGGCGGGCTGGGCGGGGCGCACCGCGGACGCGGCTCCCACGCTCGCAGCCCCGCCCCCTCCCTTCCAATCCCCTCCCCCCTCGCCGCCCGCGCCCCGCAGCGCCCCCGGGAGCCGCCGGCGAACGCGAGCCGCGCGGGCCGCCGAGCTTTGTGTGCGCCGCGGGCCCGGGGCGAGCCTGGGGCGGCGCCGCGCCGAGGCTCCGGCCGGCGCGCGGGCGGGAGGTGCAAGGCGTGGCGGGCTGGAGGAGGCGCTTGGGGGGGCGTGGGGCTCCCCGGCGGGCGGGAGGGGCCGAGCCAGCCGCGCCGGACAATGAGCCGGGCCGCTCGACGCTGCGGCCGCTCCTAGGCCGGGCGCCCGCGGGCGCGAGCATCCGCGGCTCGGCCGCCCCACCTGCGAGGAGGGGGCGGGATGCCCGCGCCAGGTGTCCCCGCGCTCTGAAAAGGTCCCGCGCAGCCCGGCGTCCCTGAGCTGGCTCTCGCCCGGACCCTGGCTACCTGCTGTAGGCTTTGGCCGGGGCGGTTTTCTTGCGGGCAGCGCTCGGGGCGGCCGCGATGGCCAGCACCAGGAGCATTGAACTGGAGCACTTCGAGGAGCGGGACAAAAGGCCGCGGCCGGGGTCGCGGAGAGGGGCGCCCAGCTCCTCCGGGGGCAGCAGCAGCTCTGGCCCCAAGGGGAACGGGCTCATCCCCAGCCCGGCGCACAGTGCCCACTGCAGCTTCTACCGCACGCGGACCCTGCAGGCCCTGAGCTCGGAGAAGAAGGCCAAGAAGGCGCGCTTCTACCGCAATGGGGACCGCTACTTCAAGGGCCTGGTCTTTGCCATCTCCAGCGACCGCTTCCGGTCCTTCGATGCGCTGCTGATGGAGCTCACCCGCTCGCTGTCGGACAACGTGAACCTGCCTCAGGGCGTCCGCACCATCTACACCATCGACGGCAGCAGGAAAGTCACCAGCCTGGACGACCTCCTGGAAGGTAGGAGGGGAGAGCCCGGCGCGGCAGGTGCGGCCCAGCAGGTGCAGTGGCCTCGGGCCCACGTGCACCCGCCTGACCCGCGCTGGGGAGGGGGAGGGGCCTGCGGGGTTTCTTCTAGGCGACCACAGCGAATTGTAGGGTTCTGTCTGCTTTTCTCTAGGCTCTATGTGTGGAGCGCACTTCCACCTATAGTTTGACTGCCCTTCCCAAAAGATTTGACTTAAAAAAAAAAAAAAAAGAAAAAATTCTAACAGGTTTTGGGCTTTGGTGACATGTCTTAAAATTGGCGAACTTTTTTTTTTTTTTTTTACACCACCCCTCCCGGTTTATTGTTTTTGAAATACAAACTATTTGCAAAAATGACTGGTGAGGATTCGGGTAACCATTAAGCTAATAAGTGGTCTGTTCAGCCCTGTATTGACCTCAGTGCAGGCACCTGTGCTTTATTCAGAAGCTGCGGTGAAACGCTCTGGGTTGGCTTCTCTGCTTTGGCTTGCAGCAGAAGTTACATGCGGTCAGGAGGGGTGATCCTAGGGAATGGTTCTCAACCTTGGCTGCATCTGGGGTCACTGGGGACTTTAAAGAAAAACAGTCACCCCCATGTTAGGATGTAATTGGTTTGGGGTGTGATTTGGGCATCCAGGTGATTCGAATGTGCAACCAAGATTGAAAACCACTGTGCTAAAGAGGTTTCCACATTTGGTTGGTAATGAGGAGAATCAAGGTCAATCCTTTGCCTCTTCTAGTGAAATTAGCTGGTTAGGATGAGAGTTGGAATCAGCAGTTGGTACCTATTATAAATGAGTAATCCTGGACTGTCAGCCATGTTTCACTCAAAGGGACTGATTGGCTGTGGGTTGTGTCATCCTTGAATTCCTGCAATATCCACTTGTTACTTTTAGAGAGAAAACATTAAGTACAGGCTTACTTAGGAGATATTGCGGGTTTGGTTCCAGAACACTGCAATAAAGCAAGTATCACAATAAAGCAAGTTGTAATCTTTTTGCTGGTAGAGGGTCTTGCCTTTGATTTGTAAAAAATACAACATCTTCGAAGTGCAGAAAAGTGAAGTGCCACTACAAGAGGTATGCCTGTAGTTAAGAACCTATTTCCAGATCTAAACTGCACCTGTAAAGATCAGACCAAACCCAACTACTTGCTGACTGTATTTACATACAATTTGCTGTCCTGCATCTTTCTTAATGCAAATGGCACATTCCATGTAGTCATAGCAATATTGGTTTGGCAGGGAAAGGAAACTGAACTTTGAGCCAACTGTTTTTCTTACGTTATTTCATCACGTTCTTATGTTCTGAAAGCATTATGCCCACTTTACATATGAGGAAACTTAAGCAACAATGCCTTGTCCTATAGTACCCACAGTACATGTTCTTACATCTATAGTTCACCCTTTAATAAATAAATTGTAGCCACATTAAGAAGTCCTGGAAGTGGTTGAGTGTCCCTATGCAGTTACTGTTACCAGTTTTCCCTCCCCTAGCTAGATAGTAACCCAACCAACATTAAATTGTATCTTCAGTCTATATGTCTGTTAGCAACTTCACACATTCTCTTGGTCAGTTGTGTGTTTTGCTTTTAAAGGCTTACTGAAAAAGTGATGGCAACCAGAGTATAATAGTAAAATAAAGATACACTGTTTAAAGGATGTTATCACTTTTCTTTATGGTGTTACTTAAAAGTAACAGTTGCTATGTATTTCAAAATTGAATAACACATTTTTTGACTGACCCAGTACTAGATTGGCAACCCTATGGAAGGATCAAGACAATGCCTGTTGTTTAAGCACTCAGTACATGCCCTTGGGATACTGTGCCTGGTGTGGTCTGGGGAGGGACAACCATTTTAATAGCTTTCTCTTAAGTAATTTTAACAGCATATTTGCTACATGAAATTAATATACTCTAAAGATTCATATAATGGGGGAGATGGTCAAGATCACCATTATGCACATTAATGAGAATACTTATTGTCCACTGAATTTGTCATTGCTCAGGCAATACATGGTCCACTAAGTCAGACTACCTTCAAATATAAATAGAAGGTTGCCATATTGTCTTCTAACCATTCATTCTCTGATTTTCAGAGGGTGGGGAACCATAAGTATATATAGGGTTCAAATTACACCATCATATGATAAATAATGCTATAATACAAACACTTGCACAAGAGAAATGTTTTCCTAGTCTAGCCAATTGCCCACTTGTTTCAAGCAGTATTCAGTTACTGCAAAAGAAGAAAATTTGTTCGCTTCTTTTGTCATAGTAGCATTCTCTGTGACAAGGGATCTTTGTTTAAGTCTTGAATTTTCCAGAAAATGAGTGGAATATCCTATTTCAAGAGAGTTTTTAAGAAAGAACCATTAATGCTTAATATCAATCATTTGATTATTTAGTTTCAACATTTAATTAAAACTGTGTAATTGAATGTTAATATTTATCACGCAGAGACACTACCTGTGAAGTTATTATTTGCATCAGTAAAAATAGGGGTGTAGAAGTATTACCCATGTTGTCAAAATTGACTTTCATCTTAGTTCATCTTCTTAAATCAAGATTCTCTTGTAGTATTTTTTTACACCATTATGTTTGACTTCTCCTCTGCCTCTTCCATCTCATGAAATTTGTAGTTGAGGAGATAGTTTTTTTCTAAAATGTTTTTTAGTGAAGAATAGAAAGTGATGACTTCAGACCACAAGGCTCGGATACTCATTCAAAACCCCAATCTCACTGAACTCAGGTGACAAAAGAAATTCGTATGGCCTAGATTTTTTTCTGTCCTTGACCTTGAGAGTCTCTGGCAACTAACAACAGTGTTCAGGTGTTGGCTGGCTCTCCTCCTGTGCTTCACTAAATCAGCAGACATCTTCAGGATATTGGTTTACCTCACCTTGCTGAATTGGTGCCATGCATCCCTGTAACTCTGTTTATTCTTTAAAACTGGATGGGGACCTTTTGCAGAAGAGGACTACTAGTCAACTATCAATACTGGGTCGAGCTATCTGAAGCCATGAGCTGACCAAATTTGTAGCATCTGTGGTAGATAACCGAGGATCTCCAAATGACTCATTCTTTTAAATTCTCACATTTGGGAGTAAGTCAGAACTCCTTGTTTTAGTTTTATTCCATGAGTGTTCTCCCTTTTTAAACATTTTGTGTATATTTGTAAAGTTTTGATGCGCTAAAGAGAAGTATCCAAGGATAGTTGAAACTAACATGTCAGGATTCTGGATTCTATTGACAGAAAAAATCACCTCAGTTCTCTGGGCCTCAGGGTCCTTTTCTGTTGAGTGAAAAGTAGGCAAGTTAAATCCCTTCTAGTCTAAAAGTTCGTGATCTCCCTTTCCCCAAGAGGCTATTTACTGAGTTTATGATGGCCTGGGCTGCCTTTCCTTATTCAGGATCTGTCTTCCAGAAAATTGACAAAGCTGCAGATGTACCAAGTAGGGAGTGGGTGTATGGCTCAGATGAAGTGTTCGTTAGGAGCCAAGATAATTAATAGCTACCAGTCTCTGCCTCTCTCATTCCAAAGTGAAATGTCATTTTGTTATTTCTGTCTATTATTCTTCAATCAACAAAAAATAGCTGATTGAATTTTGGGGTTATGTGAGAGAATTTTTATAATTTTGATAAATAATACTTCTTTACTTCCATTAAGTTAACTTGAAGATAGGCTTGAATTAAATTTAAGAAAAATAAGGTTTCAAAGAAATCAACACTTCAAATTCCTGAAGTTTTCTTACTAAACCAAGTTTATTGACTATGTTTGGTTAGGTCAATGTCTTTTAAGGTGTTAAACCACAATACATTTACTGAGAGAGTTTTTAGTTAAGTAAAAACAAATTTTCATAAAAAATTTATAGTATTTTTTTCCTTTTGAAAGATATTTTATAGTAATAATAGAAACTGAGCTCTTGGAACTTGTTATGGGGGTTATGTTTCTTTCCTCACAGTGATTTTTAAGATATTTTCACATAGAAGTCAAAGCAACACATATTAAAGGCATATATGATGATTGGACATGAAAGTTTAACATTGACTCTTAGGTCAGCAAAGCCTTCTCTATGTGGCAGACTTCTAGATTCTTCAAGATCTTCAAATATCCTCTCTCTATGAGGTCTATTCCTAGACCTCAGGAGTAATGGTCTCAAGTAGTTGTTGAATAATGGTCTCAAGCATGTGTTTTTCAGTTGCTAGGGATACAGTGTCTTCCCTCAAGATACTGACATTCTAAAGGGGAAGAGATAGTGAACACGTATGTGTACACACACACACATACACATACACACATACACACACACATACCAGCTAAAGTGCTGCATTGACTAAGATGATGAAAAAATCTTTCCAGAGGAACAGATGTTGGAGCCAAGGCCTGAGGTCAAGGTTATAACTCTTCCCTCTATAACATTTTTTTTTACCTCTATTATAAATTTCTTTGTAATTAGTAGTATAGTGGATCTGTCTTTTGCACTAGACTAAGAGCATTGTGAGATCACACAATAAATTCATTGAATAAATAAATCAGGAAATAACTTTACTTCTAAGTAAATAATAATGCTTACTTATAAATAAGTAATAAATTTTACTGCTAAATAAATAACTCAGAAAATGATTTTATTCCCCTTGGCTGTCAAGGGAAGTTTTATGTAAATTAAATTTGGATAGGATTGTTCCTATATTATTTGTGAAAATATTTTGGAAAATTAGATTATATTTCAGATAAACCAGAGGTGCTGTGCTTAGTCATCATTGTGGGGAAAATGACTCTTTCATAATATCTGCTTCTATAAATTTGATTCTTTATCTCATTTCCTTAAAAAAGAGAAGTTCAGATGTGTGATGATACAGCTGCAAATAAACTCTTGCCAGAGGTAATGGGAAGAGAAATTTTAATTTGGAGAATTCTAAAGGGTTGGGGATAGAAAAGGAATACTTAAGAGAGCATTTATAAGATTAGAGTATGACAAAAGGATACTGGTAGTTATAAGGAAAGATGAATATTTTGTAGGTTGTAGGCAATGGAAATGGGTATTTTATGGTCCTGTGATGTGAAATGAAGGGCAGTGCCTGTCAGACTACCTTTTCTTCATGGCTGACAGGGCCAGGGGAGTTGTGGGTTTGTATCTCTTCTATGTCTCTTTCTCCTCATCCCACCCACCCATGCTCCCACCACTTCTGTTTTTATCTCTTCTGCTAAAATAACTACCCAAAGGATTAGGGATTCTTTTCTTCTCAGCATTACTACCGTTTATCAGATGTTTTATATGTAGTCATTGTGTGAGGTACTTTAGTGTTTCATTGTACTTAACCCTTATTATATCTTGTGGAAATGTGGCTACATTGTCCTCATTTTACAGATGGGGAAGCCAAGGTTCAAGGATAAAGAAATTGCCTCCTTGCACCAGGTGGGGCTGGAAGTTGAGGCCTTTCTTCCTGGCTTTGAACTTCTGTATTCTTACTGCGTTCTTACTATGTTCTACCACCTGCGAGGAAATAGTGTCCATTTCCACCCCAGAAGTTTTCATAGGTCATAATCGATTGGTAATCCAGAGTGCTCCGTCACTGTGCAGCCTAACCCATTAATCATTTATATTTGGAGGATGAAGGTTGCAGGAGTTCATCAGTTACTGTTGGTGTAAAGACACGTTTAGGATGTTTCCAGTATGATTCCTGAAATAAAATGCATCATTCTATGCACCTGCACCTGTGATGTTCTGCGTTCAGATTCTGCAGAGCTGCCTTGCTCAACCTCAGTTCTCTTATCTGGAAAATGAAAGACAAGTTAGTTAGTTACTAAGGCCCTTTCCTCCTTTAAAGTTCAATAATCTTGAGAAATACTTCTGGGAGTGGGAAAGAAATGATCCTAGCTCTGTCTGGCTCCATGTTCCTCTTTAAAAGTTGACCAAGTTTTATGGCCAGATGTGGTTACCCAGGTTTAGATGCAGTTCTTAGCACCCCCAATAATCTATAGGAGAATCTTCTCCATAGAATGTTCTCAAGAAAGGATTGATTACAATACTGGGACCACAGTCTTGTTCATTTTCTTATCCCATGCAACAAATACTTTTGGCGCATAATGTCTGGTGATTAATTTTATTTTTGTGCCATATATAAGAAGTAGAATGAGGTGGCTATAGATGTTTTTAAAAATCTTATTTAAGACAGCCAACTGGATAATTGGCTAGATTTGCAGAGGTGGAATAAAAGTTCATGCAAAATTAAAATATCTTTTGCTCCTTCATACATCAGGTTTAAATAAGTTTTCAATAAAAAGGTGCAATATATTGATGTTTTAACAATTTATCAATATCCAAAATGTCCAAAATGTCTGAATTGATTTTTCTCCTTAGACAACTATCAGAACCAAATTCTTCCACTTCTATTTGTGTGTGTGTGTGTGTGTGTGTGTGTGTGTGTGTGTGTGTGTGTGTTTAAATTCCATGAATATTCTGACTCCCCTAATATTTTTAGTGTCTATTTTGGAGTTCTCTGACATAGGTAGGATTTAGTTTTGTTCACCCTATGCATTTATTCTTAAGCATTGTTAGCAAATGTATTTCACATATAGTTTTAATACAGTCTGGCACCTTTTAAATTCTATGAGTTGGAAATATTTTAAGGCTAGAATGTTCATTCCGTAAGACTTTATAATTTTTATTTTAATCCAGGGTTTTAATCCTGTTTTCCATGCCTTCTGCAGCCCAAAGCAGTAGGCTAGTCATATTGTAACTTTTAAAAAGCTACTATCTTATAGACTGAAAGATAGGAAAATATTGGTTTGTAAAATCAGTACTTTTCATTACACTATAACATTTACTAACATTTCAAACAAAGTGAATAAAATAATCTACAGTTATGGCCTACTATGCTACTTTTTGGTTAAATATTGATTACATTTTAATCACTTACAACCAAAATATATCACAATAGAAGTTTTAAAACATTGTCATTGGTTTATCTCTTTTTTCACTTTGTTTTACAAACTTGAAATTATTTTGTTAATTTTTGAACAATATAATTATTCTTAAAAGCAGTGATGGATGCTCCTTTCCCCAGTACCCTTTCTTGTCCATCATCTAGGTCTTTTTACTTAACAATATTTTTTCTCATTTGTTAAAGGAGTGGTCCCAACCTTTTTGGCACCAGGGACTGGTGCTCCTATGAGAATCTAATGCCTGACAATCTGAGGTGGAGCTGAGGCAGTGAGGCAAGTGCTGTGTAGCCCAGTTCCTAACAGGCCATGGACTGGTACCAGTCGGTGGCCTGGGGTTTGGAGACCCCTGTGCTAAAGAATCAAGAAAACAAACAAGTTACATAAACTTAATACTGACTGTACTCATGTTCATTAAGCAACTGTGCCAGAAAGAACTTGAGAAATAGCCCAATGTAAACTCATCTCCTAGTAGTTGGTTGTTTTTTTTGTTTGTTTGTTTTAGTAGACAGTTGCAGAACCATCTTCCTTTTTTGTTAAAGAAAACAAACTTCATACTTGCTACCCCACTCAGGCATGAAGGCCAATAGCCAGAAGATTCCACCTGAACCTTGTAATGTATGTACGTAAAACACTGAACGGAGTCCTGACATGCAGTGGCTCTTTGATAAATAGTAGTAGTCCTCAGCATCTTAAACTAAAATCTGTGCCCTTGTAACTGCCCCTGTCCCCACAATTCTAGAGCCACTACTTAGAGCTACATAAGTAAGGCTCATCCTACTTCTACCTAGTAGCCCTTCAGATGTTTTGAAGCAATGGTCATACTTTCCTATTTTCCCCTTTCCTCCCACCCCCTAAATATCACCTCGGTTTTAGACAAACGTCTGATTTTGAACCCTTCATCACTTTGCACTGAATCTTTTCAAGCCATCCTCATGACCAGTCAGTTAAAACTGGAGCCAGTGGTCCTCTTAGAGTGAGATTTAAGGGAAGAAGGTGTTAACAAAGGTCTCTAGAAATTTGGGAAATTCTGTTAAAGAAAGCTTTAGCGCTGTATAGCCAGTGATCTAAAGGACTGACCCTGTGTTCATCATGCCCCAGTTTATTTGCAAATGTTGTTAGAGTAGTTGTTGAAGCTCACGCTGTGTGTTTGTGTATCTTTAAGATCAGAGTGTTTCTCAAACTTTAGAAATATATGGAATGAAAACAATGTAAAAATCTAACAGCCAGAATGCAGGAGCACAGTATTGCCTCAATTACAGTAATTACATTCTTTAGGGTAGGTGTACTTATTATATAGGCCTTACCAATCCAACCCAAATTGATAATATAAATACCAATAAAACTATATAAAGAATAAAAATGAAAAAGAGCAACATAAAGCTATTTGCTCAAATTAAATTGTTGTTCCCTATATGACCTCAGTGCTGAATGCTGAGTTCAGCAGGTTGTATTTCAGAATGCCAGGTAATGAGTCAGTTTTGCCCTGCTAATGAGTCTTCATTCCTGCAGAGTAAATTAAGTCCTCTGGCCTTAACTTGCTGTGCAGATGTCTTTTACATGTATCATGTCCACTTTTTCCTTAACTGCCAACAGAGTTACACCACTTGATGCCAAAAGCATTGAGGTTGTGGACACAGAGTAGGCCGGCTATACCTGTTTTATAAGCAGTCATTCAGATGGCCCAGAATAAGATGATATAAGCATTTTGCATCTTATCATCAAAATAAGCCCATAATTAAAATGGCCAGAGTGGACTCTTGTAGATTGTGGGATGTTGGCTCAGCTGTGAAGGGCAAAAAGACATAATGGATCTGATCTGTAGGTTCTGGCCTACCAGGAGATTAGATATAATTAACTTTTTGAGTGGGTAAGCGTTAAAGCTTTTTGATTAGTAAGGAGGATTATTTTTTTCTCTTACATAATTTCTTTGGTCTTAAACTCCTCCCAAATTTCAGTGCTGAAACATGGATTCGTGGGCATACTTCTTCATAGATATTCAGATGTTCAAAGTAGCTGTTGTAGCCCTTTCTTAGTGGCTGGTACAGTCTGTAAAGCTGGATATGACTTTAGGAAATGACTTGCCACTTGCTTTTCACTTGCGTTTAGATGCATGAAATGAGCATTGGTCTTAACAGTGAAAGATCTCATTTTGTGCCCTGAGCCATACCCTGCAGGAAAGGCCACTCTATTTATTTCGTGACTGTGACAGCATAGGACTAGAGCACAGCAAATGAATGTGGAGTGGGCACAGTATCCAGGCTGGAAAAGTGTACTTTGTGTTTACTTTGTGTTTACTTTGTGTTTACTGAGTCCCACAAGTTCAAATTCTGGACACTGTACAGTTTGTGTAGAAAACCCAGTTCAACCACTTTGCCACAGCAGAATAAATCTGTCTTTTCCTCACCCTGTCTTTGTCTTAACCAGCCGCAGCTTGTCTCCCATGGCCTTTAGATGGAGCTATGCGTCATGTAAGTCACCCACTTAGTAGGACAACCTCACAAATGCTGACCTCGGTGAAAGACACCAAACCATCTTGTAGGAGCAACATATCCGACTTTATTTCCCTGGTTACATTACTGTAGAAGTAAACTTTTTCTTACTTGGGGAAGTTAGGAAAGTATTTAGGTTCCTGAGATTTTTACTGATGTTAAAACTTGTGTCAGCTATGCTTTATTTTCTTTCTTCTTTGTCTTTTCTGTGCTACCATATTTAGATTGGGAGGCGAGTTTTTTTTTTTTTTTCTAACGTTGAAAAGCCCTTATACTATAGACTTGTAAACAAGTTTTCATTCTCATCATAAAATTCAGTATTTTCATTCCAAGTGTTAGATAGTCTCAGTGTCCAAATTTTGTGTAACTGATTCTCTGCTGTGAATGGGAAAATAGTTTATAATTGCAAACTATTGGTGGTATTAGGCAATTGTATATATTTTTACAAAAGGAGGTAAGAGACTGTATAGTAACTGATAGAAAAATAGGCTAAAACATACTGTTGTTGAATTTCCAATGGAATAAGTTTGCATGCTATTTGTAATTTCTAGAGTAAGTTGACCTTTCAGATGTGAGGGATTACTATGGTTTAGCTATTAAAACATATATGATTTAAAAACAATATCAAATAAAAATATATTAAAAATATATGTATATTATATATTTTAGCTATATATACACTCATACACACACACATACATTCCATTAATTGAAAGACACATTACATTTATTGAACTAAAAAAGTGCCTTGGACTCTTGATTGCTTTGACGGCCTGAAGAGAATAACTGTTAGTAGGTACTAGGTAGGCGGCCCTCATATCCTTATTTTTTTATATGCCTTTTGTTGCCTTTTGATGAACTAGCTTGACCTGTGACTCAGACCGTGCATCATACCTGTCAGGAGGCTGACCCTCATTCTTTGTAAATGGCTACATCGTGCAAATATTTTACCTAGAAGTAATGCAAATCTGAACCAGGAGATGTGTACGTTTGTTTTAGAAATAGGCATTTTTGTTAAAACTTAGATATATTTTTAATGCCTGTTATGTATCAGGGTACTATGCTAGGTATGGGTAAAATGAAGGTACAGTCAGTTTTTTCAAGAAGCTTCCAGTCTAGGCAGTGGTTTGTAATGAGAGATTGTTTTTGGAGTCACTTGTGAAATTTTAAAGAACCTACCCACGTATTCTGGTGTCACCTTCCAGTGATTCTGGTTCTGTTGAACTGTGGTGAAGTATGGGCATCTGTACTTATACAACAAAATCTCCTGATTTAAAAAAAAATTCTTTATTCATAGCCATTGGAAGAGATAAAGAATAAGTGATTATGAGAAATTAACACATTGTAAGCTCAAGGTATAAGGGTACCCAAGAGTGACATAATTTTTTACATTTTATTTTAAAATTATGAAATGTATCTACAGAAAATTTGTAAACATACATCCGTAGCCTGGTGAGTTATTATGAAGTGAACACCTTCATGATTACTAGCCATGTCAAGAACAGTATTGCCAGCATCTAAGATGCTCTGTGTGTCCATTTCCAGTTATAACTCTTCCAAGGTAATAGTAGCCTGACTCTTGCTTTTCTTTATATATTTGCCACCAATGAAGACATCCCTAATCAATAGTGAATTTTGTCTCTTTTGAACTTGACAGAAATTGAATCATACCGCATGTATTCTTTGCTCACCATTGTTTATAAAATTCATCCAATCTGTATGTTCTTGCATACAGATTACTTGTTCATTTTCATTACCGTGTAGTAGTATATGGCCACACCACAGTCTTTGATAAGTGGATTGATTCTCTGCTTTGTCTATTGAGCAATACTTCTGTGAACATGCATGTATAGGTGTGTGTGTGTGTGTTGTGGAGAGAGAGAATGAAGAGAGTGAATATATATTCTCTTCATTTGTATCAGTTTCTTCAGGGTACTTTCCTGGGGTAAATTTCAGGGTCACTTGTTGTATATGTTGTCATCTTAGTAATAGATAATGCCAACCTGTTTTTTTTTCCTAAGCTATTGAACCAATTAAAAAACCTTCCAGCATATATGAAGGTTCTGCTTTACTTCCTTGCCAGTGGCAATTAACCTTTGATGGAACAGTATGAAAGAGGCAGAACAGGGGGAGGAGGAAGGTTATTTCAGATATGTAAAGGAATGAGAATAAGAGGTATGATGAATTTGGAAGGAAATTTCAAATATACTGTTATGACACGAACTTAGAAACCTGTGGGAAAGTGGTGGGAGATGAGGCTGAAAGTATGGGGGTGCTGAGGAGTTTTTCCTGTAGTCTAAAGGCAATGAAGCAGGCAAAAGACATCAGATCTACATTTACAAAACTTGCTGTGACATCTTTGTGGAGGATGAGAGGGTGAGGCCTGACACAGGGAGTTTATTCTGATCTAAGGGAGAAATGAGAGGAGGTAGGCTTGAGGAGGATGGAGTCCAGAAGTGCTTGGACCAAAGTCAATGGCCTTCCCAATTCTGTTGAATATGAGGAAATGCAGAAGAGAAGTGGGAACCTTGGTTTTTGCCTAGTTGACTATATACAGGTGGTGATTTAATTCAATATGTTGTAGCATTCAGGGAGAGGAGAGTTGGAGGTCAGAGTGGCAGTGATGGGATGTGAAGTGACTTTTAGACGTGTAACATGTGAGATATCCACAGGTTACCAGTAGAAAGGTTCTGTAAGTGCTTTCAATTCAGAAGAAAGGACGAGGTTGGGGATGTCCTCAATGTTTGAGTCCTCAGGGTGTAGCTGGTGGTTGAAGCCAGGGGGTGGATGCAACTGCCTGTGGAGACTCTGAGGGGAATAAGGGATGCTTGGAGGGGTGGCAAACAGGGATCCTGGAAAGCAGACCAGGAAGGAGCCATCAAAGAAGAGGTAAGGAGATCATTGAGCTAAGGAGAAAAGGATCTGCAGGAAGAGGATCATGACTGGTGACCAGTGCCCTAAGAAAATAAATGGAATTAGAAAGATGTGCTTTGTATTTAGCAGCTGACAAAGGAGTCCCTGGGGATTGAGGCAAATAGAGTTTCAGCCAGTGGGGTGCAGGAAGCAAAAGCAATGATGTAGTGGCTTAGGAGCATGTACTGGGTGAGGAAGTGGAAAACAGATGAGTGCTTTCATTTTTCAGTTATAGTTGGCATTCAATATTAGTTTCAGGTGTACAGCATAATGGTTAGACATTTATATAATTTACAAAGTGATCCCTCTAGTAAGTCTAGTACCCACTTTAAATAGGAGGCAGTTAATTTGATTAAGGATGAAAATGAGTAGTTAATGAATACCCATGTTGTATTACACAGTTGTGGACACTTAGTGTGTCAACCTGCTAAATATGAAGTAATATTAATGTCTTAGAACAATGCCACTGAAATTCCTTTTCACTGAGTCTTAGAGGAAATTGAAAGACTTTCTGTTCCGTACAATGCTTGGCAATAAATCGTATAAACAGCTTATGATTCTTTCCATCCTCCGTGTACAGAAAGGAAATCCTCTTTGTAGTATTCACGTGGTCATAATTTTCAAAATGTTTTCCTTTTAATGTCTCATGGTCAAAGAATTATTATTAGAGAGTGGCAGGGCACATGTTCACACGCATGCATGGTAGTGGGAGAGAGAATGAATACGTAAATGAGAATGAATGTATTTCAGTTCCGTTCAGCCAAAGACCAGGAACATAGGTATAGTTGAGTAGGTTGGGCTTATTACTCATATTACTCATTGCAGCAAGGAATAGTGGACAAACTGTGATACCATGTGGTGTCTCAGCAAGAGAGTATTAGACCTGTTGTGGAATTTGAGCTTGGGTCGGGTAATTTCAGGGAGGATCTTAGGGAGCAGGGACTCATTCTGTCTTGGGTGCTGTCAGAAAGTTGGATAATTCTATGATAGAGCATCGTTAAATCTTCTAGGGAGGGCCAACTAGGTTGAGGAAAAAGCTGCAGTTGGTAAAGAAGTAGCTAGCAGTCACTCTGTGAGTATGAGGGGGGATGTTCGGCATTGCGTAGCTTGCACAGTGACCTTGTCTCTGTGTCACTTTATCATAGGCTCAGAGTGACTTTGACACAGATATTCTGTGAGATTATTTCCCACAGGAGAACCCAGGTCTGACTGTCAGATCAGCTTGTCATGATGTTGAGTCTAACCATGAATGTCAGATCATTTCTTGACTTCAGACTGCTTTATTTTATCCATATATCTCACGTGTGTATATGCAAACACATTTAAATACTAATTTAACTCTAATTTTTAATGAGATCATGTCCTTTCCTTGCTTTGGTGATTATGGTATTAACATGTATTGGTTAGAGTTTTAAAATCATTCTCTCATAATGTTTTATATCAATATAGCAAGACTCATTACCTTAGGAGATACTTTTTCAGCTGAATCAGTAGCAAAGAATGCACTCCCACTTGGAAAATTTGTTATATTTCTGGGGAATGAGCAGAAAACAGAAGATTCTTGCATTAGTCCAGATGGAAAGTGGGTGGTGATGGGGACTGACAGGCGGGGCATTTTCAGAAATAATTGAAGGAGAGAGTGGACAGAACTTAATGTCGGGATATAGCATGTAGGGAAGCCAGAAGAATGAAGGATGGTGCCTAGGTTTCTGGCTGAATAATTTGAGTAGGAAGTGAAGCTGCTCACCAGGTTGGGGAGGAAAGGAGGAGTGACAAGTTGGCGGGGGAGTAATAAATCTTATACAAGAGTCCCTACAATAGTATGAACCTGGTTGAGGGGAGGCTAATTGCTTGTAGTCAATTTGTAGATGCCTGGTATCTAACAGAATGATATTTATTGTTAACAGCAGGAGCTGTAACTGCCCAAAGAACCAAAATCTTAAGTTCTTTTTTTCAGTATGTACTCTCTTCCTTGTTGGCAAACCTATACAAGTGACAAAATTACAATCAAGCATTTGATCTGGGTGAGAATCTGACAAGGAAGCTATCCTGGGTGTTATGGCGGCTGTTGTTACAAAGTCTGACATCTGTATTATAGGGATTTATGTGTCCAGTGTACAGAAACACAAGTCTGACATCAAAACCATGTCCTGAACCTCTGTGCTGAAATGCTGAGTGCCAGCGATGCCAGAGTCAGTTTCATGTCATGTCAGTACCTAGCAGGTGAGCTGGCACATAGTAGGTATGCAGTACATATTGTGAAGAGGACTCGAGGCTCAACAGAAAAAATACTCTATGAACTATTGTTTGCATCTCCTGTGGATGCATGGTGGGGCTGGTTCAAAACTTTATTGCAGAACTGATCTATGAGTTTTTAATAGAAACATTATGAAGGGAGGAAGGGAAAGATGGAAGGAATTAAAATCTATCTGTAACCACACACAAACAAATCAAAAGACAGGCTTTCTTTGCCTGTGGTCATTCTGACATTCTGAACTTGTGTAAAGAGACAAAATACAGACAAATTTAAAAGGCAGTTCTCCTGGTTAATATGTTGGTTGTGCTGGGGCTAGGTGGATAAGGAATTCTGACATAGTAAAGTTTTCTTTTTGCCATTATCTTTTCTTTAATTTGGGAAAGGCTTTTCCCCAGCTGACTTCTCTCTGCTCTTAAAAAAAGGTCACCTTTTCTTGCTTAAGTTCCTTTATTTTCTCTCATTTTAATATTTTGGATCAGAACATAGAATTAAATTTTTATCATAAGTAAAAATAAGAAGAGCTTTTCAATGTGAGAGTTGCTTTCTCTATAAAGTTAAAGCACAATCATAATTGTTTACTTTTGCACATTAATACATGCATGTATAGTTCTATCTTAATACATTTATAACTATTTTTGCAATTATGTGACATTACCAGATGATTATCCTATGAAAAATGATTTAAATAAATCTACAGAAATGAAAAAAAATCTCTAAATGGTGATGGTTGAGCTAAGTTTCAGATTACTGGTATAGATGCTGAGTTAAAAGTTGTGACTGGCTCCCTAGTTTTCTTGGACAGGGGCTCTATTATACCTTTAAATAAAAGATATTACGTATCCTTTTAGACCCTTCTTGTATGCCTGATCTATTACTGAATTTTTTGTGTGCCATTTGGTGTCTTTAAGTTCTTCAATAATCAGTTTCAAGAAATACTGATAGTAGTAAAATATAATATTAATAGGATTTCCTCAGGAATTCTCTTTCACTGTTTTTTTTTTTTTAATGTAAGCAGCCACAGCATTTGAAGATTGTCTCACATAATTATAATATTAAGAATGAAACATACAGAATAGGTGAAAAATAATGGATTCTTTTCAAATTAAAAAATACCTTAGAGAAAATCTTAAGGGTATAACCCTCTTGTATGCCAAAAAGTTGAAACTGAAAGAATTAGATGACTTCTGAGTCTCTCAAAAGAAAAAAACATAATTTAAAAACATATTAATTATGATCTTTCAATGGAAAATTATTTTCAACATACAATTTTGAGGCTTAAATTAACATTGAATTGGTAAATCAATTGACAAATAGTAGGTTTTTATGTTTTAATAAAAATTGAGCTAAAGGCTACATAAGTAATGAATGTATTTTAACTGCTTAATATCCTTTCCCATTTAAGTAGATATAGGAAAAGTTACCTATTAAAGCTAGTTATTTTAAATTTACATTTTTTAATTAAGAAAAAATGCCCGAGGTATGTTTCTTTGAGTTGTCAAAACTCTTCTGTGGTGCTTCATTAGTTGAGCGAATGATCCTATAACTGAGTATAATTTAGTCAGCTATGTGAGGATGTGATCATTCTTTGATTAGGGCTGAAATCAATAATTGGAAGGAGGAAAATATTTTCTTATATGTGACTATATTATTTTGTGATATTATTTCTACCGGATGAAAAAATTTTAAAACGATTAAATTAATAGACTTTTGGAACTAGGACATACTTTAGAAATTCATCTGCTTCAGCACATTCGCTTTACAGATAAAGATGTTGAGACCAAATTGCAGCAAAATTATCCAGTGTGATGTATTTGATAAAATAAAACCCAGATCTCTCTCTTTTCTTTATCCGGTGTGTTTCATTCTATGATGCATGTTACTCTCTCAAAATCAGTCTAGATGCTATTGAAACGAAGGGAGGGTGGGGAGAGTGCCCGCGGTAAAGGATGTTTATCGCCTTCCGTGAACCTGTTGAGTGTAGTCTACTTAATGGGTCTTCAGCGTTTGTTCTCCCATGATAGGGATCGTCATGCTAATTAAACCAATTTTGTTTTTTAGGTGAGAGTTATGTGTGTGCATCAAACGAACCGTTTCGTAAAGTTGATTACACCAAAAATGTTAATCCAAACTGGTCTGTGAACATCAAGGGTGGAATGACTCGAGCCTTGGCTGCTCCCTCCTCGGTGAAAAGCAAAGTGAAGGAAAGCAAAGATTTCATCAAACCCAAGTTAGTGACTGTGATTCGAAGTGGAGTGAAGCCTAGAAAAGCCGTGCGGATCCTTCTGAATAAGAAGACAGCTCATTCCTTTGAACAGGTCTTAACAGACATCACCGAAGCCATTAAGCTAGACTCGGGCGTGGTCAAGAGGCTCTGCACACTGGACGGGAAGCAGGTAAGACGTTTTGAGCCCCCAACTCTCCGGCTTACTTTTAAACTCTCCTTGTTCTGTGGCGGTTAAATGTTTGGAAATATGAATTTTGTCGTCTAATAGATGTTATTTTACTAGCCCTGTTTGAGAGGTGTATGTGTGTGTATTAGCTTTTATTATGAAAAATGTAAGGGGCTTACCTCTCTTTTTACTCAAAATATCTCAGAAGTGTATGTATAGAGAAATCTGTGTTTCTTATGGTCACTAGAAGAGAAATGTAAACTACTGAGAGAAAAGTGTGCATTGAAGAGCCTTCCTACGTTAAGTGGTATATTGTCTATTTAAAAATAAGGATATCTGTTGACTAGTAAAGTCGTTATGGGTTTGAGTAAATCACAAGAGTCGAAATGAAAGATATATAACATTTTCAGAAAAGTTCTTCCCCACTTATGTATAATATGGAAAATACATGGCAAAGAAAGTACTTGGAAAGGAATGTTCATGTGCATTTCATAGGGAAGGATGGAGGTAATTAATCAGCATTTCTGAGACGTATACACAAATTACACAGGAAAATGCAAGCCAAGTTATGGTAACAATATACCAGGAAATCTAATGAACCCAAAAAAAAAGAAAAAAGCGGATTGCAAGAATGCATGAACAACAGTTACACAAATATTGAGTTTTGCCACAATCAGATTATCATTCCTAAAGAAGAAACATGTGGCTTCTGAAGTGTATTTTTTTCCTAATTTAAATAAGGTCAAATTGTTTACATTACATAAACATTATAGTTTCCAACATTCAATTTGTTTCTTCATTCCATTTTGTTTCTTCCCTTGAAAATAATTTAATTTGAAGTGTTTGGCTCATGTAGTGCTGAGAATGAATAATGTGAAACACTGGAACAAAGTCTTCTGGGAAAAAAGTAGCTTTCTAATTTTATGAGAACAGATTTAGTTACTAAGTTGTTTTCTGAAACATTATCAAAAAGTTTAAAATAGGTTTTAAAATTCCAGTAGATTATATATAGGTTAAATGACTTCTCTAATTAAATTAATAATTAGAAGGTTGTTTAATACCACAACAGTCTGCCCCAACACAGTTCATAGTATGACAGGAAATAGACACTTTACAAATTGAATTAATAGCACACCACAACACAGAACACCTTAAGATTTATTCTGAAAGTATGTGAAAATAAGTTAGACCATAAGACAGAGAGATGAGATAGTCGAATAACTAATTCTTGGTGGACACAGTAAAGACAAAAACAGAGAGACAAATATTGAAGATATCTAACAGAAGGAAAAATGAAAATTATAAGTATGCCATATTAGAAAACCTAAATGGCATATAAACAGTAAGTGCAAATAAGATTTAAAAAATTGAAACTCAGATTTGGAAATCTCCAAGTGAATGTTCTTTAGGGAGAAATTTAAATGAAATAAATTGAACATCTAATTGAAATAATCATAGAAATTTTAGTACTTATCCAAAAAATTATTCTCGAAAAGGCTCCAGATTAGAAATAGTTATATGTAAAGATGTTAAGCACAAGCAACCACATATCATCAACATATTAAAGAATAATACATTGCTATTGTTAACATTTCTGATAGGAATTAAAGAATGGCTTACTATTAAGAAACCTGTTAATACCCGGAATCTAAAAAATAAAGCATAATAGCACATGTAATTCCAAAAAGATGTCAAAAAATATGAAATCTATGTTCAGTTAGAGATTTAGTAATAAAAATGGAAGGTGAATTCTCTAAGACTAAAAAGAAAAATCCTGATCCGAAACAATAAATTTATGTATTAATAAACAAATGACATACTAGAAGTATTTCTATGACAATCAGGTCCAAGATAAGGATGCCTGATATCACTGGTATTCAACATTCTTCTATACGTTGTTTCTGATTTTTATTTATAGTTTAATTGCAATTTTAATAAGAATCTAAATGAGTTTGTTGGGAGTGGGGGAGAGGGATATCTGACAAAGTGATTTTAAAAGTTAATCTGGAAAAATAGGCAGAATGTTTTTGGAAATAATGATTAATGAGCTCTCATACAATCAGATATTAAATCACCATCCTCATACCATGCCAAAAATAAATTCCAGGTGTTTTAAAAATAGATGTCAAAATGAAACAAAAGAACTAAAAGGAAAGATATGCCAATAGTTATGCTGAAATGGGAAAGGACTTTCTAAGCCTGAAAGTAGTGGGACAAATACATAGGGAAAGGCTGGTCAGACAACATAAAAATTAGAACTTCCTAGATGTCATAAGCAAGGGTTATATGCTTTTATATTGAGTTATAGTAGCTTAATACAAAAAAACTTAACTGCAGTGATAAGATGGGTAAAAGACCAAACATTTTGAAAAGGTATAATTATAAATACTAAGCATAAAAATTGTTTAATCTAAGTAAGTATAAATTAAAGCAATGATATATTTTTAGTATTTCAGATTGACATGATTTTGAAAAAGAAAATATTCTTTTTTAATATGCAGTGAATTGGCAATCTCAAAGAATGATGGAAATGTAAAATTTGGTCTTTATAGAAAGCACTTTGTTTTGTACAACTATGCAAATGTTCTTACTATTTGAACTAATAAATTAATTTTTAGGTCTTTATCTTAAATAGCCTGAGATACAAACATAATTATGTAGAAAAAGTTCATCGCAGCAGCAAGAGCAAAAGGTTGGAAACACTTTTAAATCCCTAAAGTAGAAAGCATTTAAATGATATCACCATAGAATTAATAGTAGTAGCCATTGAAAATTATGTTGGGGGGAATATTTAAAGACAAGGGAAAATGTTAAGTGGAAAAAGCAAGAAAAAACCTCTAATATGTTTTCGATTTTATGTTAAAAAAATTAGAAGATTTTTTTAAAAACTAATTCAGAAGGAAGCACAATTATAGTTGCCATCAGAAATCCAGTATTTACTCTTCTGATTTCTACTACTTCTTCCTCATGTCTCTTTAGAAGCAAAAACTCAAGCACTGAGAAAGAAAACAAAGACTGATTTCCATCAAATTGTAGAAATGGAAACAGTTTGAGTTAATCCTTGAAATTTTGGCATGTGGCTATAAATGCTACAGGTATCACTTTGGTGACTGTTTATACCTTATAGAACTTAAACATCATTTCCCATGTGCAAAAAAAATACTTTTAAACTTTCAAATACAGTATTTCTTTGGAAAAATTATAGATTTTATTTTTCATAGACACTGTTTTGGATATTGTATTTCCAGCGTGCCAGGTATCTTTAAAAACTGTAGCTTTCTTGGTGCTGATTCAACATCTGTGCTATAGGTGGACTTGCTATTTAAAACTTCAAGTCTGTTTTTTGGTTGATGTATGTTATAAATACAAAGAGAATATTAAATCTTGCTTTGAAGTAGCATAAGAATTTTGTCTTATGCTTAAGATTAATGTAAACCTTTAAATGGGCAGTGTTCATTTCGATTTTATTTTCTAAATGTTTTTTTACGGGTATATAAAACTATCTGCTTTCTGAAATTTCTTAAGAAAAAGACACCTTTGATTAGGTAAAGAAAAAGGAATGAGAAGGGAGCTAAGATCTGTTAAGAAGTTGTCCCTGCACAAAATTTTAACTCTCTGCCTTAACTTTTATATTCTTTTCTGGTTATTTCCTACTGAGATCTGTTTTCATCTTAAATTAATCTGGTCTTTGACACAAGGATAGATATTAAATAATTTATAGGCAGTTCATCATGAACAGTCACTGGCACCTATGTTAGTGTTTTAAGGGGCCCTGGTTATCTTCCATGGGCTTAAAAGCTTTTCTGATTGAGGAGGCCGTGGCATGTACTACTCGTATTTACGTTGTTAAAACCCTGTCCCTTGAATCTTCCGTCAAAGTGGATGATCACACCTTCCTAGTAGTTATTGACTTCATTTATAAGGTGTGACTTTGTTATTACAACTAACTCATGTACTTTAATATCGAATGAAATCAAATTTTAGGCTTCTATCCATGGTTAACTTTTGGATTTTCTTTAGTGTAGAGCCATGGTTCTCAACTGGGCACCTTTCTGCCTCTAGGGGACATTTAGCAGTGTCTTGAGTCATTTTTTGACGTCCTGACTAGGGACAGGGATTCTACAGATATGTAGTAAGTAGGTAGAGGCCAGGGATGCTGCTAACCATTCTATAAAAAGTAAAAAACAGACACAACATAATTTTTTGAGGTCTAAAATGTCCATAGTACTGAGATTTAGAAATCCTGGTATAAAGTGAGATGATTCAAAGGGAAATGATACTTGTTTGAATATTAACTTTATTAGTTAGACCACATGCTAAACTTTATTTCAGAACTTACAGATTTTCTCATAGCCTTTTTGTTTACTTTTTATCTAATTGAGGCAGCTGTGTTAGAATGTCATAGTTTATCGTCTTTTTTTTGTCCTGGATTTCCATCTATTTGTCTTTGTTGTGTGAGGCTGACGTGCAGTTGGGGAGTGCAGCTTCACAAGGGATTAAATAAAGATGTCCCAAGTGGTTTTACATGTATTTAAAGAGAAGTCTAAGAAATTTAATCTTGTAGGGTTTCAAGTATTTAATGCTTAAAAGCAATGTCATGATTATCATTTTTAAAAAATAGCATATTTATAGATGGGATGACTCGGAAAATGTTCTATAAATAGATGTCATGCTATTATTTTAAATAATTTTTAAACTCGCAATTAATTTAGATTAAATGCTTTATTTTTGTTTTCAAATGAAAGCTTCTTGAACTTTTAAGGAAATGTTTAGGACAACAGGGTTTACTTTAAAAAAAGTTTCAAAAGTCAGTGACTTTCTTGTAACAAACTGCAGCAATGGAGTTCTTTAAAAAATGTCTTTATTCTGTTAAGGGACTGAAAGATCCAAATATAGCTTTAGTCCACATGTGTAAAAAATCCTAACTTTTAGCTTTCCCAGAAACAGCAGAGTTTTAACATAAAAGAAACATATTTAGTGGAATTTTGGAACAAGTTGATTCTTGTCATGGGCAGAGGCAAAACAGACTCAGAAATTGCTAGCAGTTGATGTTTTGTGGGTAAAATACTTCCAGACTTTGGGACCACTGCCAGCCTTAGGATGCCCACGTGCAGTGGGTTCCCCTTGGGGATCATGGAGTGCCTCCATCTTATCAGTCATCTTAGGTTTCCATCCTCACTTTCAAAAAAGTATTTCATGGGTAATATTCATTTTGTGTCTTTAACTTTTCTGGCATTACAGTTTCTAGTGAAGGTTTATTCCTTGGTAACGACCTAGCCATTCCTATTTAAAGCAACCTTTCCGAAAGCCGCTACATCAAATGATTGATACCTATTCATAACTATTTTCTACAATTTAATCCTGATGTAATTTTTCCTTGAAGTAGTCAGGGCAGAGTTTGGTTTTAATTCTCACATTGTTCTCAATGCATGCATTTTCTTTTGTAGATAATAGAAATCCAGACAACTGTATTTTGTCTTTCTAGATATACTCATACCTCAGTAGTGGGGTAACCCTGATCTGTCTCAAGTAACGGAAAATTATCCCAATTAGTAATCAACAGACTGAAGAGTAGTGGGATTTGTCAACACAGCAGGAAGCCCAAGTATATAGAAAGGGGGAAAATATTCATTTGTTCTTTGAGCCCTGATCTATGCAGATTTTTTTAAAAAGCAGGTTGTAGGTGGAGGCTTAATCTTTGTTTTTGATGTTATGAACTCCTCTTTTCAAAGAGTGATTTCAAAAGTGGGAAGAAAGAAGGAAGCACTGTGTGGGAGTAAAGTTTGTGTTTTGTCATTCCGGTATCCATTGTATTTTTCCTGCAATTTCCCCTGACCTTAAGTTATATTTTCTCCTTTTTAATGGGAAACTGGAGGAAAACACTTAAATCTTGTTAGCAGTAACTGCAGTAACAAATTAAGAGATGTTTAAGAAAAACAATTTTAGCTCGCAACAAATTATGCAAAGCAAAGTGTAGGTGAGAGAAAAGTGACATTACTGGAAACTCTTTTGTTTCCTTATCCTTTTGATATCTAAACTGGAGTGATGCATGGAGCATAAAAAATTGTGTTAAATTCATTTCATTTTTGTTATAAATGTATTTTTCAATGTTTATAATAATCGATCATTAAAATATATTGTTACATAAGTGTTTTACAATGCTTATAATAGCTAAGAACTTAATTAGCTTATATGAAAGCTAATAGCTTAATATGTCAGGCATATGATAGTGCTTTCTGTTAATCTTTATTAATAGTCACAACAACCTTGTGAGTTAAGTATTATAATTCCTGTTTTACTTTGGGGAAATTGAAACAAAGAGAAATCAAGTAACCTATTCAAAACTGTACAGTCCATAGTGGAGCTGGATTCACAGCCAAGAAGTGTGACTCTAGACCTGTACTCTTGACAGCCGTGCTGTGAGCCCTTCCTCTGTGGACAGACTCTGTGAAGGTCATCAGTGGTAATGATGAGGGACAGGAAACAGAATTAATAAACTATTCAGATTATTTAAAATATATTTTTTTAAGTTTTAGAGTGATACAGTTTTACCTGGGGTTTATCTAAATCTGTGTAATAAGAGGTTGTCAAAATAGTGGTCTTCGAGTAGGATTTGAAAAATGAAAAAGTAGGTTGAGTGATTATATGCTTGACAAAAAGACAACTCTTAAAGTTTACAGATTTAATTTTCAAAAATTAAAGAATGTGGCATTGCAGGAAGTTTAGAAAATACAGGAAAATGCACAGTCCTTTTAACAGTCTTATAATTATTTCTATCCATATTTTCATATACACTTTTTTAAAAGACATAACTACCCATGTAAAATGGATACATTTCTACTGGAAAAATTCAGATGATTCAAAGAAACGCAGAGTGAAAGTTTCTTTTCATGTCTGCCCTTCTTCCCTAACTTCATTTTTCTTCTTAAAAGGAACCACCTAATAACAGTCTCATTAATGCAATTTAAATGCATATGTACACATAGTTTTATGTGATGTGGTTTTAATGTGCAATCCTATATCTTGTTCTTTTTCACTTATTAATTATATTCTTCCATGTTGCATAGTCTTTAGATTTCACACTTAAGGGACTGAATAATGTTCCATTGGTGAGATATGTTATAATTTAACCTATGGTTGGACATTTGGGTTATTTCCAGTTTTTCATTCTTTTATTCTCCAATCATCTTGCTGTCCATAGATTTTAACATGTTTTGGATCATTTCCTTTCCTTAGAATGGATTCTTAGAGGTTGATTACTAGAGGAGATTGAAGTTTTGGGCGCTTGAGAGATACTATCAAAGCTGTAGATGAAAAGTTGTCCTAGTTGGCAGTCCTACTGGCATGTGCCCCAGAATTTCTGTAGCTGGGAGAGACTTAAGAAAGGATTAGTTGAGACAGCCAGGCACAATGTGCATAATTATTCTGTTGTGTGGAGAAATACATTTTGTGCAGTTGTAGCTTACCTGCATTCCTCTTACCATTTCTACTGTTGCTACTTTTGGTTCTAGAAAATAGTTTGAGGAAAGCCAGTTGACCTGTGTAGTGCCGACCAACTAAAGTTGATAATGTTAAGCTTAATAGGGAGAACAAAAAGGAATTTAAAAAAACAAAAAGAAAAACAAATAGCCTGCGTTATGAAACTTTGTGGCCTTAATCTTGAATTGAAAGACCTATCACTTCATACAGTGTTTGCTTTATAATCTCCGTAAATGCCAAAAATTCCATGAGTATATTTCTGGTCTCCAGTGTATTCAGGTAATTTTTGCCTTGGGATATTTTGACTCAGAATTGAGTCAAGATTACTTGAAAGACGTAAAGTTAATTGATGGATTTTGGTGGGTAGCTAATTTCTGGATTTGTTGTGTTCTTTTCATAATACATCACTAATGTCTGCTAATCACAATTTCTACCAATATATATTACTTTACAACTCTTATTAGATTCCATGAAAGGGTCTCTAATTCTTCATACCTTATGGTAAAAACAAGGATGGCTGCCAAGTCAGTATAGTATTTTAGAATGTTTAACTGATATAGGAAATTATTTAGTTCAGCTTGCTAATTTTATAGGCAAGAAATCTTTAGGAACTTATAATAGCTTTTGAGAACCTGTTGAAATCTGTACCTCTTCTCATCCAAGTAAAGCCTGACTCAGTTTTGTGTATGATTAGCTTGTTTGCAGATCACAGTGCAAATTTAAAAACCCTCTGCTTTGGCCTGTGTTTCTCTGTTCCCTTTAGTAGGGGGAGGTGTTCCTTTTCAGCCTTCTGGTCATTGACTTTTCTAGGGAGCAAAAGTGAAGCTTCACTGTGGTCATCCACATTCTAGGGGTGATGCCTCACAGGAAGGGAATTGGCTCTTAACTAAAAATTACTTTATGGAGAAAAATGGTGCTGGAGTCCGTGTTTGCTTTTTCAGTAACCCTGTGCAATTTCCCGGATTTAAAAATTAATCCTTTTTGAAGTAGGGAAGAGCACCATGCTGCAGTGAGACTAGCTTTCATGAATGTTCTCTTGGTATATTTTTAGAACTGTTTAATTGTGCTGTGATGCAGCTGCCAGACTCCCAGCATCGAGTGTTGGAAAGCTCCTGAGTCGTTAGAGGTTTGTTTAATTCTCTGAGCCACAAGATTTAGAAGTGAAGCGGCATCTACCTGAAAAGAGCGTTCTGGTTTTCCTAATATATGACTAAAATAGTAAAGTTTTCTTTAAATTTTTCTCTTTTTTTTTTTTTTGTAATGGTTTATGGTAGGTTTCTCTACATGTGAGCATAAAGGCATTTGATTATCTTTGAAAACACACGCTAAGTCATTAAAATGCCATTTTAAATATGATTTATGGAATATATTATTTAAATACCTGTGTGTGAGTACTTATTAAAACTAACATTAGTTACATGTTTGTGTTTCTGAAGGATTAAGTTTATGCAATACCTAATCTTTAGTATCACTTATGTTATATATTTTTAGTGGTAAAATATTATGGCTGACACGTGCCATTGTGAAAAAGCAAATTTAAAAGACAGTTTTTCTTTTTATAAAAAGTGAAAGTGTAAATGGAAACATGTAAAAGCCCAGTTAGGTAACTGAATCCAAACTTTAACATTTTGTGTCTTTTCATTTAATCTAATAGTCCATATCTTAACATGTAGATAGGGGATAAAAGTTTTAACTTATTAAGAGGTTTTAAGAATGGTTTTTCTCTTCCAGAGCATTCCTACCTAGGCAATACCAGTCACTATCTTAATCAGTTCTTGAAATTCTAGGAGTTAAAAGTGTTCTTGTCAGTGTGATTTGTTCCCTAAGGAACTAATTATATGCTTTGGAGTCAGGAAATACAAATTGAAATTTGATTTAAATATATTCATTTTCTATGGCACACAGTCCTGTTATAATATTGAATGAGGCAAGTTCATGCTTATGCAACGAGAAATGTCATTAAAGTTTTTTGATGATGGGAAAGCACATCCTTAGTGCCAGCTATTGTGGCAGACTGTTTACACATGTCGTCATTTATACTCTGTGGTATAAATGGCAAGATCTTTATGCAAAGAATGTCACAGAACACATAAAAGAACTTTTGTCCTTTGGTTTCAATTAGACTTCTTGGATATGACTATGCACTTTTATCCCATGAGTCTGCCCTTGCCCCAGCCATTTACAAACTGGCTCTTAGAGCTAGTGTTCAAGATTCAAAGGAAGATCAGTTTCACTACTTTGTAATCATTCATAATTGTTCTTCAGAACTTATTCTATAACATGATTAGTTAGTCTTTAGGCTTAGCTCTGAATAGCTTCCTAGTCTGTTCCCAAAACTTATATCCACCCTCAAATGATGGAGTTTATTTATGTTATTCTAATGGTTATAATTCCTTACTGTCATTTATTTTGTGGCTCACCATATTCTAGATTTGGCCAATGGAACCTTTTTCACATTGGATCCTAAGTCTTTTTGACATATTTAAACACATGAGGGAGTAAAGTTACAGTGAACCGCGTCAGGTTCGTAACTTGACCTGTGCTGAATTAAAATACAACAGTAATTCTGCATCCCAATGACTGTGCTAGATCCACTGTGCTCAAGTGTGTTAAAATGCTGCACATTCTCTCCATGTGTCTACAGCATGTGATTTCTGTTCATCGCGCACAAGTTACGGTTTCTGTGCAGCACTCTTTGTCTCTCTTAACATGTTTGTCATTAAACCCCTAGAAACGAGGGCCTGGGGTATGTCCAATTGAGCTGTTTGGTGGTCGTCCAGTATAAGAGCGCCATCATAGGCCATTAGCCTCCCCATTCTTGAGCTATAATGGCTGCTTTTAGGGAAGCACTCATGATTTGTTTTGAAGAGTTGCTGTGGTTTTAGTCATGCGACCTTGTAACCTATGTGCAATGAATTTGGCTCACAAGGGGCTTTGCATATTGGGGTCATCTAGGAATTCAGTGACTGTCTGATTCAGGGGATCTTGATTGGAGGTAATTTGCCCCTGAGGGGCCATTTGCAGGTGGAGTGGAATGTACTACTTGCAAGTAATGGATAGAGGGATGCAAGTAAAGGATGCTGCTAAATACCTTACAGTGTACAGGACAACCTTCCACAACAAAGAATTATCTGGTCTAAAACATGAGTGCTGACATTGAGAAATCATGGCCTAATTCAATGGATATAAAGAGGGAAGCTAGGGGGATATTGAGGGAAGTGCAGGTGGTTTCAGAATGGCCAGCATGAAGGATGTAGGTACATATATATGGTCAAATGTAGATTTTTGAAATTAAAATTTAGGCAAGGGTGAGATTATGCACAGCATACATTGCCTTTTCAAGCGCTACAGCTTTATCCATTAGGCTTTGGGCTGC
The DNA here is from genome assembly GCA_004027375.1 of Macroglossus sobrinus. Taxonomy (NCBI): domain Eukaryota; kingdom Metazoa; phylum Chordata; class Mammalia; order Chiroptera; family Pteropodidae; genus Macroglossus; species Macroglossus sobrinus. The sequence goes on from PVKZ01000886.1 coordinate 162,798, forward strand.
CACTGAAAAAATTTAAGAGGATCAGATAACGCATTTTAGAAAGTTGACTCTGGAGAGTGTGAAATGAGTTCACAAAGATGATCAATCCTGAAGGACTGACTTTCCCAGAGTATGAGAAGCTGTTTTAGATAAATTATTTCAAAGTAGTAATGCATTTTACAGTTTCCTAAATGCTTATGGGAAGTGGTTCCTAAACTCTATTTCCGATAGAAAGCAGACATTCCTAGAGAAATTTTAGTAGTTTCAGAGGGTAAAGATTTGGTTTTAGCAGGAAATGAGAAAGATAGAATGAGCCAAGGTGATGGAGACTAAGTTTATGGACAGAAAGTGTTATTTGGTTGGAGATTATACTGGATCTTCACAGTGACCGGAAAGCATTGGTATTTTATTTTAATTTTAGTGTTTATAAAAAGAGTATTATACTCTTACTAGGTGAGGAAATTGAAAACGCAGGACATGATTAGACAATGACAAAAGGCTAATAGATATTGCTATTCAGGTAGAAAACAGTTGTGAACCAGTGAAGTTGGGAGGAGTTCATGAAGAAATGAGAAATGGAATGCAAACTAGACTACAGCTGGGGAGTCTGATTTAGAGAGGCTGTTCCACCTGCCACCGCCCACCTCCAGCCTCCCAACCACACAGCAGCAGCAGAAGCAGAGAGAAAACAAGAATGAAAACATACAGCAGTGCCAAGGGGAATAAGAATATCAGGACACAGAAAGCAACGAGTGTGGAGAAATTTGGAGGGGGCATACACATCAGTTTGAACAGAAGGCTATGTGGAGAGAGAATGTCAGCTTTCGATGAAACAAAGTATAATACAGTTGTGCTTTGGGGTCAGTCAGCCACTGAGTAGGTGCTAAAATGGAAGGAGGGGGACTGCACAGCCAGTCAGCAGACCCTCTCAGCAGTCCAGGCATGGTCCAGAGCAGTGCAGCAGCAGCTGGCAGAAGTCATGAGGCAGAGAACTCAGCCTGGGTACAAGATCTACGACTCGGACCCTTGGGAAAACTGGAGAGTGCCGAGAGCAACACAGCATCTGAAAAGCTGTTCCAGTGCCCTCTATTCAATTGTCAAGCCACAGAACTGGCCACAAGTCCTACCACAGAGATGCTTCCAAGTCCTGGCTTCCTAAGGGACCAGAAAATGTTGAACACTGAACTACTGAGGACCGAAAGTAACGCTTCTACACAATCGCCTTATTCAGGCGGTGTGGCAGCTCATTAGATTTAGAGAAAAAAAAAAAAGCCTAGTCCATTTCCATCTAGGAATAACTTAAATTTATTTGTTAAAATCCTCTCTTCATTTTAATGTTGGCCTAATGAGGTATAAATAACATTTTTTTGATTTATGTGCCACAAATTGCTTGTGTTGGAGTTCTTTAAAGAAGTAATGGTCTTCGTGTGAAGAAAAACAAACTATTGTTTTTGCCTAAGTAAAATTTAAACCTGGTATATGTACCATGTATCCTTATTCTACTCTTGGGCTGATATGACCCCAGAAAACATATGACAATGAACCACGTGGTGATTGGAGCAAATTTTGCAGAGTAGTGTAAGAGCCTCTTGGACTATCCTGTGAGAAAATAGCTGAGGTCCCCTCTTCATGTTTGTCTGGGTCCCTTACCTGAGCCAATGACCATCCTAGGTTACCATAGGGACTGGGTCCTAGAGTCCTTGGTCCTTGTCAAAGCCTTTCTAATAGAGGTAGAAATGCTACAGGAGTGTTTGGGATACATTCCTTGTTGACAGGCTTCTCTGTGTCTTCTCTGGGTGACATGAGCTGTCCCTCCCTCCAGGGCAGAAGTGAGCTTCCCTTTCTTGGGACTCACCCACTGAGTAGCGATGTAGGATCCTGTGAGCGGGCCCAGCCACATAATTTGTAGAGCCCAGTGCAAAATGAAAATGCAGGGCTCCTTTTTGAAAAATTAAGACTTTTGAGACAGCAGTATCAGAATATTAAAGCAAGCATGGGGCTCTGTGCACCTGTACTGTTATCCTACACACTGTGGGATAAGCTGTGGAGCCCTTGGCCTCTCAAGGTTGTATGAGGCATAAATGGGCTGCCTGGCCTTCCATCTAGATGAGAGAAAGGGCACTGAGACTGGTTGCTGCTTGCACCATCTTCGCACCCTCTGGCAGCTCCCTCCATCCCCTCTGCTCAGGTTGGCTTTGTTCATAGGAGCGATGCTCCTAGGAGATTCGTTGACTTCTGATATACAGGAGAAAATTCAAGACTTAACGAGGGCTGTGAATTAAGGCATGCGGGTGAGTCTGAACCTTGTGTGGGGAGCAGCGTCACAGGAGAGGGCCTGTGTTGAGGAACCGCTGCGAGGTTGGAGAGTTTTCAGTGCCAGAGAAACACAGTTGATTCTCACTGTTTGTTGTAGTTCATAAAGTTGCTGCAAACACCGAATTAGCAAATCCTGATTCGTTGCTTCTAGGGGAAAAACACGGCTAGGTTCCTTCAAGGCATGGTCACAATTTTAATCAACCAGTCAATACAGAGTCTTGTGTTATGTGTGTTTCTGTTTAAAGACCCCGTATTGAATGTACATCGTTGATTCTGGGCCAGCAGCACTGTAACCCACACCTGAAGGAGGCGGACCTAACACCGTGTTGTTTTCTCTGTAAAGCACACCACAACCTTCTTCAGCTTGGGAACACTAGACAACACTTCAGCACTATGCTCGGGGACCATTTAAAGCAGAGAACCAACAAAAAGCACAAACATGCAAAAACTGTGACACTAAATACACCGCAAAGCAGTACGAGAGCTGAGTAGCACTTCGTTCAACCACAGCTGGGAATGTGTTCATTGGGTGACTTAAATTTTTTTTTACCACTGTGAGCCTGTCAGCAAATGACCACAAAAGTGCCACAGGTGTTGATTTGGGGGACTAAGCAAGGAGGTGAATTTGCAGATAGAGAATCTGCAGTTGAGGAGGACCGAATGTACTTTTAATTTCAGCTCTATGTCATAGGGAGGAGGTCTGTAATGTAAAACCATCTATCAACACAACAACAACAAAAACAACTTTTTGTTTTTAAAGGGATGCTACAGCAGGATGTAATACACTCATATACCATAAACGACTGCAGTTTTTTTTTTGTAATTTGAGAGATCTGATTCAGAGAATGTAAAATTTATTGTGTCATATTTTCCAAATTAAACCTGAAATGCATGTTTTTCTCTTTGAGAAGAGAATGTGAAGAAGGTATTGTGGGTTTGATAACCAATTGTGCTAATAACAATCATTAAGTGTCAGCTAATTACAATGTTTAAAAATAAAATGTCCAAATAATAGCAGGTTACATTAGTTTCAGTTTGAGTCATTTTATGTAAACAAGGGCTGTAACAAAGTGCATCGAAAAGAGTTCAGATAGGAATAGAGTGTAAGGACTTTGCATGCCTTTAAAGGAAACTGATATGGAACATTGTCTGGTCTCTAATTATTTCATGATTAAAGGAATTACTTTAGAAAACAGGGTGCAATGAGTATTTGTGATCCAATGTTGAAATTTAAGAAATGAGATTACACACATTTTGAAAGCATTCTCGTCTGAATGTCACTTATGTGTTCAAAATATTTTGAGAGGTTCCTATGGTAGAAATTATTGTGTGAAATAAACAAGTTAGATAAGGCAGTGCTTGCTATGTTGACAAGATAACTGACAATGTCTTGAAGAAATTTTCAGTCACTCATAAGAAGCAGTTTTTATTGTCTATTTGTGTGAGTGTGTGTAGCAAGGGCTCATATGACAGTGTTGTCTTTCTGGTCTCACTGAGTCGCTTTATCAATTCTGATACAATTCTACATAGGGATGGCATAGTAACTAAGTGCCTAGGTATCATCTGTGATTGCTTCCTTGCTGCAGAGGTTTTAAATTTTTTTCTTTTTCTTTTTCTGTCTTCTAAAAATTCAGTGTTTTCTGCAGCCTGCTGTGCTATTGGACTACAGTTTAGGGTTGTAGTTGTTCTTCACAGAAGTTCCCTAAAATCGTGTGTTCTTTCTCCTTGCAGCCTTGCATCTCACTAAGGAAACTAGGTTAGCAACTACCTTGCTCTCCCTTTTGATACTGTTTGCTCTTTAAATGAATACATCTTTCTAAATAACTGTTTACAGCTTGCCTAAATCAGATGATAATGTTACATTGTTGACTACGAGGAAATCCCAATTTTGTTCATTTTATAATGAAATGAATGCCTAGAATTCTTTTAAACAATTTATGGACTAAATTTTAGAAGATTGTTTGCTAAATCATTTTTCTCTATTCTCTGGAGAAGTGGTTCCAAAAAAAACAATCTAAGTATCAAGTTATATTTGGAAAAAGCTTATTAATTCTTAGATATTCACACTGAATATTAGCATAGTAAAGGCTTTGCGACATCCTGCAGTGAATAAATCTCTTAGAACACTTCCCAAATTATTTGGTCATGGAACCCTTTCATACAGAATACCTTATTAAATCCCCCTTGGACTAGTGTTCTGTAAAATGCTACCCTGAAGACAAACGAGTACTTAAATGTTATTTAGTCAAACTCAGTGAACCAGGATCTGAGCTAAATGCAAAGCATATAATTGTTGAGAAAGTCTTGTCACTCAAGAGGACAGCAGTGAAGGATGATTAAAATACAATGTTATAAATATCTAATAAGTACAAGGTACCACTATGAAAGAATATAAGAGGGACACCTAACCCATACTTGGAAGAGAAAGCTACCTGAAGGAAGCATAAGGGTTTATTCATTCATTTTGCAAAGACGAGTGTCTTCTAGAATGGAGACTAAACTATGAACAAGACAAGGTCTCTGCTTTTATGAAGGTTAAATTCCATTGGGGCAAGCAGATAATAAGCAAGGAAATAATTGAGCATTTTTGATAGTGAAAAGTGCTATGCAGGGAGAAAGGTTTGAAATAGCTTCTGTGTTAGTGGGGGAGAGTTCTAGGTAAGGAAGCCCCTTTGAAGAGACACAAGATTGAAACCCTGGACTTCATGGCATCTTGAATAGACAGAGCCTGTGGGTTGTTCTCCAGCCACATCTGTTGACTCAGGTCAGGTACAGATAATGTAGAGAGGTAGGTTGTCCAGGAATTTGAGATTTTCTTAGTTGTGGGCATTGAGAGGATAATCAAGCCATGGAGTTCTGACCCCATCTGGTATGGACCACAGGCTGAGCTGGATAGAGCAGGAAGCCAAGTCTAGCGGGCTCTGATGGGGAGGAAAGAGTGTGATTAAGGGACAAAAATTCCAGAGATCAATGAGTAGGTATAGTAGGGCTGAGAAAGAGGAACGGGAAGTTTGTGATCCTGGGGGATATTTTATTTTAAGTATTCAGAATTGGGGCCCCTCTGAATAATGAAATCCAGAATGTAGCAACGGGCTACAGTGGCCCTGACATTTTGGCCCTACAGGAGCTGAAGAGGTTGTCCTGACCATCAACATGGTCTATGACAGCGGTCCCCAACCTTTTTGGCACCAGGGGACCGGTGCTCCTATGAGAATCTAATGCCTGATGGTCTGAGGTGGAGCCGAGGCGGTGATGCTAGAGCTGGGGAGTGGCTGCAAATACACATGAAGCTTGGCTCGCTAGCCCGCCGCTCATGGTCCCGGTCCATGGCTCGGGGGTTGGGGACCCCTGGTTTATGATATCACCCAGGATAATAGAAGTACTTGGATAGGGAGGCCATGAACTAAGTTCTAAAGGCGTAGAGGGAAGTGAAGGAATGTCAGAAACAAAAAATACAAAGTGTTATAAGTAGGTGGTCTGGGATTCTAGATAATAGGGAATTTCCTATAAGTAAAGGTGGAAAAGTGATTGGAAAAGTCTATCTGAGCATGTAGCAGGTACTTACTTCTCACCCTAACTCTGAGGTAACAGTATAGGAAAAAAGGAGCAGCTCCTACATCCTTGGAATGTGGTTCTGCAGATCAACCTGGGTTCTGAAAAGGTGGTGACTTTTCCATGCTCTTAGCAACTGGCAGATGCCAAACTTCACACCAAGTTTTCTGGCTAGTACTTCTTCGATCAGTGCTGTGAGTACTGTATTTACCGTGTGAAGTTTTGTACATAATGGACCAAGCTTCTGGATTTTTATGGAGATGGGTTTTGAATTTTGGAATCCAATATTTGAGAAATTGCCTTATTCGCCAAATGATCGCTTCCAGATCTCCATCTGTGATCCCCATACCCACGTCCCGTACCCCTGCCATGTCCCCCCATCCGTTCCATCCCGCCTTGGTCCTCACAATAAGTAGACTTTTTACTGGAAACCTAAACTTGCCTCTCATCCCTGGAGACCTTTGAGAAGTCATTACTTTATGTACATTTTCTCTGAAGCCTTTGTGAGAGGTACTGGTGCTGGAATGGTTTACTTCAGAGGTTAAGGGTGGGAGTTTTGCAGTTGGACAGACCTGAATTTGATTCCTGGATCCACCATTTATTAACTGTAACTTTTGTCAAAGTACTTATTAGCCTCATTGTTCTTTTTTCCCAAATGTGAATAAAGTAAGGTTTATGCTAAAGCACTATGCTAAAGTGTGGAACTTGATGGGTACATTGTACTGGTTTTCCGCTGGCATCCGCAGAGGTCCTGGGAACCATCATAGCAAAAAGCACCTGGAGTTGACTGGGAGTGGCCGAGAGGAGGATTTTAAATCTATTGTCCTGACAGGGACAGACTTATTCATGACTTTCTTCACTATGAACTTGACATGCCCTAAGTCTAAGTTCTCCCATAGACTTTGAAGCCCTGCCTAAAAGTGAAATTGAAGCAAAATCTGGTCTATAAAGAGTCTGGACCTTTATCTTTTTGGACTGTCAATCACAGGTTTTTAACCATAACTACACATCAGAATCACCTGTGGTACTTAAAAAAATAGACTCTCAGGCTCCATACCCCGGGAGATTCTCATGTATCGACCTGGTATAGGGCCTGTACAAATAATGTATACATATACAAAAATGTACATATATATATAATTATACACACCTATATGTATATACATACATATAACACATGCATACAAACTGGTAGAGTTAGAAGGTAGGACTAATAATAATAATATTCCGACGTTGTTAGGATTAAGTAAGGTATTTGTAAAATTACCTAACATGACTGCAATTCAAAAGTTGTATCAGTCATCTTTTGTCGCATAATAAATCACCCCATACTCAGTGGTATTCACCAGTAACCATTTCTTTCTCATTCTTTAAATGTTGGCCACTGCAGTTCTTAGGATCCCAGCTGAGCTGCCAGCTAGCAGGGGGCGGGACAGGGCTGGCTGGAACAGCTTAGTGGGGCAGCTTTCCTCCGTTTCTCTCCTCCTCCGCCCACCAGCAGGCTAGCCCGGGCCTCGAATAATGTCTTTTTCATTCAACTTCATTTTGTTATAATGTCGATGAGTTAAAAAAAAAAAAAAATCCCTTCCCAGCTGGGACCACTGTTGGAGTTTGCACATTCTCCGTACATCTGTGTGGGTTTCTCGCACACTCTGATTTCCTCCCACATCCCAAAGATGCCAGATGAATTGGTGTGTCTAAATCGTCCCAGTCTGAGGGAGTGTGGGTGAGGGTGTGAGTGCTCCCTGCGGTGGATGGGTGTCCTATCCAGGCTGGAGTCCTGCCTTGTACCCAGAGCTGCCAGGAGAGGCTCCGGCCCCCTGAGCCCCCAAACTGGAAAATCATCATCTAGTTTTTATTCACCTTTCTTATTTGTATGTATAGCTCCCATTCGTTTCAGTGTTTTACATTAGAAATTTTGGGGGTCTTTATTTAGAAGTTTGATGATGATTTTGTGACCAGAAATTTGTCGTAGGAACTTAATTCTTGCTTATGTCAATTAGCCTGTAGTGAAATAAGTTTTGTTATACATTGTTTCACTTAAAGTCTTAGTTTCCAAGAACCTGTAAATGACAGACATTAAGTGACTTAACCATATATCAGAGCATAGGGAGCAAGTGGCAATCCATGTGTTCTCTTAAAGCCTAGACTTAAAATGTTACTTCTGCCTCATGCTGTTGGCCAAAGTGATTCCTGTCAAGGGGTGATGACATGTATGCAAGGGACATGTGTACAGGGAGGGGTGAAGAATAGGGGACAGTAGTACAATATATCAACAGAAGCCTGAAACATTGGATTTTAAGATAGAGGCATTAGGTCCTATATTTAATACTTCCATTAGGGCTGTGTGCAAGAAATTTTTATCCCTGCCTGTTATTCGTTTGCAATGATATCTACCCTTCTTCACAAGTTAGTTGAGATCGATTGTGATAAAGTGTGTAAAAGGAACTTCAAGTTATTGAATCTCATAAACTAGTAATAAATAGGAGTAGTGTCTCTAAGCTCTTGAGCTCCACAACCAAATCGCCTGGGTTTGATTCCTGCCTTTGTCACAGTAGCTGTGGGATATTGGACAAGGCAGATAATCTCCCGTGTCTCACTTCCTCCTTGTTTAAAAAGGGAATAAGAGTCTTATCTACCTGTTAAAGTAGTTGTGAGGATTCAGTGAGGTGTATGTAGTCCATATAAATCTCAAGTGCTTGCCAGAGCCCGCTAAGATCGAACAGTTCCCGAGAGGGGGAGTGAGGATTGAGAAAAGAGAAGAGAGAGGTAGAAGATAGAGAGAAAAGATAGAGACCAAGAGATAGAGTCCAGAGGGCTGACAGTGAATACTGCACTCCGAGTTTATTAAGAACAGTATATTTATACCCTAGGATGTGCATGAGAAGCAACACCCACAGATATGCAAACAATTTCAGTAATGAGCTTATCCATTAAGCCAGTCTTCCTCCTTCAGTAAGGAGCTTACCTGCCCTGCAAACTTCTAGCTTGCAGGCAACTTTAACCCTGTCTTTAGGGCGTTCAGCAAGAATGGCTCCCAACAAGTGCTCAGCAAGGGTTACGGATTTTTGCTACAGTAAATGAAATATAAATAAAGTTGCTCTTTGGCTGACTAAATGCTCAAGGATCTCTCCAGCAAGACTAAGATATGTGGTAAGCTTTGAGAATTTGAGAACCTGAATGAAAAAGTTCGAAGGGCTCTATCTGTTTTTGGACTTTTTGGGTCTCAGTTATTTAAGTGTGAGAATTATTTTGCGGAAGGAAATCAGACACCGATTGTGGACCTGCCACAATGTACAGTAATGTGTTATACCTAGCAAAGAACTTAAGATACGGTCTCCATCCTCAAGAAGCTAGCAAGCAGTTGGGAAAAGCAAAATTATCACATCTGAAGTGATGCCAGCACTAAGTGATATGGTGCAGACTAGCCACGTAGAAGGAGTGTCTGTTTAAACTGCTGGGCAGGTACCAGTGAAATGGCTTTCGTTACTTGATAGCATGGATTCAGATAACGGCTCAGTCCTCCACAGCACAGTGTGGTTCTGTGCTCACACAGGAACACAGAATTACGTGGTGGTCTTGACCAGGTGTGTTTGCGATTGAATAGTGAAGCCACAGGGGGAAAAGGGAAGTTTTGTAGTTGATGTGACATTGCTTCTGAAAACTCTAAAAGGGCCTCTTCTTTCCAGGAGATTGCAGAAAAAAGCCAAGTCAGCTCAAGCTGTGGGTCTCCTTACAGAGGGAATGTTTCATGTATCGTTAACAATGAGGTGGTGTTGGCTGCTGCCGGAAGAGGCAGAAGCTGGCTTATTCAGGGTACGGTGACTCTGCAGTGCCAAGGCCAATGCCATTTTGAGCCAAGAGTATATTCGAGCATGATTGTCCTTGCAATGCCTTTTTTAAAAGTATAATTTCAAAGTTGATGTGAAATTCATTTTCTCTGCCTATTTACTCTCCAAGTGATGTGGTTTGTTGGTCTGTTTTGGCAACTATCACAGGCAAAATATGCCTCCAGAATGTCACTGCTTAACATTTAGCTTTGTGTAGTCTATAAGGGTGGGTGTGGGTCTGTATCTCAATATGGCATAGAAAGGAAGTTTTGATGAACCATTGTATCTGTTAGACTCAAGTACTCTGGTGTAAAGTCAGAGAGGGGAAGGTAGAATATAGTTTTCCCTTCACAAAAACCATATACGTAAGAGATTTTTTTTTCATAAAGTATGTTAAATCAAAGGTAATTCTCCAAGCAATACAAAAAAAGGTGATTGATCTGTTAGTTTTTATTCTGTTTGCTATATTGTCGTGCTTTATTTCTTAGAATTTAAGCTCCTGTGGAAGAAATTAGCTGTCTTTCACCTTGTTCTCTACAACTGAGCATGGCTGAGGAAATAAATATGTAGACGACCTCTCCCCCAGCACGGAGGGAGTCCCCTCCTGCAGCCTCCTGGGTCTCTCAGAGCTGTGACAGTGCCGGGAATGGGGTCCACATGGGTGCGGTCAGCAGTGGTGTTGCTGTGTGACAAGCAGGGGAAAGTGGCAGAGTCGCTCATGAATACAGTGCTTGGGAGAAACAGACTTTTTCACAAAACGCTTCGCAGAATGCATGAGCTACGTACTGCCTGTGCTCAAGGGCTGAAGTCAGTGTGCTAGTGAGAAATTTAATATATTCTGTTTATCCTTCCTGTTTGTTTCCTGTTTGATTTACACAGGAATCCATGAACGTGCTGTTGCTTTATTATTTTTTTAAAAATGGTTTTTGTTGTTGTTAGCATATCCCTTTAGATATTAAAATGCAGAATACTGTAAAGAGATTAATGTAATTTGCTGATAACAATGAAATGATTGGAACTAGTAAATGAAATAAGTGTACTGGATTATAACAAGCATGATCATATTTGTGTACCTAGTAATTTTCAAAACTTTTGTAGAATATATAGAGAAATGGTTGGGAAATGTATGTATTGTTTAGATTTTTTAAAGTGTTTATTTACAAAACTGTTTAATCAAAGGAAAGAGTAATGCCACTTCATTCTAATTCATTGTCTTCGTTCAGTCATCCAAATTCAACTAATCAGCTATTTTAGTTAGTTTTGAAACCAAACTACAAACTGTGTGACTTTGGATGGATGATCTGGTCTTAGAGAGGCAGAAGTAGGCATGGCATTTCCTCCGCCTAACAGTTTTAAGTCCATTTCCCAAATCTTCACCCGGGACAATATTTCATTAAATTCTCTGAAATTTAACCTTATAAAAATTCTAAGATGATTCATGCTAGCCTTCCTTCCCCAGATCATGACTCATTTTCAAAGTCGCATTTGAAAAGCTTTGTAAGTTAAAGTGAAATATTTAGAGTTTGGCACTTGGCTATTTTCCTGAATACTCAGTTGGTCTCTGCCAGCAGTGAGTGTGATGACAAGGTTAGGTTTTATTTCTCAGGTGTTGCTGTTGGTGTTTCATTTTGCAGATCTAAATAGGGGGTTACAAGGGAGTGCTGAAAAAAGAAGAATAAGCCCTTAAAGTTTAAGTTCTTTGAGATGTATACCCTTCAGGACACCTGGTCCATAGGGCTTTGTTAGTTTCTGAGCATTTGGCTCTTACTATTTTATCAGCATCTTTACAACACCAGCCTACTGGGAAAATTGCCTTTCCCCTCCCCCACCACAAAGTTTCCATTGAAAGTATCTAAACAGGTCATGGCACAAAGGAGAATTTTTTAAGATATTAAGAATTAAAGAATTGGAAAACTCAAGGTACAGATCCATTTCCTGGCAGAAAGATGTGAAGGGAAATGTGACTTTGAGTACATGCAAAGTACTTTGCAAAGGTTCAGAAGATGTCTTTGAAATATTTTTTGTTTGTGTGGTTTGTTAACTTTGTTTTCCAAGACGAGGAATCTTTCCTCATGAGAGGAGCATGGCTTCATGCTGTGGATTGTGACTGTTGTGGTGAAGCATACAGCTTAATTATTACACACGAAGTTGGCTCGGACTCTAGTTTGAGGTTTGCTGCTTGACCTGTTACATAGTTCAGTCTTCTTGTCGGAAAGATTTCTGTGACAATGGAAGCATACTATGTTAAGTTATGCTACTTGAGTATCCTTTAGAAAGAGGATCATGAAATCTCTGAATTATTTTTTCTGTTAGTAATGAAAAAAGCTTATGAAACTGTCATGAATAAAATATTTAGTGTAGTTTCCATTTAATTCCCTGCATTGGCACATATTCTTCTGTGAATCTTTCATCACTCCCTTCTGACTCCCTCTTTAAATCTGCAATAAGTTTTCAGGAGCACATCTGTCATCATTTTATATATATATATATAAAATATATATATATATATATAAATATATATATATAAGCATTTTATATATATATAAATGTATATATATATTTATGTGTGTGTGTATATATATATATATATATATATATATATATATATATATATAAATAAATACATTTTCTTAGGTGATGTCCTCTGAATTACTCAACAGGGATAATGATTAGGTAATTTGAGATGTCATAATGGACCCCAGATCTTACTGCTCTGAAAGGTAATAGTAGATAATGGTTTCTAAACCATTGCACTCTTTCAGTTGAATAGAATGTAGAGAAATGAAGGAAGGAAGGAAGGAAGGAAGGAAGGAAGGAAGGAAGGAAGGAAGGAAGGAAGGAAGGAAGGAAAGAAGGAAAGAAAGAGGGAAGGAGGGAGAGAAAAAGAAGAGAGAAAGAAAGAAAGAAAGAAAGGTGGGAGGGAAAGAAGAGAGAAAAGGAGACGAAGGAAGGAAGAGAAGGAGGAGTGAAAGGAGAAAAAGAGAGAAAGAGGAAGTAAGGAAGAGAGGAAGGAAGAAAGAAAAAGTAAGAGTGTTTTCCTGGCTATTTCTAGTTTCTGTTGTTTCCTTTATTATTTAGCATGCTAAATTGCTATACCATTTGTTTTTCTCATTCATGCTCCAAATTAGAGTCAGTTTGCTCTGGTATTTGTTGACATCAGAATTGACTTCAAGTGTTTTATTTGTGATCCGGGATCCAGGGAAAATAATATGCTAAATCAAGTATTTGAGCACTCCTGAATTCAAGATTCCATGCTTAACAGACACGGAAGTCCCTAAGATGTGATTCATAACTTTAGTGAGCTTATGTTTAAATTGTCAAATAAGTATAAATAAGCAACCTCAATAAGAAAAATTGAAATCCTCAATTCTGTGTAAGGTTTTTTTTTTTTTTTGGTTGTTGTTGTTGTTGTTTTTTAAGAAGAGCCTGGGAAGGAAGTGTTCCAGACAGTGAGATAAGATGTTTCAAGGAATACTAAGATTCTCACTCCTCCTTGGGGTTGCCTCTGATTTCCTGTGCATCATCAAGCACCACCCTCATAGGTTACTGGGAGGCAAGTGCTTAGTGGTTGTGGGAGCGAAGTATGGAGCCTCAGTGTTGGAATTTTGGGCTGTAAAGGGGATGGTAATAAAAATGAACCCAAGAGTGACCAGGTGTTTGCAGAAATAGTTTGTTCTTCTCATTCACTTTTGTCAATTGAGACAGACTGACATTATAGGAAATAATTTTTGTCTTTTCCTTTTTCTCTTCTCTCTTCTCTTCCCCTTCCTTCCTTCCTTCCTTCCTTCCTTCCTTCCTTCCTTCCTTCCTTCCTTCCTTCCTTCAATTACAGTTGACATTCAATATTATATTAGTTTCAGATGTACAGCATAGTGGTTAGACATTTATATAATTTATGAAGTGATCCCCCAAAAAGAGTAGTACCCACATGGCACCATACATAGTTCTTACAATATTATTGACTATATTCCCAGTCTGGCAACTGTCTACTTATTCTCTGGATCTATGAATTTCTGTTTTGTTTGTTTGTTTTTTAGATTCCACTTGTATGTGAACTCATGTGGCATTTGTCTCACCTATTTCACTTAGCATAATACCCTGTAGGCCCATCAGTTGTCACAAATGGTAAGATTCTTTTTTTGGCTGAGTAATATATGTACCGCCTCTTCTTCAGCCGGTCATCTATCGATGGACATTTAGGTCGCTTCCATATTTTGGCTATTATAAATAATGTTACAGTAAACACAAGATGCATATATGTTTTTGAATTAGTGTTTTAAATTTCTTCAAATATTCAGAAGTGGAATTGCTGGGTCATATGGTGGTTCTGTTTTTAATTTCCTGAGGCTCCTCCATCCGGTTTTCCATAGTGGCTGCTCCACTTTGCAATCCCATCAACAGTGCATAAGTGTCCCTTCAATCCACATCCTCGCCAACACTTGTTTGGTGATTTTTTGATGGTAGCTGTTCTGACATGTGTGAGGTGGTAGGTATCTCATGGTGGTTTTAATTTGCATTTCTCTGGTAAGTAGTGATAGATGAGCATCTTTTCATGTCTCTTGGCCATATGTATTTCCTCTTTGGAGAAATTTCTATCCATGTCCTCTGCTCATTTTTAATTGGATTGTCTGAGTTTGGGTACTAATTGTATGAGTTCTTTAAAATTTTGGATATTAGCCCTTTTTTGAATGTGTTGTTTTCAAATACCTTCTCCCATTTAGTAGGTTCTCTTTTCATTTTGTTGATAGGTTCTTTCGCTATGCACAGTGTTTAGTTTGATGTAATCCCATTTGTTTGGGAATAATTTTTCTTGATAAGATAATCATTGAGTACCTAGCATGTGTCAAACACTGTGGAAATTGGTTTAGCTATATAATTTCAATGAATTCTCATGACATGTAAGGAGGTGGGTAGCCTTAGCCCACTTTTATTGATAGCAGAGTAGCTTACCTCTGTGCAGACCAGTTTCTCTGAGGCCACTCAACTTATACATGATCTTTTGACTCTACAAGTTGCTTTTTTTTCCTCTGCTACCTCACAGAAATAGTTATGAAATGACTCTCAAAAAGGAGGAGTGCAAAGACTTTCTATCAAAAGAAAATTTACTATAAAAAATGCAGAGTATTAAAGCTTCTAAGGCTTCTGAACCTATAGAGCATGCAGACTTCACAAGTGAAATTAGTTTATTCAAATAGTATTTAAAGATAAAATTTTGAGCAAAACATTTCTACTACCTTGCCTTCTGTTCATCTTCAAATGATGAAGGCCCTCTGATTTCTTGCCATCAATGATGCCAAGGGTACTTGACCTATTCTGAGAATAAAAAGGTAAAACACCAAACCCGATAAAATCTTCATTTATGACAAGATTTTTTTTTTTTTTTTGGCAAGGCAACCCTTGGTTGACCTCACAGATTGCAACGACCTTGTCAGCTTACAATCCTTTATTTTTTTTTATTTTTTACGTCTATAGCACCTGGTCTTCTTAGGTGGTCTCCCATCTAAGTACTAACCAGGCCTGACCCTGCTTAGCTTCTGAGATCAGACAGAACTGGGCTTGTTCAGGCTAGTATGGTTGTAGACTGCTTATGATAAGATTTATAGGAGAAAAAGTAGCATGTGTTTTACATTCTTATCACTCAAGTTGTGGTGCAAGGACCAGAACTAGCATCGCTGAGAAGTTTTCACAAATACAGAATCTTGAAGTCAGCCTCAGCTCTTTTGCATCATACTCTGCCTTTTCACAGTCTCCAACTGGTTTGTATGCACACGTTTCAGACTCACTGCTTTAGAAAGCAATGAAAGAGAAAACTGTCTACATGTTATCTGGGCAGTTGTACTAATTATTAATCTTTAGAGGACAAGAATACAAAACATAGTTTATTTCCTAGATGAATTTATAAACTAGTTGGCCAGCACTGTGGTGTAGTAGTTGAAAGAAAGCTCAGTCATTCCTTTGAAAGCTGGAGTGTTGGAATTAGACTACATGGGTCAAGTCCCAGCTCTCCTACCGAGATGTGTGAGCTTGGCCAAGTCCCTAGTGAAGGTCTGTAATGACAATTAAATGCTGTCATATATGGTCAGTGCTTAGCATAGTGCCTACCACATAGTGAGCTTTCCAAATGTGTTGGTTGTTTACTGTTAAAGCAGCCGTGGATATATGGAAGGGTTTGTAACTTGATCAAAGTTCAGACAGTTAGAATGTGGCATAAATTGATGTATTTTGGAAGACTAGTCATAGTGAAAATAAAATTTTAAGACCTGAGTACTAGATCTGGCTGCATCACCAACTGGCTGCATAACTTTGCACACGTTACTTAAGGCCCAGCTACCCCACCTGTAAAATGTAGATAATGCTACGTCACTTCTCTACCTGATAGAATTTTCTGAGGGTCAGTTGAAATAACAAATGTAAAAGTTGGTTGTACACTGTAAGGCAGCAGGTGAGCATTGATATTCTGAAGGTTTTTTGTATAGAGAGCTGGAGCTGTTCCCTAAAGCCAAGTGAAAGATCAGACCCAAAGAATTATTTCTATACCATTGTTATGATAAACAAACTGAAATAAAACAAGAAAGTATAAGTATCAAAATTGATTGCATCGTTGCTTTGTCCCATGTGACTGGTGCTTGCTGGCTCCTGACTCTGACCTGGTCATAATTGGATTTATTTATTTACATAATGCAAATTGTATATCTTTGTTATTCAACTCCATTAGGTACAGTTGTGCTGGAAAAGTGGGCTGTAGAGGAGGCACCTTGCTTCATATAAAGTTGCCTGCCTCTGGAACAGGCACTGGCAGCACGCAGGGTCACATGCACTGTCTGCTGTATACTCAGTGGCAGGTATGTCTAGTTTGGGGAGAACGTTGCCACTGCCACTGCCCTTCATTCTAGCCATGATATTTTTTACATTTCATGGAGAGTTATAATAAATAGGTTAAGAGAAATACCATTATGGGCAATATTTATCGGAAAGTGTTGAAAAAATATTTTGTCAGATGATGGATAAGGTAGATGTTGAGATAAGGGTTGCCCTGGAAGGTGAATGTTAAAAAGTCGCTTACAGTAAGAACTGCGGTAGAAATCCTCTCATTTTAATGTATTGATCTAGTAATTTATTGGTTGATCAAAAATCTTACCTGGATCATTTAAAATTTCATGTACTTTTTAAAGTAGATTTTAACTTAAAACTATAAGTATTCTTTGACCAAATATTTGATGTAGAGCCCAGGCTTTTGGTTGGAGTGTGATCAGTTAAATAAAGTTCTGCCTGGTGCCTCTTATATAAACCACATCTCCAGTGCAGAGTTCATAATTGCTAGTTTCAGTTCTTTAGAGTGAGACCTTAGATACCTGTGAACCAATCTGAGGGCAGGAGCCTTTTAAATTTTTATCAGACCCCAAATCCAAAGACATTTAATTCAATAGTAGTTTATTTTAGTAACCTTTATGGCATATATAAATATGGCATATTTATCTTTATGGCATATTTTCAAAATCATTCAAATTAATTTCCATTGAAACTTTTGTTTTTATACTCATATTTCTTTAATTTATGTAGTATTTCATTAAACTCTAGAATTTTAACACGAGCAACTGGCGTACACAGGTTTGAGAAGTAACGCAACTGACTCTTAAGGATGTAGTAAACTCAGCCCACCTGTTTGCGATATCAGAGGGCAGTGTGCAAAGACTGAACATCCAGTTTGTCATTTGTCTAGAAGAAATGCAGAGCATTGTGCAGAGAGTATCACAGCTTTCTATCGTCGTCTGCATTTTGGCAACTGGCTATAAGATGAAGTAAAATGTTTTGTGTTTTGGAAGTTCCCCCCCGCCACCCTTTAACATTTTGTGAAGGTCAAGATCATTTGGCAAAAATGTGCTGTTTCACAGACATAAAAGCTGCTTTTCTCATGGGGGCAAGAAGGTAGAACACATTTTTCTTTGCTACTGCAAATGTCTCTCATTCTAAGCTTTGGAATTGTATCTAGCATACAAAATCTGTACTGATTCTGGACTCGAGTGGAAGAAATCCTGGAGGATTGGTTTTAGGTGGAAATGAGCTGGCCCAGTGACTTTTAAAATACTACTGAGTCATGCATCTCATTCTTGTGAAACTAGAACCAAATTTCAGTCCAGAAAAACCATATTTTAAAATCACTTGTGTTTTTAAATGATTTTTTTTGCTTTTTTGTTTAAAGACCATTTGACAAAGAACATAGTTGAAGTTTATGTGAGTGTTTATAAAATATGCTGACTTCTCTTAAATAGTTAGTTTTTTCACTCCTCTAGAGTTCCATTATTTAATTGGAGGTTTAACAAAATGTTTTAGCCGGTTTCTACTGCTGTAAAGTACACTTTCACTCCCTCTGTAATGAAGAAGATACACAGTACCTTCATAGAGAGAGCAATGGAACTGGAGCCAGAAGCCGAGATTTCAAACCCTAGTCTGCATGATGTCTTTAGTGGCATTTAATCACTCTGAACCTTAGTTTCTTCATCTATAAAATGTCAGTAAAGCCTCTTTCTGTAAAGCAGGGATGATTATACCAACTCACCAGACTGTTGTCCACATTAAGTGAGATATAATGTATTAAAAGCATTTAGCACTGTGTTTGGCACAGAGTAACTGCTTGATAAATGTGGCATTTATGGTTTTAAAAATACAGAGGTGATTGATTTAGGCCTTTACCCTTGAGCCTGACACTTCTATTTATGTAAGGCTCAATGCCCTCTTGCTGAGTAATAGCACTTCTGGACACATTGTTCAGGCCTGTTTCTTCCCATCTCCTGCCTAATGCCCCCAAATAGAGTGAAATTATAGCTAAGGGACTGAGAGCCAAGTGCCTGCTGCATCTTGGCCTTTGTTGTCGGGTGAGCGGCTGGCCATTAATGAGCTGTGAATTTCTCTCGTCTGTCTTGTGGAGCCCCATGTGGGAACTTTCCCCACTGAAATAAAGACGGACAAAGCCGGAAAGGATGGCCAGACCCCCTTCTTCGTTGCCTCTTTCCCTCGTTGCCTCTTTCCCGTCCCAGCGGTGAGATGGTGGCTGCGGTCCTCCTGGCTCTGGCAGCCCTTTCTGGGAAGGGCTCTCAGGGTAGGCGAGGCCCCAGCACCCACTGCCCTGCTCGTCTTCTGCTGCTTCCCAAGTAGTTTTTATTTTGTTCTGTTTTCAGTGTGGCTACTTATGTCACAAAGAAACTGTCCTCAAAGGAATTTTTTGCTGATCTTTTCTCATCCCTCCTACATCACATCCCAGCTATGTAGGAAGGAGGGGAAACATTGGGCACACGTATGCAACCTTCATTTCTGGAAAGGGCAGCCAGCAAAGAATGTGCAGAGGACCGAATGATGTGGGGGCCTGGGGAAGCATCCCATCCTGGTCAATGTATCTGAGCCCATGGGAGAGTTGAGATCTTTAAGTGGATATTGGGAGGGTCACTTATAACCTCTACAAGCCCCAGAAAGGAATACACTGAGTATATATCTAGCTCCTACTGTCTTTCCTCCGCCCCTGGTATTTTTTCTGCAGATAAGGAACATTGAATTACTTTGGAGGTCTAGGAAAATACCATTTTTAATGTTTTATTCCTTGAGAAGCTTGAAATGGAAAACACATCTCTAGATAAGACCTAGAAGTTTTCCCAGTAATTATTGATTTAAACAATTTTTTTTTTTGATAATGTGGTTCTGGTTAAAATGTATGGATAATGAAAGGAGGTGCTATCTGTAATATTAATGTTGCAATATCAGCTCATCCAATATGTCAATTTGAATCGCGTATCAAATTGTTCAATGAAGTATTTAAGGCATTTATATATACGTATGTACATTTTATATGTAAATATATGTATGCTTTATACATAAATATATAAATTTCAAATATTTTTATATATAAATAGAAAAATACACACACATACACACACATACACGTACAGGAGGAAAAACTTAGGGAACTGTGAACTTAATAATCATAAGATTTGAATTCCATAAGTCTTCAAGATCTCAACCTTTGTTAAATAACAAAACTGAGTGAGAAAATATACAGATTTTGAAAGCACTCATGTGATATAAATGATTTTTTTTACTCTATGTGCACATCAGAGAATGTGAATGCCCAATAACTGGTTTAAAACAATGAATTTCCCCATAATGGCCTTCAAAATAACTGAATGGATACTTAGATTGAATTTTTGAAAATGATTATAATTAATGGTTAAGGTAAGAGTAAAAATAGGCATTATCACTGCTCAAAGATAAATTTAAAAAATAAAACTGATCTTTTTTTTTATTATTTAAAAAGAAAGAAAAACTGTCATCCAGGTGTTTGAATATTTAAAGCAGAGCTTAAAATGCAATGGGAGTTGAACATGCAATGTAAATATATGCATATACATACACACACACACACACACATACACACACACATATACATATACATACACACCTTACTGTTAAATGCAACAGGTTCTCAGAACAACTTCAAGGCCAATCTTAGCCATTTTCAGTGAAGCTAAATAAGTAATAGTTTGTTAAATGCTTTAAGATATTGAAATACTGCAAGAACAAAGAAATGACTCATTCTGACTGAGAGGATCTTCCCTCTTTGCAAAGGTTGCGATATTTGCATAGATCTTTGAAGGAGTAAGATTTCAACTGGCAGGGGAGTAGAAGAGAATTGTAGATGGTCTGAGAAAAGGCGTCAAGGGGTGAGTCCATGGAGCATTTGGCAGCTGGTTGAAGAGTTCACCATTACTGTGCATGATGCTTCTCTTCTCCTTATGGCCCGTGGCAGCTTCAGGGCTGTTCTAACATAGTCCCAGGGTCCCCTCCATTCTCCCAATAAGCATCTCTGAAGGAACTCTGACATCACGGCATAATTTCAGAATCAAAATATAATTGGAGACTTGGTGCTCTGATTGTTCTGATCAAAGACCATCTCGGATTGAGTGGGGAGAGATGGTTTCCTGAGGAAGAAGTGTGTTCTCATCAGAAAAGAGTGACGTAGAGGCTGGGAGACAAAACCCAACTTGCTACACAGGCTTGGCTCAAGCTCTCCTTGTCTGGTTGTTCCAGTAATCCAACTGTCAGTTTTTCTCTTTGTTTGCTAATGGACACTAATCAAAGTGTCTTTTAATTACATTTTCTCTCAGCTAGACTAGAAGCTTCTTGAAATCAGGATTCATTTATTCAGTTCAACAGTGTTAACACCCATTTTGTATCAGAAATCTTGCTAGGTGTCAGAGATGCAAAGACAAACAAGTTTGAACCAATTTTCTTAGGGTACGTACCATGAAAAGGGACTCAAGACAGAAGGGTGATTTAAAAAGTCCATGTTACTGGTGGGTCTTCATTTTGGTACACTTCGTTGCTGTAGAGATTCAAATTTCAGATCAAATTTGAATTTTTATGTGGAATAATGGCATGTACTTTATTGTTTTGATTTTTTTAGAAGTAAGCATTCATATTATTACTATGCGTTTGAACATGTAAAGGAAGCTAATCAATTGATCGCAGAAGCCTCTACTAGATTAGTGTGCAGAAACAGAAGTGGGGCGATGGGATTTTATGTATTTATTTATTTTTGTCTTTGTTGTGCTAGAAAGATTATAAGCAAAAAACAGTGTGTATGAATGCACATTGTCATGTAAATAGAAAAAGTGAATTCAGAAGGTTGAACTCACTAGCGTCACCAGCATAAAGATAAGTATAAAAAAAGACATTTATTTTCATCCTGTATAGCAGCTGAAGTATAAAATTAGTACATATCAACTTTAGAGTTGGAATAGGTTTTTCCAGAGGCTCAGTCTTTACGTGTAGTAAAGCGGCACTTTATGAATGGAAGAGAGGGGCTATACGGATAAGAGAGAAGTGAATAAACTTTCTCACAGCCTGTCTGAAATGTGTTGAATGGTGGCCGTGGTTACCTGGGCCGTAGGGATGCTGCATTGAGGGTCAGGAATGATGAGGGAGAGATAGAGGGTTACTGACAAGCAAGTATAGAGAAAAAGCTTCTAGGCATCGGGCGGGGGTGTGGGGGAATCATCAAGGCACCATGGGAATAGATTATGCTGGGCATTGTACATAAGATGGGAATGTTGAGTTTTTAACCCTAGGAATAATGAGAGAAGGACTGAGTCAAGATATTGCAAATGGTTGGATAGAGGTGCGTTGAGGAATGCAGACAGCCCTTAAGGAGGGTTAGATGTGTAGTCAAAGTCATGAGCAGAATCATCTGTACAGAGTGTAGAGCAGAGAGACAGCCTTGAAGAGCTCCAGGAGTAATGGACAGAGGGAAGAGGCTAGAGAGAGTGGCCGGGAGGTTGGGGAAAAAGGGGTGAGGGCAAGTATAAGCTAAAGTGTAAAAGAGCCTTTCAGAAAAGAGGTCAATGGACAAATGCTTTCGTTGTGAGCATCGTTGTGAGGTGACTTAACATTGTGGGCAGTGTGGGGTACTCTCAGAGTAGTTTTTCTTCCCCCTCTGATGATCATCTGTTTGTTATTTTTGCAGCTTTTATTATTCACATTCAGTATTCTAGCACCATTTTGATCAGGAGGCCCTGAGGATGGCAGTGAACTTTATTCAGGTATTTTAGGATTGTTGATGTCCCTGGGAAATTATAAACCCAGAACTCAAGGACAGTAGATAGCTTGCTCTGGCTTCTGCAGGGGTATTGTGAGGCCGAGGGCATGGCAGGGTTAAAGTGACTTGTTTCACAGTGGTTTGAGATAGAGCCAAGACTGATGTTCTCTAGCTTCTTCAAAGACTCAAGCTGAAGCTGGACAAGCGCTAATGGGCTAATGGGACAGACCATTCCACCTAAAAAACGTGTGTGTGTGTGTGTGTGTGTGTGTGTGTGTGTGTGTGTGTGTGTGTCTGTCTGTCTATATGTGTCTGTATGTATGTATGTGTATCTATATATAGAGATAGATAGATACACATATACTCTCTCTGAGCCAGTTAAAACCTAAATAAGGAGGGAAGCAATATTTAGGTCAAACATCTGATTACTTTGTAGGAACTTTAAATCATATAGATTGTGAACGGGAGCTATAAAAATAGTCACTGAGGATGTAGAAAACTTTGTTTAAGGGCCAGTGGGGAAGCTTCTCTTTTGTGATGTAAATTAGCATAGAAATACCTAGATGTAGGCTGTCTTTTAACTCATAAGGGTCTTGTAAAAACAGTAATAAATGTGCTTTCTATTTGCAGTTACAGCCAGCCGTCATAAATTAGAAAAATTAATGGGTACTGGTGAATCTGAAGCCTGGAAAGCCATTTGATAGGTCTTCCCTCAAGAGCTAGCTATCAGTCTGTGTTTGTGTGTTTGGAGGGTCATATATCTAGGATGTGCATTACAAAGAAACAAAATACAAATTTTTTAGTTCCCAGAGGTCTAAGATCTTTTCTACTTCTTTAGATTATATCAGATAATTTATAAGATGTGAAACTGATAAAAGACAATGTAACGCCCCATAATTCACTACAGTAACTCACAAAAGATCTCTGGAATCAGTTTAGTTTTCTAATATATTAACAGTTTGTGAGGAAAGGAAGGAAACCAGATCACATACATTCAAAAGTGTGCACAGATGGGCCTGGAATCCACAGAGAGGTGCTTCCAACTTGTGAGTATTTTATTCCATTGGCAAATTACAAAGGGCTGGGAAAAATGGGAGATGAGAGATCATGATTTGTGAAATTGTTGTTTTAGAGCTAAATTGTCCAGGGAACTTAAATTTAAAAAAAGAAAATCATTAGGTATTGTGCCTGACTTCTTATATCGATAGTGGGCCGTTGCCACCTCAAGTCCGTGTCCTGTGTATTGCAGGGGCTTCTGGTGTGTGATTCTTCCCAGGTTGGTCAGTCCTCAGCAGAGTTATGAATAGTTTTCCTACTGTGACTTTCTTCATGTCACCACCTTTTTTTTATTATTTTGATTCATTTTTAATAATATTAAAGTGGAATTATTAGAGACAGAGCAAGTCCAAACTCTGCATTTTTTTTTTTTTAATGGTAGGGACTTAGGAGTAGCCTAAATCAGTTAAATAGTATTATCCTATTTATCCAAAATATATTTATATGCTCTCTTCTAAAATTTTAGACCCATATTATGAAAGATAAGAATGTTAATTTTAGTCAACATAGTAAATATCTAGATATTTTAAGGCATTTTAGTGGATATAATTTTAAACCAAATGTACAGATAATTTGTAACGTTTTTTGAGCTTTTTCTACCTAAGGCTATTATTTTAAAGGCTTTCCTTGGTGTAGATAGTTCTGATTCCCAAAGTATTGATGTAAGTTTAACCTGGAAGTAGTTGTAACATTGGGGGCAATAACTCAGACCTAGACTCTTCTTTTTCACTCCCTTATTCTCTCTCTCATTTCCATCCTTCAGATTTATAGCTACTATGGCAGTAGACTTGTCTGTGGCACTGAGAATGAACTATGGACAGGTGACACATCTTCCTTTCTGGCAAAATTGGCACAATAACAATTGTTTAATCATTCTGCAGGACAGACACCTCATCAAATGGAGCCCTGTCTTTTGAAACCAGACGTTTAAATCATTCATTCTCTCTCTTATTCAGTAACAGCTACATCACATACTAGTGCAGAGCCCAGAATCCTAGCTCCCTCTGACCCTCATGCTGTGTGACTATATAACTTAATATCTGTGCGTCCCTTTCTTTATCTGTCCAATGAGGACAACTATAATGCCCACCTTGCAAGGTGGTCATGAGGATTAAATGAGAGGACATTCAGGAAATGTTTTCTCTGGCCTGGGGCAGGGAGCCATGGCATCAGCATTTAAAAATATTTGGCCATGGTGGAAACCCACGGCTCCAAGGAGTCCTCCTCAGTTCATACACTTTCCCCACTTCCTTCTCCTCCCTTAAATTAGCAGCCTGTGTAAATCATCAGCCAATTGCAGCAATTCTGTACACTCTAGAGACTTACAGCTGTTAATTAAAAGGCAAAAAGCATATTTTATCTTAAAAGTATTATTGAAACCTGCTTATAGCAAGTGTAGATTAACCATAACATGTCTCTTTGGAGAGTAATGATTTATTTGAGTTTCAGTAATATTATATGGAAATGAAAATTTTGTTGATTCTTCTTACTCTATAAGACCTTGCTGTTCTCATTCAAAGATTTTGATCACACTGATTTATGAAAACACTTGTTTGGGTTTACTTGAGTAATCTCTGATTTTGTAAACAAGAAATGGGTTCAGCCATCCTCAGAACAGTTCATTTATAACCTTTAGAGAAGGTTCCCTGAAGGCATGAATATTCCTTCTGTCTGTAATGATGGAATGTATTTTCTGGGAAGGAACTTTTTGTTTAAAAACACAACTTTTAACAACTTCAGACTGTAGGGTTTTATAATAAACGGAGAAAGGTCATAGAGCTGTGTTTATTCTGTGGTTTCTTCTGATCTTTGTCTGCCTTTGGGTGCATTAGCACTATTTCTGTTCTGTAGGTCTAACAGCTGTTAGAGATATTATAGATGTTTGCTGAAATTAGGTTGTAATTTTATATACAATCTCTGCTGATTGGATTGCCCAGGGTCTTTTTTTTTTTTAAATTTGTCTTCCCTCCCATATAAAGTTGTTTAGATGGAGAATTTGCTCCAATTGCTTTTAAATATGCAGCACGTAAGCCACAGTTGTTGCCATAAACAGCTGCACACTGTGTATTAGTTTGAACACATGGTAAACATTTTATGAATGAATTAGTGAACGTTGCTTGGAGGAGAGAACCTATTTCAGAAGGGGACATATACTGACCTATAAAAAAAAAATGAGTGGAAACCTTGAACCTTAGAATATTATATTTACGAGTCTCCTGTTTAGAACCAACAGAGGGCTGCGCTTAATCCTTTGGTTGCATTGACAGTGTCATCTGCATTCATTTTAATTGGCTCACCCAGTGCCTGAGTCTGGATTCTAATCACTGAAATTAATCATGGCTAATACCAACACAATATTTGTTTAAAAAGCTCACCCGAGTTCCACTTATTTCTAGCATTCTTGGTTGCTTGTGAAATGGTGAGCGTATTTCCCTGGGGTTTTCTCTCCGGAGGGGTGAAGTTCTGAAGGCTGACTTTGTATGGAGAGTAAACATGTCTCTGTTTTCTTTGTGTGACAGATGACTACCTACAGTGCTCATGTTAGTGCATATTTTATCTGAGTTTGTAACGAGAGCAAGGCCCCGAGCGATGATTAAACGGTCCTCGCTGCTCATGCGGCCTTTGTGCACTGTCGTGAAGAGGTGGGCTCTTGCTGGGCTGATTGCTGGTCCTTTTCTGATGGAGACAACCCTCAAAAAGCAGCACTGGTGACTTTTTTTTTTTTTCAGATCCCCGTTTATGGCAGGGAGCCTTGCCTCCTTTTCACTCCTTCCATGTCACAGGGATAAATGGTGGGCGGACACCGCCTAATGATGACTATGATCATGCAAAATAGCCTCTGATTAAAGAGTGGCTCAGCGGGCCAGTCTGGGTGCATTGTTCTCTTGGGAGGCACATTACTGGGGTGGGGTTGAGGGATTCTCTTTCATATTCAGGAGATAAATTGCACTCATCAGAGCACTATCAGTTCCTTAAAGGCAATTTAGAATGTGCTTTTCTCATTTCAAGGAAAAAAAAATGCCAAAAATCATCTATTTCAACTGGTAGGAGGAGAGAGGAATAAACATCGCAGAAGCCTGGCATGAGGCCTACAGTCAGGCAGCTCTCTAGTTCTTTGCAAGATTTATACCCTTGGTTGTATGAAGGGCAGACTCTCTTTGTGGCTACACCAGTGACTGAAAGAGATTCTTTTCATGTATTTAATATTCATGGAAGGTTTCCTATAAAGATGCAGAAGAAACAAGACTACAGACCTCAGTTTAAGACCTAACAGAATTAACTTTTGAGACTTAAGTCTAACACCTGTGTGGAAAGGCTAGACTCTAGGCATTGCATCTTGTGGTTTCGTCATCCCCTCCCCTGCAAGGGAGGGGGCTGCACTCCAGTGCAGTGCTACCATTAGTTTATTAGTTGATTAGACAAGAACCAAAATCCATATTTGTATATGTAGCAGCTGTTGCAGCCTTAAGACTATAATAGCCTTTTGTTAATACTCACAGGTTAATAACCTTGTAGCAAGATGGCAATATGACACATCTAGCATAGCATGTATTCTTCGTGCAGCCAGTCGGTGCTTTAGAAATGGCTAATCCACATTTCTCACTGATCAACTGTAGATTTTCGCTTATTCTGACTATTGAAGTGATTACCACGCTGAGCTGTTTCCTCAAGGAGATATTGCTTTTGAAGGTCAAAGATAGATGAGCTGGTTTGATCTGGAGATGTAATGTTTCATAGATATTATGAGCTTCCTGGGGCTCAGGAAGAGCATGATCTGCCATCACTGCACATAGGGAGCAAGAGTGTCCACTCTTGTGTTTGTGTTGTCAGATTCCACATATCTTTGTTTTTAGCTCTTCACTTAAGCAAAGACTCTTGGCTCCTACATGACCTACCCAGTGCCCTTCCCCTGCTGTTCTCGTGAAGAGACTGGTCATTTGTATCCAAGACTGCTAACTCTGATCGGAGAAACCTCTCATCTGACACAAGTAGGACCTTTCCTTCTGTAAAACTACTACATTGCCAACATAAAAATTAATTATCAAAGCTATCTGCGCAGGACTGAAGAATGATATTCATTGATGTTGGGAGAGGTGTGAGATTTAAGGAAAAAATTGTATAGGACATACTTAGTCCTAAGAAACGAGTCATTGCTTATCTGAAATTTAGTTGACTGTATGAAGAGTAAACAGAAAACATCCAGAAACTAGAAATTTTCAAAGTTAGGCTCGAAATGAAGAAAAGCAAATGGGTAGAAAATACATAGAGTAGCAGCATGCTTCATTCATAAAAAAAGACGGTGTTCCCTCTGATCGTGGGAAGTGAAAAATAGTGGCAGATAGCGCTACCACAACCTGTGAGGGGACTTGGCTTCCTAACCCAGCATTTGTGCCTTAGCAAATTTACTTCTCTAACTTTCTGTTGCATCTGTAAATGGGGTGAGTGTGCAGTTAGCATCACATAAACACTGAGTCCTTTCTGGTTACATTCAGTAATTCAGTGACGGTTCTGAATTACAATAACTTTTCGAAGGTTTAGGAATGCTCTTTTCTTCTCTTCTCTCCCACTTTTAAAGTCTTTCCATGACTTGTGCCAACAGGAGACGAGAGTAAGCGTATGTGGGTGTGAGGGGGAGGGGAAAGGAAGGTTGGGGAGATGGAGTTGAGCTATCGCGTGAAACAGACGTGCTGGTTTCCACTCTTCTGCCTTTCGTTTTCCAGGTAGCACAGGATGAAAAAGCCCAACCCACTCAACAGGACGACTGTGGACTTTGGGACATTAAGAATCCTTTTGGTGGCTGATAGGTGGCCCTGTCTTTAGTTCCTCTTTTGTTGTAGTTCAAGTTGCTGTCTCAGTGTGTGAAGCATAATAACAAAAAGAGCGAAAAGACAGGCTCTTCCAGAGAGTCGCCAATGACGAGACAAAGGTCTTGGAGGTGTCGCTGAGGAAACGTGGCAGCTTCCTGGTGAGGGAGGGAAGTGTGCCCTCTTCACCTCTTTTGGAGTGCTGAGCACACCCAGAAGGATTTTTTTTTCCCCCTAGAAGGAAAAGCCTACACTTTTGGCAGCAGAACTGAAATAGAAAAATTGAACTTGACCTATTTCCTCAGCAGTTGCGAACCTTGCATTGTCCTCCCAGGTAGTATGAAAATCCTTGAACTGGGGAACCGACAGCTGCAATCAGACACTTGCTTGCATTGAGACAAACATCATGAATTTTAATAGGTGTGCTGCTCCTAAGTGAGGCTGGGAGAGGAAAGGGAGCCAAGCCAATTTCACACAAAGGTGGGGGGTGGGGGAGGGGGTGGGGCATGGGACACATGTACAGCTCATGGCAGTGATGAGAGTAATATCCAAATTATTTACCCCACAATGATGTCGATGATTTAAGGGGGCAGGGTTGCCGAATTCTTGAAGTGGAAAGGGTTATGAATCTTCCCTGACAGTTAATCCCACCGTACTGAAGGCAGAGAAGGCAGGTGAAACCAAACATAGCTTGGCGGCAGTAAGTGCTCACACACGGCGCTTCAGCAATGCCCAGGAAACGAGCCCTGGGACTCGCAGTCACCCCTCCACACAGATAAAGGTGCTTCCCTGAGGGACACACCGCAGACAGGCACAGACAGCCCTGCACACGCGCTGCCGGGCTCAGGATGTCCTTCCTCGAAGCCCTCTTTGTTGTGCTTCTCCTTCTGCGTGGCCACCGGCATCCTGTTTGTCCTGGGGTGGATGTGCTGGAATCTCTTCCCATTGTCAGACCTCTCCATGAGGCGGTTGCTTATTGCTGCTCATGTGAGGGATGTAGAGACAGTGCTTCTGTTTTTAGAACACGGTCCCGTCCACTTCCTCAAAACCGTGCCTGCTGGGTCACACCCACACCGGTGTGTTTGTTTACCAGAAGCTGGGACCGCTTTTGGAAATGAATGTAACCATGAGCAACTTATTTTTAAAATTTACTTTTCAGTTACAGTGGACATACAATATTGTTTCAGAGGTACAATATTAGTGATTAGAAATTTACATACCCTATGAAGTGATCACCATGATAAGTGTGGTACCCACCTGGCGCCATGTATAGTCATTACAACATTACTGACTATATTCCCTACACCGTGCTCTACATTCCTGTGACTAATTTTTATAACCGGCAGTTAGCGCTTCTTAATCCCCTTCGCCCTTTTCACCCACGCACCCCTACTTTATTCTTATTTGTTTATATGGCTATGCTTCATTTCAGAAGAGGAAACCGAATCTTTAAAATAGGAACATGAGCATTTCAGAACCCCAGTGTTCTGAATAAATCGTGAAATAATGCTTTTTAAGGTGAAGATGACACTTAGAAAAATACACTACGGACTTTGTTATCAAGTTCCTGTGTTGGTGAGATTTCTTAGCCCAGGAAGGTTTCGGCCAGAGACGGTGACCTGAGTTGGCATTCTGAGCACTGTTTGGGACGTACTGAAGAAACTGCCACTGAGCAGAAGCAGCAACTGTTGTCTCAAAATGGAATGTTACAGATGGAACTAATTTCTTTCTCTGTGAGCTGGTTCTTCCGTAGCTGGATGGGGATGAGATGAATATTACCACGTTGGGGAATTGGGACACAAGCCAGATCAGGGCAGACAGAACATATGAGAAATAGAGATGAGGAACAGGGCTGTCCTTTGCCACAGAGGTCCCCAGCTCCCCGGGCTGTGGATCGGTACTGGTCCATGGCCTATAGGAACAGAGCCACACAGCAGGAGATGAGCAGTGGGTAAGTGAAGCTTCATCTGTATTTGCAGCCGCTCCTCAGCGCTAGCATCACCATCGTAGCTCCACCTCAGATCATCAGGCCTTAGGTTCTCTTAGGAGCACTGGTCCCTGTTGCCAAAAAGGTTGGGGACCGCTGCTTTACCAGACTGAAGAAGGAACTCGTCCCTGGTCCCCTGCCAAGGCTGGTCACCAGCTAGTGGAGGTGATGGTGAGGACTTAGTAGACCATTTCGCCCAAGCCTCCCATTTGTGAAGCTTTCACATTTAGTCTTTAAAAATCATCACCTAACAAAGGTGTGCGGAACATATCACGATTGCCGCAGCCCTTTTGGGTGTTTCTTCATGCTTCGGTGAGATGGACATGACTCTGCCTCTCAGCAGCTACAAGCCCTTTCCCTCCTCCGCTCCTTCCCTGTTCCCTGAGTGTTTTCTTCCTGTCCATAGTGCTCCTGATACTGAAGTTTACTCAGGGTCCTGTTTATTTTTGCCCTTACTGTATGCTGGGAGTCATTCCCTTCACGTTGTTTAAGTTGCTACAGACAAACCAGCTAATGGGGTAGAGGAGAGGTGGGTGGGGTTTATTGTGGTAATACCATTTACTGACATTTGGGATCCTGCTAGCATTTAAATCTTTACACTGTGCAGTCATGCCTTCCTCTCTCCTCTCATCTCTGTTTTCTGCCTGAGCCCTCTGGTTCTCCATAGCCATCTCCACGCATCTGCTAGTAGTAAAAGGTGTCCTGTCCCATGGGTCTAACACTATGAGCCACTGAACCTGGAGTCCCCTGCCTTTGTGCTATTCAGCTACTCCTTCATTCAATAAATAGTCCCCAAGCGTCCACACTGGAGCACGGAGCCGGGCACTCTGGCTAAGTAGTGACCCAGACACAGTCTCCAGGTGCTGGATGTTTCCCCCATCCTTTTTGGCTGGTCCAAGCTTGTGCTGACCTGCCTCAGCCCTCATGATATGCCATCTGGGCGTAGCTACCCGCCTAGATTCCCAGGGTACCTTGCTACTCCACAAGAATCCAAGAGTAACTTCATATTGATGGAGAAAAATGCATAAAAACGTCTTCCTGGAGAGAGGCTCAGAGGTCCTGAAGCCGTGGTGAGGCAGCGTGTCCTCTCTAGGTCATTCAGGTGCCACGATGGATTGATTGGCAAATAGCCAGGCAGGAAAGAGGCTCCTCTTTTCAGGCAAAATAACAGCCTCCTTGTTGGAAAGGGAATAATCAATCCCAGCTGGAGCAAAGAGACCATGTTCCCTTTGCTTTTCCATTCAAATCTAATCTCATGACATGAGTTTCTGACATGAGTAGCATTCTTGCCCAGACTGGGGGCCCCAGGGAGGGGATGGTTATTTAAGACAGCTGGCTCCCCAGGCAAGGCATATAACTTGTTGATAAATGCTTACAGACAGCTTCCCCTCCTCACTGGTCCCAGTCCCAGTTTATCTGACACCCCTGGAGATTCGCAAAAAATAAATAGATGTTTCTCTGAAAGAATATGTCTCTGGATGCAAGAAAAAGATAAGGAATTCTGCGTGTATAGAGTTCATTAGTATTTCCCAGCTTACGGGATTCTTCAGGGAGGGATTCCTTTTATGCATTCCCTTTGAAACAGAAGTTTCCTGTGTCTTAAAAAAACCTGCCTTGTGTTATAGTATAGAATAAATCCGACATGTGATTTTGTTTATTCCTCCTTTGCTTTGTCCTTAGAAGGGAACTATTTCTGTGAATTAGTAATTTTAAATCATCTTGTAGGTTTTTTTTTCCCTTGAAATCTTAGCTATAGTTCTATTGTGAATAATTTTTAGTAATTTAAAAATTCTTTCGTTCAGCGTTTATACTCCTTTTGGTCAGTAAACCCTGTTCTTTGGAATAAGTTATGCCTAAACCTCTAGATCTAAATGTCAGACATTTGCTGCACATTCTTTTCTGATAATTGGAGATGAAGTCTGTGGGAAGTGAATTTATTCACAGACTTTTTTTCCATCTGAGAACTTACATAGTAATTGCAATGATTATAATATAGAAACTAAAATGAACATCCTGAGAAAACATTTATTTGAAAGAATTCAGAAGTATCGCGGTATGTAGAATTTGTTTTGTACTTTGTCAAAAGAAGTGTGGATTGGGGGGAATTCATAAGAAAAACTAAAATTCAGCTAGGTTTTAAAATCAATGCCGAGTGAGAAAAGCAAATTGCAGGATGATATATTTAATATGATAGAACTTCTATAAAATTTTTATAACATACTGAATAATATTTCTAGTTGTCTGTGGATATATACGTTCATAATACAAGATCTCAAAATATGGCTCGAAAGGACCCAAGAATATACTTGGTAGTATTTTCCTGGGGTGATGGAGAAGGTAGGCAGGCACGAAGGAGGGGAGACTGAGCAGGGGACCAGCGACAAAAGAGATTTTTAACTTGTGTTTCTTTACTATATATTAAAGGGATCTGAGATAAAGATGACAAAATAATATTTGTTAATTCTGAGGCTGGACATTATTTCCTGTACTCTTTGGTACTAAAGTACTTAACTATATAAATTCCCTTAAACCAAAAAAGATTTTTCTACCTTCATCCTAAAGTTCCACATAAATGTAAGTGGAAGTGCACAGTCAATAATAGACATGGCCCTTTCATGAGTATTTGCATTTTTAGAGGGGGCTTTGATAAGCCAGCCACTCTATCTTGTTCAGCTATCCTGCTTTGAAGTATCTTAAACTAAGTACTCATTCTAACAATATGCAAATCAGCTATGTATATGTGAGGGTAGCAAGTTTTGGTTGTGTTTCAGGAACAGGTGCCTTTCAAACAGAAAAATCTGATTATGGTATTTGCCTCAGCCAACATCAAATTCATTTTTCAGAAAGTTGCCTTATATAATTCAAATGGATGGCATGCTTTCTGTTTCCGAATAGCTACGAGCAGGTAACTCATTCAGAAGATTTCTTGGGCTGTAGAGGTGAGACCTTCATCTGCTAAGAAGGCTACCCTGGGAAAAAAAATTCTCTCATTGCTTCTCATGTAGGATTTATGTTAGGTTGGAAATGAAAATTTTGATTTCTTGTCATGTGAAAACAGATGCAGCTGTAGAAACCAAAATCTTATGTTTTCTGCAGCACGGAACTGCCCCATTTATTTTGAACTCCACTCTAGCTTACTCACCAGGCTGAACCACTGCTTAAAACTAGGGAATTCGCAGAGGGAACTTTGTTATTAGGCAGTGTGGAATTTGGGCACCAAAGTTTATTTTCTTTCCTTCCAATTAAAGTCTCTGACACTCACACAGTTTGCTCTGGGTTTACACTTACGTTTTCTAAACTTGAACTATCTCTTCCTAAACCCAGCAAATGTTAAGTGCAGAGAATTAGAAGTGGGAAGAGGGCTGTTAAAAGGGTAAAAGGAGTGATCTTTTCAGTGTAAGAGGTGAAAGGTCAAAGCACCATGGCAAGGGAGGAGGAAAATAATTTTATTAAGATATACAAAAATACAAAAAAAGACAAGATTTTTTTTTTAAATAGGCGTGATGTTTCTATGAACCTCAATAGCCCTACTTTATTACAGCCTAGAAACAGTATTTGTACTGATAGTGCTGAGGGGTTGGTGTTTTCCAGAACAAATGTAGAATTAAGTGACCAAGTTTTTCATACATCTTAACTAGTGATTCTCTTAGGTCCTAGTCCAAGGGTCTTCACTATCAGGATGTACTCACCATATGCTACAGTGATGACAAAGGGGTAGACTCGTCCGATGATGGATCTTTGTATGCAGAGAATGTGTTTCTAGAAAATGTTCTAGATTTTGCCTTGGTTACAATTTGAAAGGTAATGTTTATTAATACACACACACACACACACACACACACACACACACTCACTCACTCACTTACTCACTCACTCTGAAAATTTCCAGTTTGGCAGCAAATGGAGTCCTGTTCTCGGACCATATGATTCTAGCTTGTGCTTTTAATTTGTTTTTAGAAAGAGCCAATTGGTTTGAAGATATCAATTTCAGAACATGTTTAGTAATCACTAAAGTATAGGAAGTTGGCTCGAACTTGTACTGACCTTATGACATTACTTAGAAGTTGATCCTTAAAAAAAAAAATAGTCTAGATATAAGCTTACATACTTGCCATTCAGTTACTTCATAAAAGGAAGACATAGAAAAATGGTCTGGTTATTTGGGTTTTAGACAAGTATAAAAACCTTGACTTCCCTGTAAGCTCTTTTGCTATTTTTCATAGATTGGAAATCACACAGTTTTCTTCTTCAGGGGGACAGTGTGTGGTCAAGTACAATGAATATATTCCAAGTTAGACAGGTCGAGTTCAAATCTTAGCTCCTCCCTCACTGTCTGTCTGTGTGACCTTGAGCAAGTTATGTAACCTCTTTGTTTCTTTTTGTATGAAATGGGAATCATAATGTCGACTTCACATGGTGGTTCTGAGGGCTAAATGAAAGTCACGTGTAAATGGGACTCACGGCATGCAAAATGGGTTAGGTATTCCTCGCTGGTTCCCTTTCCCACTCTGTTTGAAACAGAAAAATTTGGATTAGAAAATTGCCGCCTTTTACTTTGGTTCTCAGTTGCCTCTTTTGTAACACTTTTGATTTGTTTGTTTGTTTGTTTGTTTATTATTCAGAGATGACTGCATCCTAGAGAACATTGACTCAAGTTCTAGTCACATCGCTTGAAAACATTCAGCTCCAGCTTCTTTAGAATTAAGAGGAAAGCTCACGATGGTTGGCTTAATAGGTTTCCTCTGACTTCCTCACCTGAATTCTTCTAAAATTTTGCTCCAGCCTTCCTCCCTTGATGGAAAGCTCTATATTGAATAGATTTTAAACATTTTCCTCTAGGAATTAAGTGGATGGGGGCCTATTGAGGGCAGTCAGAGAGTCAGCTTAGAAATTACCTCCCTTATAGCAAGAGAGATCATTGTCTCTCCTCTCAAAATACATTTGGTAGCTGAATATCTGTGAAATTTTCAAGATCTTTCCATCCTATTGATAGAGGTATTTCCTGAAACCAAATCTTTGGTGTCAAGATTCTGTGATTAGTCTTGATTGGTGAATAGTCATTATGGGAAAAGGAAGATTAGATCCAGTATTTTTTTTTTTTAATGCAAGCAAACCAAATGTAGGGAGTTCTTGTAGATGCAATTAAGAAGCCCTTTACTGTAAGTATTGTCATCTTTTAGCTTCAGTTCTGTTTCCATAGCAACCCCATGGTGCCTGGCTGAATGGTTTTACAGGAAGCTGAAAAACATTGCTATTCTAAGTAGCTAGCTTTTTTGCTGTAGAAAGGGATCCTTCCCTTACAGTAGGCTAGCCAGCATTAACTGGAAACAAAGCAAGCTATTTATGCTAATCGTGTTCTCAGTAGAGGGTAAAGAAATGGAGAGAGAGTTTCAGGCCCTGCTTACTGATCTGTGAATTTGTTTTTCTAGCTGCTGTTTCTAGCAGTTTGAATAAACCAAATGACTTAACCTCTTTATTTATGATTTCCTCGTTTAAGCATAACTTATATTCTAGAGCTAGAACTGGTTTTAAAAAAGGGCGGTGCTGTGTGTCTGTGATAATGTTAGTTATGGTGAGGTCAGTTTGTTGAATTTATAGCTTTCAAGTATCTACAATGGCAGTTTATTTTAAAAAAAAAATGTCCCTTGCTAGAATAACAACTGTTAGCCTTATCTTTTATTATATGTTAAAATCGCCTTTTAGTTTTTCTTTACATCTTAAAAAACTTGTATTTCTATTCTTTTAGATGATAGAAAAATTACATAGGGTAGAAAAGTCTTTGGGGTTTAAAAATTAAATGCAGTTTTGTTTTGACAATTTATGACTTGTAATGTGACCATTTCTTAGGGGGGAAAATAAGGGTATCAAAGCAGTTCCATTAAAAGCCTGTATAATAATTTTGGTTTCAACTATAAGCCATTACTGGACTTCCTTTCTGAGCTCCTTCAGATCCTCTTTAGAAGTGAGCTACAAAGGATTTTTTTGTTGTTGTTTATTCTTCAGTGGAGACCGCCTTTTAAAACTGAATAATGAAAGCATTTAATTTCAGCAGGAGGTGTGGACTTTTGTTCTCAATCTCTCTCCCTCCCTCTGCCTTACACACACACACACACACACACACACACACACACACACACACACACACAGATTCATGAAAAATTCCAAGGTGCATTTTATACTCCTGGTAACCGTCATAACATTTTATCTAAAAATGTGGTCCTTGTTCTGAGATAGACATTTCAAGGATGCTAAGATTTTGACCCTGACTTTATTTAGATAAGTTGATGCTGGTTTAAACTAGTCTTTCACTGAGATCCAATGATGTTGCTTTTGCATCTTTATCAGGTCATAGGAATTTTCAACAAAATAGGTTGGGAAAATATCTCAGGAGCCCGTTATTTAATACAACCTTAAGTCTTTGATTAGCACCAAATGGCAGATTGAATAGCAAATTGCTTTGCTTTGAATCTCCTCTACTAAATGGTTATAGTAGTAGGTTTCACAAGTAAATTTTTTCAAATCACCCTGAAATAATGATGAAAGAATTTTAATTCTTCAAAGAACTTATTTGATTGAAGATGACTTTTTTGGAAAGTTATTTTAAGGTTTCTAGAACCAAAATTTGATCAACCAAATATTTGCTGAATAGCTTCTCTGTAAGGAACTATATATAGGATTTGACTGATGTGTTTAAGGAGTTTATAGGTTATCTTGGCATAGAAAACGAACATCATGATTTTGGGAACAAGAACTACCTTGCATGATACTGGGTTGAAAGGAATCCATAGAAAGAGAGTGAGAAGGAACCTCTAGAGAAGCCATCTGAGGGAAGTGGGACTTGAAGGCATTTTTTTTTTTTAAGTCACCAGAAATGTATTGAACAAACCCTGTATGCTGTATACTGTGCTGGAATCACAGTGATGAGCTAGACAGTGATCCTGTGTGTATGCAGATCAGCCTGATGAGAGGTCCAGACACAAAACCAGGCAATTACCTCAAAGATAATGTCTATGTTCTATGAATTACAGAGTATCAAAGAAAACACCTGGACTTGAAGGGCATAAAGATGTCATTGATGATTTCCTGTGGACGTATGAGGCTGAAACTTGAACAGAAGGAAATCCTGAATGAACATTGCTATTTACCCATTTTAATAGTGTTCTTTCCTTTTTCCTCTCAAAAACGTACTCCACTTTTCTGAAAGCAGTATTCTAAAATATGAGTATGTAACTTTAGACTTTAGAATTTTGTAGGAAGAAGAGATCTTAAAGAAATCCTACCTGCTTTACTCTGGAAAGGGGAAGAAATTGACCATTTCCAAAGAATGCTAATGGGCTGGGAAATGGAGACCTCTTATGGTTCAGATGCGTGTCCAGGGAAGATGACACCTCTGTGTCGTCTGCTTTTCTGCTTTTGAGGAAAGGGTTATACTCCTAGTATGTGCACAGTGTTTTTATCAGATCTGGAGCTTTTGTATCTGTTTCTATATCCATTAGCAGAGACCAAATAGAGAAAAAAAGAAAAGTGGTTTTGGCAATCTATTAAGAACTAGCTCTGAAATTATGGCTGCCACCTCTTCACCCTGACCTAATTAATCTGTCTACTGAAGGACAGAAAAATTACTGTTTTTAAGTGGCCCACATTCATTTGGAAAGCTTAGA
This sequence comes from Macroglossus sobrinus, assembly GCA_004027375.1. Classification (NCBI taxonomy): domain Eukaryota; kingdom Metazoa; phylum Chordata; class Mammalia; order Chiroptera; family Pteropodidae; genus Macroglossus; species Macroglossus sobrinus. The sequence goes on from PVKZ01000886.1 coordinate 200,567, forward strand.
TATGCTTCCATAGATACATTATTTCTCAGTTGGATATTTCCCCCATTAGATCCTGCTGAGTGCTTTGATTTTGTACCTTGGCAGAAATATCACTTTCCGTTCATTGTGTAACTTTCTTTTATATGCCACATAACATCCATTATTCCTGAAGAGCTTCTTGCATTGAAGAAGGAATTAGAATCAAGCAGTAAGAGGTCTTCTAAACTGATACATTTTTCCTCACCCTTGTTAAGAATGACTTTGAGACATTATTTGTGGTGTTGATATGTTTCTTTCTGAGTCAGGTTTAGTGACATGGCCTATAACTCAATGTTAAATCCCAGTTTTAAAAACATGATAAAAGGAACAAGTCACCAGAGTTAAAAAACAAGAAACATGTTTTTTTTTTTATAAAGGAATTATTTAAGTGTCCAAACATATATTTTAAAGGTATTGAATATTTTATTTTATGGGATGCTATTTTCATTGAGTTCTTTGTACTTATTTCTATAACAGGTTTTCTATTACAGCATTCATCTAGTGTAATTTTGAACTGTAATTCTTGTCCATTTCCACCACTAGACTGCGTGTTTCTTGTCTTTTGGTTATGTTTGGAATATAGTTGGTATTTAAGTAAAGTTAGGATGAATGTACAGTAGTAAGTTAAGGTGGCTTCCATTGGTGAGAAGAAGTTATTTTAGCATACATCAGACCCTGAGCATTTTATCAGATGTTTCACTTTAAAAAGTTTCAACTGAGTTTGGGGCACTGCTAGGAACAATGAAATATGTCATCTCATATACTTGTGAAATATAAGAGAAGGCAAATAATGACTGTATTACATGAAGGCCTAGTATTATGCAAATATAATTATAGCATAATATTAGATTGATATACTTATAGTTCTGTTTATCTACATTATCTACAAATGTTGATATTTATGCGTATAGCTTATATACGTACATGAAACCAATGTTTTGCTTTGATATATTACATTCAAGTCAAATCTATCCTTTTTCTTTTATATTCTAGGGGGCTGTTGGTAGAAACTGTTCTTTAATATATACATATAAACATTTCACATGTATATTATATGTATACATATGTGTATATTATGTGAATCGCATTTCTATATAGAATTTACAGGAGCTTAAGGCATCTTAATTTTTTTAGCTGTAATTTTCTGTAAGCAAAGGCTATCCATGAATTATTTCCAAATTGTCAGTTATACTTTCTGGGGAAAAAAAAATTTTAATTTATTGAACGCGTAGGAAAGCATTACTTTTTTATATACTTACAGAAAAGATTATCCATTAAGTTAAATTTTTAAAAAATGTATGAGGCGTGAATGAATGAAAATGAAGAAATAACATGTACCGAATGCTAAGCACATGCTAACACATTCAGTTCTTAAGATTATAGGAAATGTTCCCCCCCATCCCCTGCCCATTTTGTAAGGAAACTGAGCCTTAGAAAGGGTATCTTGCCAAAGATTCATCATGTATGAAAAGGAAGAGACAGTCCAGTGTAGCAAAAGCTCTTGCTTCATGGGCTGACGCCTGTTTTTAGATAATACCATACGAGAGCTTTTCTGTACAATGAAAGTGAAAACAGAGCTAAAATCCCATCCGCTGCTGTGGGTAGTAGTTTGGGTTCACTTTTACTCATGCTCATTAGCTTGTATCTCTGCCTGTTGGTGTTCTGTTTATAGTGTTCTAAGTTTATAGTTTAGTTAAACACAGTGATGACAGTCCATAACAGTCCATGTCTGCATTGTAAAAAAGATGAACAAAGACTTGTCTTTTAAGTTGGCAGTGGGCGAAGGAGAGAATTTTCCAATTATTCCTTATTTACTCACTGTCAGTATAGTCTAGTTTTTGTATCATATGTGTTCATATCAGTTTTCTTCTATTGACTGGTCAGATGCAACCCCATGAAACAGTAATAATTCAAGCTTAATAGGTTTCGATCTTTCTAAAATATATAGGCTACACAACTTCTTTCTAGTTTTAGAACCAAGCATTTGTATTGCGCAATGTGTGGGATCCCAAGTAGACCCGTAATGCTTCCTGCAGGCACCGTTCCCTCCTCACGTACTCTTCCCACCATCCCATGGTGCAGTTTCACTCCTTTTCTCTTGGCTCAAACCTGCTTAGGCCTCTTCCCCCAGCCTCACTTTCAGCTGATGACTTTCGGTTCTCTCGTTGAAGTAGGAAGCCATCAGAAAACATCCACCAGCGCTGCCACTGTGTGTCCCCACCTTGCAGCTTCTGCCTCGTTGCCTTTACTGTCCAAAGAGGCCGCGGCCTCATGCGTGGTCAGCCTCCCAAGCTGCCCACTGACCCCATTCCTTCTTACTTAGGAAGGGACACGGCTCCAGTAATTTTCTCTTTTTTTTTTCTTGCTTCACTAGCTTTCCCTCCCTCCCCCCTGTTTACTAGATCATTCATTATTCTCAACCTAAAAAATAAGCTCACTTAACCATGGTCTCCACTTCCTCTTTTTGCCACTGTCCCATTCTTCTGCCCCACCTTTCCAGTCAAAACTCTCTGAAAGTGTTGTCTGTACTCAGTACCTCCAATTCTCTTGTGCTGTGTTAGAGCTGCTCATTTAGACTTTCTTTTTAACCACGCCACCAAAACTACTTCTGATGTTCAAGATCCTAGTAATCTCCATGTTATTAAATTCAGTGATCACTTCTGAATCATCTTGTTAGGCCTGTCAGTAACATTGACCCAGCTGATTGACCCCTCTCCCTGAGTCCCTTTCTTAACTTGGTTTCCAGCATAGGACGAATTCTCACTTTTCTTCATCCTCACTAGCTGCTCCTTCTCAGTCTTCCTTGCTGATTTTGCTTCTTGATCCTGACCTCGTAATGTTACTGTGATGAACTTTGAGCTCAGGCCTTGGACCTCTTCCCTATGTGCATTCACTGCTGTAGTTTATGTCAAGATTTCAAACATCATCATGTGCACTAGTGAATCCCAAATTTATATCTTCTGCTCAGATCTCTTTCCTGAAATTTAGAAAGTTGTACAGGTCCAGTTTTCCACCCAGTATCTCCACCTGGATGTTTAATGGGCACTTCAGAGTTAATGTTCCAGATCTGAATTCATGAGCATCTTCTCTACAGCTAAACTTGTCCATTATGTTGTCTTCCCTGTAGGCGTTAATGGCAACCCCATTCTCTTAATGGCTCAAGCCAAAATCCCTCAGCCATCATATTCTTCTCTCTCCGCTCATGTCTCTGTATCCAAGGAGTAGTGTGACCCTTTTTCACTATCTCCTCGACTAACACCTTGGCACAAGCCATTCCCCTCTCTTGCCTGAAGAAGCAATAGCCTTCAGCTGCACTGCTGTCTGTCCTTTCTCTTCTGCATTCTGAACAAACGGTAGTCCTGTTAAAACTAAGTCATGTGTGGCTGTCCTCTGCTCAGAAGCCTCCGGTGGATTCCCATCTCGCTCAGAGTAAAGCCGAAGTCCTTATCAATAGCTGACAAGGCCCTGTGCCACTTCACTATCTCCCCTTAACTCTTCCATCTCCTCTCCCACTGTGACTCTTCCCCTTCACTTATTCTGTTCCAGGGCTGTTTCCTGTGAGCATGCCAAGCCTGGGCTCTGCATAGGGTTTTGGCGTATTTCTCTTCTCTCTGTCTGGAATGTTTTCCCACCAGATGGCCATGTGGCTTGCTCCCCAGCCTCTTTTAATATTACGTTCAAACTCCCCCTTTGCAGTGAGGCCTTCCGTGACCACCCTGTTTAGCATTGCAGCACCTGTCTCCCGCATTCACCGTTCTCCTTCCTTGCTTTATCTTTCTTCATGGCACTTATCACCTGTTAACATCGCATAAATTTACGTCTGCATTCTTATTGTCATCTCTTCACTCCTGCCTCATGAGGGCAAGGATTTTTGTCCCTTTTTCTTCTTTCCTGATGTTTCTTTTCTGTAGCACCTAGAATAGTGCCTGGCACGTAATAAATGCTTAATACAAATTTGTTGAATGAATGGAGATGGGAATCGTTTACTATTTAATGAGCAGTGTCAGTGTCTTGAGTACACCTTAATAAAATTACATGTGAAAATACATGTTTGTTTTTCTCAGTTGTGTCATTTATTCATTTGATACTTATCATTTCTCAAGAGTAGTGATGATTTATTTGAGGCAAATCTGAACCTAACTGATAAGTATCTGGCTAAATATGCATTCAGTGGCCAGAACCTGAATCAAAGGGAGGCAAACATCATATGTAAACCATGTTTAGAAAACTGGACATGTGTGCCCTTTGGTGGAACATTATCTTGTCACGATAGAAGCCACTGAGTCTTGTGAGTGCATAATGACCCTGTGGGAGACGGAACACACCAGGGCAATCTTCATGTATTTCCACACCTGTGAGAGCAGTGATGCCTGGAACTGGGGGAGCAGGAAGACGGGGGTTAGGAAAACTGTTACTGGACAACGGCATGAGTCCAGGCAAGAGAGAGTGAGAACGGAAACGAGGAGTAGGTATCGGAATGCCGGAGAGCATGAAGTAAAAATCATGTGAGAGATTGAGAAAGAAAGAAAAGGCTGACTCCCAGGATCCTTGCATGGATGAAAGGGTATATGGTATTTCCAAATAGGATGAAGAGAAGCAAGTTTAACAGAAAAGGTGAAGAAAGTGATCCTTCTGTTATGGACTGTATGTTTGTGTCTCTCTAAAATTCATGTGTCCATCGTCCATATCCATGAGTCTCTGTCCTGTTCATTTGTTGCTTTTAGGTTTATATTCCACATATAAGTGATATCATGTGATTTTCATAGATGGAGGAAAAAATTTAAATTATGTCTTCAATTAAAAAATAACTAAAAAAATAAAACTCATGTGTCGAAATCCTGTTCCTCAATGTGTTGGAATTCGGAGGTGGAGCCTTTGGGAGGTAAGGAAGGTTAGATGAGGCGGTGAGGGTGGGGTCCTATGATGGCATTTGATAGGGAGGTGGCCTGCTTCCTCTCTCCACCTCTCCCCCAGTGAGGAAACCAGGACGAGGCCCTCCCCAGAATCCAACCACGCCGGCAGCCACCCCGATCTTGCATTTCCACCATCCAGAACTATGAGAAATAAATTTCTGTTGTTTCAGCCACCGAAACTACAGTAACTTATTATAGCAACTCAGACTGACTGCAACACTCTTGAAAGCCTCAGACGCTGTGGCCTGAGCTGAGTTTCAGTGAAGTGCAAAAGCTACATCTTGCTTGATGAGAACTGGAGTGAAGGAGCAGAATCCATGCCTGTTCTGCTTCCTGTATGCAGTTCATTGTCTTCTCTCTAGAGCATTGTTTACTCTCCAGTGAGTCCCCTCCACCATAAAAATTTAAATAGTGATCAGGAAGATTAAGGAATTACTGAGATTGCTCAATTCTTCCAAGTACTAGACTGTTGTTGTTGTTGTTATGAAACTATTCTTATTATTATTGGGAAAGTAGTACCTAAAAAAAAAAAGGAAAGAAATCTTATACAGCCATTGAAAAACAGGTAAAAACGAATCCTATCTAAGTCCAAAGTTCTAGAAGATGGTTCTTGTCACTGCTAGGGTGAATGGATGGGTGTGCTGCCTCGGTGGATCCAGGTTCTGTGGGATCTGAAACTAATACCCTTTTTTGAGAAAAGAATATGAAATTAAGACTGCACAGCCTTGAGAAGACCCTGAAGCTTAAGCCTTATCACCTTTGTGGCAAATCCCCCTCTGATCTTCGTGAGGGTGGTGGTTGTGGAGATGAGCATTTCCATGTGCAATACAGTAGTCCCAATTATCCGCGGGTTTACTTTTTGCAGTTTGTTACCTGTGGTGAGCCACAGTCCAAAAATCTTAAATGGGAAATTCCAGAAATAATTCATAAATTCGAAATCGTATGAAGTTCTGAGTAGCATGATGAAATCCTGTGTCCTGCTCCGTGTCACTTGGAACCTGAATCATCCCCTTGTCCGGAGTCTCTGCACTGAACATGCTGCCCTCCCTCTAATCACTTAGTGGCCATCTCAGTTATCCGATCTACTGTCCTGGTATCTCAGTGCTTGTGTTCAAATCACCCCTTTTCTACTTACTAATGGCACCAAAGTGCAAGGGTAGTGTTGCTGGCAATTTGGACATTCCAGACAGAAGCCAGAGTGCTTCCTTTGTGTGAAAAGGTATGTCTGTATAGGAAAAAACATACAGGGTTTGGTACTATCCATGGTTTCAGGTATCAACTGGAGGTCTTGGAATCCATCACCCAAGGATGAGGAAGAATTACTGTACTTACATGTATGGCACCTATTCCAAGCAGTTTTCACACATTAATCCCCAAAACACCAAAGGTGAGCTGTACCACAGGTACAGAGAAATCATGCCCAAGTTGACGTGGCTGGGAGTGGGCTAGTTAGGAGAGTGAAGAGGTTAGAAAAGTAAAGAACACTAAACTGAGAGCAGAGATCACCATCAACACCAGCTTTGCTGCCCATTAATCCAAAACCTTGAAAAGATCACTGGACCTTTTCTGCGGGTCCTTGACTTTACCTGTAAAACAGGTATGTTGATACCAGCTATATGTGCCTTATTCTCTTGTGCTGAGGTCAGGAGAAACTGCGTGAAAGTGCTTTGTGAAGAGTAAAATGCTAAACAGCTTTTTATTCCAACTGAGTATTATAAGTGAGTCCTGAAGATATAATTTTGCTAACTTAATTTTATTTCTTATGTTTCTGATTTATTTCTTAGATGTGATTTCTTTTTTCTTTTTTTTTTTTAGGTTACTTGTCTGCAAGACTTTTTTGGTGATGATGATGTTTTTATTGCATGTGGGCCTGAAAAATTCCGTTACGCCCAAGATGACTTCGTCCTGGATCACAGTGGTAAGGCGGTCCATTGACCATCTTTGTAACCGTTAATGGAGGTGTGGGATGTAGTTACTCCGTGCATGTCAAGCGGTCTGACGTGGTAAAGAAGGATGGCATTGACAGTACTCTCTTTTACCTACTTGTGAAAAAAAAAAAACTCATTCAATAGTTAAGTAGTTTTTTATGTTTTAGCGTTTAGTGATTATTGTTTTGTCTCTGAAATGAATTTCCTGCCCTCATTCAGAATAGAGGTGGTGGCTGTGCCACCTTAATGGTATGGATGATGTTGAACCCGAAACAGTTAGTTGTACATTTTCCATGTCTATAAAGAAATGTATAAAATGATGATAACTAAATTGTTAATACTGATTATCTCAGGTCTCTTTTTATATTATTGTTCTGTTTGTAACTGAAAAAAAAAAGCAAGCATTTATTTGTGCAGAAACAAATAAAGCTATTTTCATTGATGGGATAACAAAATTCCTTTTCTTATTTATTTATTTAATTTTATTTTTTTAGGTGGGCAACCCTTGGTTGACCTCACAGATTATGAGGACCTTGTCAGTTTACAATCTCTTTTTTTTTTATTTTCTACATCTACAACACCTGGTCTTCCTAGATGGTGTCCCAACCAGGTACTAACCAGGTCTGCCCTGCTTAGCTTCCAAGATCAGACAGGATCGGGCTTGTTCAGAGTGGCATGGCTGTAGTCTAAAATCTTTTTTTTTTTTTTTAGCCAGTATATGGAGTTTTCAGTTATTCAACAATAACCTCACTGATTTCAAATGTTATTCTTGGACTATTGCTTTACACCATTGTCTTAAATTAATTTAAACCTATTATAGTGATTATTTTAACTGATAAAGTCAACTTCATCTTTAAATGAGGTAAAATCATACAGACATATTTCACAGAGGAGAGGGATGTTTGAAATACAAGCTCACTCTTTAATTTCATGAGTAAGGAAAGTTGGTTTTTCAGAAATTAGACTGAAACTACAACCCTTTCAGTAGTAGTGATTCTAACAGTCCAGAATGAGAGAAATGTACCATCAAATAAATACCATGGGTATTTTGTGGTACCCAACTCCCTTGTGTACTCCTTTCCTGTTGCACTACGTCAGTTGCCTTGGGGTAATTTATGTACTTGGTGCTTAGGTCTCATTTATCTACTCCTTTTGTCTTTCTATTTTGTTTTTCACTTCTGCCAAATTTCTTTGAGTGTTTTTATACTGTCTTATGATCTGTTGGACCAGTTCTGCTTTAAATTGGTAATATCACCACCGGAAAGTTTCTTAAGAATTGCAGGTGGTGTCCTTGCAGGTGGTGTCCTTTTGTATTACCTGTGTAATGCTCCTTTCTATTCAAGTGGATGATTAAGGTTGACTGACGTGCATTTACCTATCATCTGTATCATCTTTCTTGATTTTAGCATAATTTCACTTCATACTATTTCTTTGATGTCAACCTTGGTCATTTTGAAAGTTGAGACAGTGAAACTCAATGATATGTTCTAGGTTATAAAAAGTTAATTTGGGTGACAGCAACAATAGTGAAACACTTATTTCATTCTATGTATATACCAGGCATTGCACTTAGTTCACATGTATGTCGTAAACTTACCTTAACTAGTTAGATCATTCATATATTTTTTTATTGGTGGTTACAGAGAGACTACAGTAATTAGAGATAGGTGAAAGTTACTGATTTCTTCCCTCTCAATTACTAATTTCTTAACCTTCTGCAAACTGGGGATAATAATAGTGGCTGTTTCATAAGATTTGAAGATTGGACAAGTTAATATATATAAAGCAGTTATAAGGGTACCCTTTTCATTGGATATACCATTGCTAATATTATTATACCACTACCATCAGGTCATAACAATTTCCAATGAAAGTCAGTCTCAGACTTAATCCTGCCATAGGTACATTTATTAGGATGTAAAGTTTTTTTTTTTTTTTAAATCAGTTACTTGTGTTATAATTTTGAAGAAGTCCCTCCTTTGTCCTTTTAGATTTCTGATATATTGCATTAAAGATCCATTAAAATCAACATAGGCTTAGTCAAGTAACAAAATCCTCCACTAAGAACTGGATGAAGAACTGGCTCAGAGTCCTAACCCTCAGATGGAGTTCCGAAGTTTTAGTACTGGCCCTGTTGATTCACATATCCTGCTCATGAAAGAGTGGATTACCTTTAGAACGTTCCTAACTAACCCACACATCACTCCTTTCAACAGTGGAATACTTTGTAATATCCATAATGATAATAAGCTAAGCTGAGGTTTCTGTAGCCCCCTCTGTGTAAGGTTTTGATGAGAATCTTTTAAATGCTAACTGTCCTTCCCCGCAAGTGTATATTTCATGTACTTTGCATGTTATTTTATTGCCCCTGGGGTATACATTAAAACCAATCCACATTCTAATCTGCTTGCATAAATTGAAGTATTTTAATATAAATTGTTGACAATATGTTATCTAATTTAATTCTTACAACAAGCCTGTGAAGATTTTATTATCTCAGTTTCATAGGGGAAAAACTGAGGATGAGCGCCTAACCAACACCCCTGTTAGCAAAGTCAAATCCACGATTCAGCCAAAATCTACATGATTTTTTAAACTCATGTTCTTAATTATTTCAAATTGGAGATGATGATTTTAGCTGCAGTTAGCTCTGATACTCTAAATGCTATTTTGTTTGGCGATTTATGAAAAGACCGAAACTATTATTTGAAGCTCGTTTCCTCCTTTTTGATGCTCCACATTTTGGAAAGATGGAAAATGAGACATGAGGGGCCCCTAAGTAAGAACTCTACGTACCCTTTCAACATATGATGAAGAGCTTGGGAGCATAGTGAAAGTGTAGCCTTTGCCTGTCAGTTCCACTGACTAACAAAAGCTGCCCAAGTTTAGCGTAGGGTGTGTGTATGTGCGTGTGCATCTAGTTAGGACACGAGGAATAAAGCAGTGGCACAAGATGCGTAGCCTAATTAAAGGTAACCTTGGGGGAGCTTTCGGGATGGTTTTGTATATTAGAGTTTTTTTCACGTAATAGAAAAAAGATCAGGTAATGGTTGTATTCTAGGCAGTCAACTGGTTTTCTGTGTGATCTTCCTTTGGCTCGTATTAAAACCAGATCTGTTTAACACACTTTCCTTCCTTTCTAGAATGCCACGTCTTGAAGTCATATTATTCTCGCTCGTCAGCTAAGTATTCTGGGTTCAAAAGCTCTGGTCCCTCTCGACGCAGCAAGTCGCCAGCTTCAGGTAGTTAACGGAAGAGGAATGGATGGGCACGGGGGGACCTAACGTTGCCCTTCAGTTTGCATGCATTCTTGTAGGCCAGTAGTATTCCCACGTGTGTACGCAGCCAGGTTCCAGTACATATAGACGACCTAATTTTTAAAACCAAAAATTGAAGTTTGTTTCTCAGAGTCCTCAAAAGTCGCCTAAGAAGCTAGTTTGTTTTGTTCTGACACATTTTCTTGAACAACCTTACTACATTATTCTCCTGATACTTACATGGAAGTGTGGCACGTTTTGACCACTGTGTACTATGTGTGTACTATACTAGAGCTATATGTGGATATTTTCTCTTATTGGTTGGAGACATACACATGTACCTAACACATGCACCGGACACAACGATGGACTTACTTGATAAGTTTCCACAGGCCTTTCCTTCATCAAACAATTTAATAGTAGCAGTTATTATTGCTAGAAAGAAATACTTATTTAAAAGTCAGACTGACCCATAACTGAGTTTCTTCCAGGTCCTAAGCCTAAAATTTGTCATAATTTTGATTGGTTTTGGCATTTAAAAATTTTAAAACATTCATAAATATCGCGATATCTTGATTCTACCAGGATTGTTTATAGCATAATCAATAAGTTCGCTGACATCATTACGCATTAAGGAAAGGATTGTAAAAACCGATTTTACACGTGGGAAATCTGGACCACGTGAGAGGAGTATAAATAAGAACGGTCTCAAGCATCAGACTGTTTAATAAAAGCCTGAGTTTGGGGGCCATTCTACCTTTCACTGCTTCGCCTTCAGCACCTGCCTTACTTCCTTTAAGTCGGGTCGCTTGACCCTTCTTTTTGTATATACATTTCAACCTGCTGAGTAATCACTGTCCTTGCTGTCTCCTCCTTGTATACACTGACTGTGCACAGTAAAGAGGGCTGGCCTCTCCTCCAGTGCCTATACTGCAGCCAGATCCCCAGGTGAGCCATGGTGACGATGGCTTTGTCGCTCTGCTGGGCTTTTGTTTTCATCTTTTGCCACGTTTCTGTCTCCTTCACTCCATTTCCATGAATGTCTCTGGCTTGCACCCGTGTACGTCCGTGCGGTGTGAGGCACGTCACAGTGCACAGGTTCTGTGGTCTCTCCGATTTATCAGAGAACCGGTCGTTGTCAGAAGATTGCCAAGCGCCCGTCCGTGTGTAGTCACAGTACTGAGTGATCGAGGACACACATCGCCATTAGGGGTGTATTTCCTAGTTAATCTTTATTGAAAAAGGCTAAAGTTTGTTGGAAATACGAAAATGGCCATAGAAACAATTAAACGCTTCTGTTCTTACCTTCCTCCCCTTTCTCGGGGTAAAATAGGCCCAATACTTTCTCAATGGATTGGCAATGTGAATATTTTTAACTGAAAGCATCTCTCTGTTCCCCTTATCTCAAATCATACTGTGCTTTCCGTAAAATATCTCAAACATTGGGAAAGCTAATGTAATATGAAATTTGCACAAAGACACTGAACTGAGTTTACTTTATGGAAGATGGAGGTTTTGGTCAGGTTCTTAGCTTTTGTTTTAGTGGCAGGTTTACAGATACTTAAAGTAACTACATAAAAGTGGGGAGAATGGTTCAAGAAGCTGGTAGTGCGATGACTCCAATTTTGTCTCCATGAAAGCAACAGAGGGAAATTAACATACTGAACTCAAAACATATTTCTTAGCCACATTTGTCTTCCAGACCAGCCTAATAAATGTATAACTATTTTTAACTTGCATTTGGCATACTTAGAAAATGATTCAAGAAAATCTTCACATTGCAGTACCCCCAATTCTTAACTGAGTCCATATTTGGATTTGGGTTGATCAAGTAGACCTTGAACTCATCAGTGAATGTTGTGAGATATTTAACCTTTCAGAGGGCAGATGGCTTCTTTGTGAAAGATTTAAAAATGTGTTCAGCACATACTGTAGATATGGAAAGCTGAGGCCTGAGTCAATTGCTGAGATCTCACTGTGGTTCTGAATAAAGTTACAATATTAATTCATATTGTGTCCTTTCCCCACTGCTGGGAAGGAAAGAGTTTTGTATTATTAAAAGCCACAATTCCCAGAAGTATAACTTGGTTTTACAGACTGTTTTAGCTGTGGTTTACCTGTTACCATTTTAAAAATTACATGGGACTAAATTGGAATTTCAAACAGAGCTAGTCACTTTGTAAATGTAATATTATACTTTTTAAATCTTGGGACAGAAATGCTCCTATAAGTGAAGCCTTCTGGTTGACTAAATTCCCCCAACAAAACTAATGTATTGTAATCGCTAAATAATGTAATCAGCACAGAGAGATTAATCTGGACAACATCAGTGGGTTAACAGTTGACCATAATTTGAGATTTAAAAATTCTCACCTTAGGTTTCTAGCTTGTGAATCTTTCATAGTCCACTCAGATAAAAAGTATTCAGAGCAAACCAACAAACAAGCAAAAAAGTTCCCACATTTATTTCTTATCTTAGAGTTGAGGGAAAGGATAGATAAAAGCCTTATTTTGGGAGAGAAAATCAGGGGTGCAGTAAAGAAGTGGGAGCATCGCAAAGATGCCGGCTGGTCGTCACACACCTTCCAGTTGGTGGCAGCAGTGTCAGCGGAAGAGATACAATGTAACACTGTCCCAGGTCTCACTTCCCCTCCCAAAGACTAGGAGAAGGTGCAAATAAATGGTATTAAGGACTCCTTAAAGAGCACTTTCTAGAAGCTTCCAAATGCTCTTGGAAATTTAGAGGGCTACAGCTGACTTAATATCTCTTTGAGATGAGTTATTTTAGAGGGAATATGGATATGTAGTTAACTGACACCAGTTAAGTCGCTGGCAGTGAGTTTCATTAAGAAACTATGTTTAGGCGGGGGCTGCGTCGTTAGGGAGATTGGTCTGCTACACAGATCGCCTTATCTAGGAATTTTTCTTTTTTAGTCCCCGCCCCCACCTTCTTTTTTATCACCTTTTCAAGAAGCCTTTGATGTCAGCATGGTGTCTGAGTATTAGTGAAAGCTAACAGGACTTACAGAGGAGGGACTGGTGACCTATGCAAGTTGCCGTGGGACAGAGAAAGGTCTCAGCTCACAGCACGTTTACTAGTTCAGTGCCCATAATAATCTCTTTTATGTGAATTCCTACCACCAGTTTCCTTTAAAGAGAATTTTTTAAAGGTATAGGATTACCTGAAATTATACTTAATTGAGAAGTAAGTAATCAGGGCTGTTGAACACTCTTAGAAGTTTGGAATGAGTTGAATAGTCGCTTGGGTTGCCCTTGCATTCTAAAGACCCACGTATATTTGTTAAGAAAATCTAAGTAACTGATAGTTATTGTTGAATGAGTGCTTTTGAATTTGTAAAATTAAAGTTTTATAATTTAAAAATAACTGGAAAAATTTTCTTCTTTACTGAATTTTTTAAATTAGCAATACAGTAAAGAAACATGACTTAGTAGACAACAGGTGCACCTGTTTACAGGTGATTAGTCACAAACACTGGATGTAGGATTTCTGAACCTTTACTCAAGGACTGCTGCCCACCTTTTTCAGTCACCTATTTAGGATCTTTGTCTCTTCATTTTGCTTTTTATAATTTTAGCATCGTTTAAAATAATAGTTGTCTACTGTATTTAAACAAAGGACTAGTGGTTACTAGAGGAGAGAGGAGAGGAGGGTAGATGGAGGGGAATTTAAATAATTTCTTCAATTAAAAAAATAAGTGGACTTTGCTTTTCTTTTTCTATAGAGATGAATGGCAGTTTTCATTCATTTTGGGCAAAAGCATTGAAGATTCATGATAAAAAATGTTATAAATACTCCTTAGAATAGAAAAAATTGCACCAATTCTAGATGTGGAATTAAAGCAGAAATGGGTCCAGGTGATACAGTTAGGAATAAGTATGGATTATACTGAAATGTTTGACAAGCATTCTGTAATATGGAATCTATGGATTAACTGTCACCTCAAAACAGCAGTGGCTGTACTCTTACTAGCATGGGCTCTAAAACTGAACCTTCAGCCTAAGAACTGTATGGAAGTATGAAGGAGAGCATATAGAAAACCATCAAGCTTTGCTAAATAATGGGGAAATTAAGCTGTGAAGAAAAGAAAATAGAAGGAATTGGAAATAACTAGATAAAAAAAAAAAAAGTTGAAGAGTATCTTTTATGGCCTTGAAACAAACAAGTATGCATTACAAGGAAAATGACCACTAATTTTCCCATTCTATAAGAATGACTTAGAAAATGTATTTGGGTTATGATAGAATTGATTTGGGAGAGCTATAGGATGTCTTGGTTTTTCAGGTTGGTGTATACTCAGAGGGTAGATATCGGAGATTATGGGACGATCTTAGTAGTAAACCTTTCCAAATACCATCGCCTTTCATTTCTCTACCCTTGCTGGCAAGCAGGATATATGGACAAGTTCTGATGCACATCTTTAGTTCCATAATGTTTTATACCTTTGTTTAAGTCACTGTTGGAAAGCTATTATTGAAAATAATCCTAGTTTCACTCTTTATTTGTCTAATACTGTGTCTGTAATGCAGTGAGATACATTATTTTTCCTTTTTGCTGGTTTGCCATCTGCTTTGAGCTTTAAATGAAGCTTTTGGGGGGCTATGTTGTGCATGTGCTGAGTGTTTGGACACAGTCTGTTCTGGGTTTTAATGACCTCTGTCTCCTTTGTTGTCTCACGGTCAGTGAATGGAACTCCCAGCAGCCAGCTTTCCACTCCCAAGTCTACGAAATCCTCCAGCTCCTCTCCAACTAGTCCAGGAAGTTTCAGAGGATTAAAGGTATGAAACAGCATACGTGGCATGTTTACGTGATTGTTATTTTGAGTGGCATAGCTTAGTCGTTTAATTCGTTCAGGAGCTTGGGGTACAGCAACAAATCAAAAAAGGAAGAGTTCAGGATTTGGAGCCAGGAAAACCTGGCTTTTGAATCCTGTATCCTGTTGCATCTTGTAATTTTGGCTAATGGGATTCATTAACTCTTCTGAGCTGAAGTGTTTCATCTCTAAAATGTGAATATAAGGTTGCGGCTAGAGTTGAGTACAACGTGGTAAAATACTATCAGTAGTAGTTTTCTTGTTATTAGCAAAGTGGTTTGCAGTGACAAAGCCTCAGAGAACCCGTGATTCTTTTAATCATGACTTTACTACAGCTCACGTAATTTGACTTGGCGAAAGTCTACAAAAGAGTGAATTACTTATATAATGCTTATATACACAAGTAGTAACACAAGAACAATATGTTAATTTTGTTGTAGAACTTAGAAATAAATCTTAGGTTTTGAATGTGATGTCCTAAAAATCTAAGCAATAACTTAACTGGCAGTTGGTTTAATGAACACTTTACCTAATAAGGAGAAGAAGGATGAGTGATAACAAATCTGAAAAAATTTGAACAAGCTTAATTTGATTTAGCAGCTCTCAATAATTTAAATTTACAGGAGAAAATGTGCCTGGTAAAATAGCAGTCGGTGATTGGAGTTAAAGATGGAGAGTTTCCTTCTGCAGAAACAATCAGGTGTTTTTATGGTCATGTGGTCTGAGAATGCTGAAGCGCTGAAGTATGCACAGTGCCGTCCACGTGTCTACGTGCATATTTACTTTCATTATTTTAGTGTGTTCGGTTGACAGTGGAAATACCTTCATTAGGAATGCACTCTCTAAAGTTGGTCGCCTAAAAACTTCAGGTATCATCTAAGTGGTTTACGTTATCATACAGGTGTCAAAAAATATTTTCCTTAGTAAAATGAATCGTCAGAGCCCCACCATCCTTAAGTGAACCTGGCAAGCCATGCATCTGAGCCCTGCAGAGCCTTGCGGTCTGTGGTCCCCCACTCCTTAAAGGGTCCCATTGTCTGTGTGACTCCAAGATTTGCTTGTCCTGCCCTGAGGATAGTGTGTCTACTCAGAGTGAACTTGTGTGGTTCTAATCTAAGTGCCTGAGATCAAAAAGAGAAATTCCCTCAGAAAAGGACAGATTGTCTCCGTGCCTCTGCTTCTATAGATTGGCAGGATTTGGACCGAGGCTAGCAGTGATGTAGGATTTAGAGTACATGGTTCTCTCCTACCTCTGACTGCTGGAAGCTCCTTACATTTATAAGGAGCAGGCATTTTCTGAAGTGCTAAATTGACTTAGGATAGTTCATAACATGATTTTAGTAGAATTCTTAATTGTCAATTTTAAAAAAGTTAAATAAATTCAAATTCACTAATGAGCTAAGTGTTTTCAGCTTCCTCCCCCACCAAAAAAACTGATTTCCCTCAGAATAGATAGGAGGGATACTGTTTTTAATTTTACTTTCAAGAGGACTAGAGTAAAAAGTAATTCAAATTGGTTCATCTTTTTTCTAGTTTCAGTTGTTTCATTTGTTAAAGCAAAGGAAGGGTCTCCTAGGTGCTGGTAATTATTAACCTAGGACAAACCCGCTTTGAGCTTTTCAGTGAGCCATGTGCAAAGGCCCTTGGGATTTCTCCCACAGGCCATTGCTCCAGGCAGGGCTAGGCTCCCTGACCTCGGGATGCAATGTAGCCTTCCAGAGCAGATACGTTAGTCCCTCTCATCAAGGTCTTGGTCATCCCTACCTTGTTTTTTTCCTTGTTCTTCATTGGTAACCTGGGCTCTCATATTTCTTCCTAGTCCATTTTCAGTTCTAAACCGTAGATTACCCTCCTTTGTCACTGCCACCTACCTGGTCAGCAAGTGCTGCCGAATGCTCAGAGTGCACACCTGGCCCCTCCCACGTGCCTACAGGCTCGCACAAGACCACTCACATTTCTAGAGTGAAGATTCCTCAGATTTCATAATGATAATTTTTACCATTACTAAACATTAGATTAATTATTCTCACTATGCTAAGTATGTCTTAATTATTATAGTAACACCAGTATTTAGCACACAGTTCCCTGGCACACAGTAAAATTGGAAAGATTACTTATTACCATAAGAGATAAAAAGAGATGTTGATTTCTGAGGTAAAGGGAGGTTACCAGTAAGATAAGGAGTAGTCAGCCATCTTTCCAGGACCCCACCCCACCCCCTCCACCACACCTGGGCTTTGCTAGCAGCTGTGAGACCTTCTCCGAATTTTTTTTTTCTCGTGTGTTAAATAAGGACACTTGATTTTAAATTACCTCTAAAAATGCTAGGATTATACTTCTTTTAGGTTTCAAAAAAAAACTTATCTAGAAGGCTAGGGGGTCTATTTCTCTTCTTCTCATTTTAAAGCTGATATAGAATCACCGAATTTTACATTAAATATGAGCAATTAAACAAGTTCCTGCCACACTGATCGATTTTTAGTGCACAGTATTTAATCTCATTACATTTGCCAGCAGTCCATGGCATATACTGTCGTTGGAATGAAAACCTGCCTTTGAAGTACGGCAACTGGGTCATGTGACTTACTGTACAAAATACGCTGATTTCGATGTCATTGTGAAACTCTAGTCAGCATCTGTCCACATTTGCATCATTTTCTCTATTCAGAGACATTGCACGTGGAGAATTACAGATAATTAGCATGTGTTAGTGCTGTGCTTTTCTCTTCCCCTTCATTTAAAATAGCTTATTAAGATCAATTAAGAGGGAATGTCTGACAATGGAGGACTGTTTTTCATGGGCAGGAACTTTTTACCACTATTTATCCTAGTAAGAAGCTTAATAGCTTTGGGGATAGAGTTTTTTTTTTCTCCCAGAGAAGCAGAGAATTGACAAAAGCGAGCAAACCAAGCCAGGAGAGCCTGTGCAGGAGCTGACATTCATGTCTGTTTCTCAAAACACAGCTTCGGGCGGGTTTTGTTGTTGTTGTTGTTGTTGTTGTTGTTGTGTGTGTGTTTTACTATCTGGGCTCTACTGGTTGGAAAGGAAGCAAAATTAAGTGAAAGGTAATGAGAATACGATATTCTGTCAACAGCTACCACCAACATTAACACCCTTGTGACAATTTCTGGGAATCCCTTCCATATTTTAACACGGAAAGACCTGAAAATGAACATAGAGTGATGTCATGATGGTTACCCTCTGACCACAGACTGTCAGTGGCATTTTCGTGTGCTCACTGAAAAAGATATGAGAAACACAGAAGCAGCCCTCCCAGAGTTTTTGGACTCGGAGTTTTCTTCGTAGTAGCCGTGTAAGGAAGACAGCTCTGCTCATCATATGCATTCATAAAAGGTCATGCTTTCCGAGGGCCTGGACCAAAGCCCAGAGAGGAAGCAGAGCTTTCTTCAGGTTGTGAATAATTTTTGCAGGACTGGAGTGTAAGAAATACAGTGGGGAAGGGGAACCAAGACAGGAGTCCCTGGCCCAGGCAAGCCAGAGGGTTAAGGCAGACACGATGCCCCCCACGATGCAGTAACACAGAAAGCGAGCCTCGAAGGGAATGAAGCCCAGAGCTCCCTCCATGTCGGATGCCTCCTCCCTGTGGAGATGAGACGAGGTTGTGTAGTGGTTAAGAGCATAAGCTCTGAAGCTAGGATGCCTGGGTTTAGTCTTTGCTTGGCTGCTCACTTAGGTGTGTGACCTTGGACAAGTCACATCACCCTTATCTGTGAAAGGAAATTAGGGCCTATAGCGCAGGGTTGAGATTAATTGATTAAATATAGAGCAAGCCTTAGAATAGTTCTCTTCTTATTGTAAGCATTGGAGTTTCCAGGTTCAGTTTTCACATGCGGAAAGTTTTACTTAATGACAACAAAAATGACATGTATTAGTGTAGGAGAGAGAAAGCGAGAGAAGTCAGACTATATATTTTATTACTTTTGCTTTTCTGTTACGACTTTCCTTCCCAACTCTATTCTTCATCTCTCTTTTCCTGCCTGTCTGCATATCTCAACTCTATTAGTAATCTATAGATAATTCTGTTAGTAACAAGTTACCCCAAAACTCAGCGGCTTAAAAAAATAATAAAATAATCTATGTTCTCAGACAGGTCTTGTGGGTCAGAGATTCAGGAGCAGCTTAACTGGGCGATTCTGGCTTAAGATCGTTGATGAGGCTGTCGTCTCATGTACAGTCACCAGGACCCTTGACTGGGAATGGAGGGTCCCCTTCCAAAGTGACTCTCTCATGTGGTGGCACATTGGTGCTAGCTCTTGGCAGGAGGCCTCAGGTCCTGGATGTTTGAACCTTTCCACAAATCGGAGTGAGTAACCTCAGCTGGGTTTTCCCAGAGCAAGAGATCTGAAGGAGAGAGTGCCATGCAGAAGCTCTTCTTTTTATGCCCCAGCCTTGGGAGTCAGGCAGCAGCATCTCCTTACTTAGTACTCACTTATACAGCAGCTCAGTGCGTCATGGGAAGAGTCTACTCAGGGCTTGAAAATCAGGAGGTGAGGCTCGTGGGAACCATTCTGGAGGCTGGCTACCACACCCCTTTCTCTCTGCTTTCATCTCTTTATCAGCCACTCAGAGTTTCTTCCTGAGGCTGACCCTGCTCCTTCAATGGCCTTTTGTACAATGTCCTTTTTGAGGACCATAAAAATCTCTCTCCCCATCAATTTTACTGCTTTCTTCTTCCCGTCCTTTTGTTCTCCAGACCCATCACTCCCTGCCCATTCTTTTCTCTCCCCTTCAAATTCCAGAATCCCACCTCCACCTATGTTTTCTTCTCTTAATCCCCATCTTCCTGACCCTCTTTTTTTCTCCTTGACCTCAGCCCATGATCTTCTGTTTCTCTGACCAAGCTCCTAGGAGTCCCTTCAATCTAGTGGATAAGTTTCCCTATGGGAATATTTACTCTGTTTAAATCACAGCATTTTCTTTGGGACAGATAGGCAATAAAGAGTACTAAATGTGTCATCAACTGCCAGATAGATGAAGAAAGCATTTCCCTGAAATTTAATTCATCATCCATGTCCCAGTGTCAGACTTTCAAGGTTGTGGTAACGTAAGGTTTTCAGAGTCAGGGGCACATCTGTGGACAGTGAAGGATAAAATGTTCCACGTTTTGATGCTGAAGTGTGTGCCCGGAGGCTGTCTGCAGTGAGCATTCTTGTCGGTTGAAGAGAAGAAACAAAAATGTACGTTTAGAACATTATCCAACATCTTGAGATTATAAACTGTCTGATGTGCTGATATTTTATCCGATGATGTCTCCTGGGTCTGCTGGTGGTGAAAGATTTTCCAGATTTGTGAAGTGCGATGAAAGGGCTGGTAGTATCTCATCCTGACTGGCAGAGCTAAAATGTAAGTCCGTGACCTTCTGAACTTCAAGACTTCTTTTCGAAGCTGTGAAATGTAAATCCACAGTAGCTGCCAAGCTTAGACTTTTTTTTTTTTTTTTTTTTTTTTTTTTTGCTTTTCCCTGGAGCTTTGGCTTTTCTTTGGTATTTAAAACTAGTTAATAATCTTCAGGACTCAGAGCCTGACTACTTTTATATCCTTTTTATTACCCCAGAAATGTCTCACGGTGGTGGCTTCATCTTTGAATGTAATTGATTTTATTGACAGAAACCAAAACAGAAGAGGGACTAAGCAGTTTTGAAGACCTCAGTGCTCTAACAAAATAAATCATCTTAATGAATCTCAGGCTCTGGAGACAGTGGTTTGCACATTGTTGTTGTTCAGTAAATTGAGGCATTTGGTGGGTAAACGACTCAGCTGGGCTGCAGCACACCTTTGTGGGGATTGGGGGGAGAGTTTGCTAAGTCAGTCAGTGTAAAAATAGGATCAATTGTAGAAACTACGTTTAAATATAACCCGCATGCATTAATCTTAGATGCTTCCTTATTCATGACAGTGGTCATTTCAAGAAAGTCATCTTTGTGTCACATTAGAAATAGTTGGATGAAGTTAAGACTTAAGAGTTTATTGTAGTGAACAGCCTATGCCAGCGACCGACACTGGTAGCTCCCATAGTTGGTACTAAAGAGACAGGCACCTTCTCTGCCACCCAGGTATCCTAGAACTGTGATCTTTCACAGTGAAAGCATGCAGACATTTGTAGCAGGTAGGCATGGCCATATCACCTATCTGTTGCTCAGGATCCAATAAGCTGACACTTTGCTCCAAAGGCTCACTCTAGGGAAGTGCTGAGATTCTGTGCTGGCTTTGGCAGGCCATGTACTCAACTGAGGTGGCTGCACTTCTCAGATTATCAGAAAAGCACAAGTCAGCAGGTTCCACACAGCCCCTTTCGGAGACTCTTGAGCTGGCCGCATAAACCTTGTACGCGCACGGGTCGTGGGTTCTGTGTATCGCTGTTCACCACCATTAACCAATCACAAATCTTGAGGGCCTAATTTTGCCAAATGAAACCAAGTCTAAGGTGTGTCTACAGATAAGAATACTTTGTATGTTATCAATCTCATTACTAGTACTAAAATATTTCAGGGAAAATGATCACAAATACAATAACAGGACAAAGCTTTCTGTTTTTAAATGCCTGCCTAACACAGCAGTTGTATTAATTTACACTGGCTTTCCTTTGAATGGATAAAATTGATGTTTCATATACTTTTTCAAAAGTGATAACAGAAGCAAATCTATTTACAACTAATATCTAGTGTACTGATTAAAAAGAAAAAGCTTTAGTACATTTCAGAGGTCTTTTTTAGTGTTCTTTTGAATAGGATTTGCCATCACTCACTGCTTCTGATGTTAGTGATTTTCTAGCTTTATTCAGAGGTCTTTTTTAAAGAAAAAAACTTTCTGAAGCTCTCTTTATGTGAGGAAAGGCTGTGCATTTATCCATTTGTATATTATGTGACTAAATTACAGGAATGTGACTATAGTCTGTAACCTGAAAGCGTGCTCTAAATATACCTCAGTGACTATTTTGATGAGTGAGTCAGGTATCAGGGAGTATTTAGTTTAGTAGCCTTGCAAGATTTCTCTCCTCCTGTTCTTAAAGGAGGGGAGAGTGTGAGACTAGCCAAACAGCCCCTGGGCACTGCATTCGGACATGAGTTTAGATTCTGACTGGGTTTAGATTCTGACTCCACATTCTCTGTGGCATTTGGGCAAGTTATATAACCTCTCTAAGCTATGGTTTCATCACAGATCAATGGAGATGATGGGAATATTTAATTCATAAGATATAAAGGACTCATTTTAAGACTTGGCACAGTGTAGGAATTCAATAAATTGTAATGAGCGTTGTCTTCTCTTTTCTTACAAAGTTGTTATTTGGCCATAGATGACTTGCAATGGTTAGAGTATTGGGTGAGTGTCAGAGAACTTGAATTAAGGTAGCTGAACAACTAATTACAGTTGCTGCCAGGACTTTCCTCCACAGAGATTCTCAACCGTGGCTACACATTAAATCTTCCGTAGAACTTCAAAAGTATTGATACCTAGGTCCTGCATCCAAGGAACCATTAATCAATCAACTTGGCAATAGTTTTCAAGTCTTTCAAATATGTACAATATTTCCTAACGTACAGCTAAGGGCCGAAAACCACTGCTTTATAGCAACAACAATATCCTGAAGGTAATTTTGTTATAGAGTTTAAAAGTATAAGAATTATATTGGAGGAAAAGCTTTCCCAAGAAAGTTCTTGTAGACCAGGGGTTTGCCTATGACCAAATTTGGCCCATCGCCTGTTTTTCTAAATAAAGCTTTATTGGAACACAGCCATGCTCATTTGTTCATATATGGTCTATGGCTGCTTCATGTTACAATAGCAGAGTTGAGTAATGGTGACAGACCATAGGACCCACAAAGGCTAAAATATTCCTTCCTGGCTCTTTATAGAACAGGTGTGTGACCCCTGCAGTAGACCACTTAAAAATTGAATCATAGTTGTATTTTCTAAGATGCATACAAGAAAGTCAACTCACTACACAGCAATATCTCCCAGATTCTGTTCAAGTTCTTCCTTTCATGAAAAATCTCAATAGTCTCCAGGTTTTCTTCAAAAGTAGATAGTAATGTGCATTGATATAGCCATTGTTGCTACTTTGTAAAAGAATTGCCCATTTCTGAACAAAACTTTGCATGTTTAGTTTAGTACTTAACATTTCTCTTTAAGTTTTGTTTGTAAAAATTGTAATAATCCACTTATCAAAGAAATTTAACATAGGACACTCTTAATTTCTTGGCTACCAATCAGAAAGCTGAAATGTTACCTGTTATCAGTTGTGCTCAGTCACCCATGAATGCCTTATTAAATGATGCTAGCAGTTGAGAACACTTTATAGCTTTTTCTGCTCTGTTGCTCTGTGTTCAAGCTTTTTTTTTGTTTGTTTGTTTTTTTAAGTTCTTAGCAGAAGCAGATTTTTGTGCATTTCCCTCCTTTGCTTAGAAATGTGGAGTGGCTGCTGCCGGTGGAGTGGGTGGGCTGGCTGCGGTACAGGTCTCAGAGAATGTGCTTGGTATCTCCATAGTCTTCTCATCACCTTCCCTCCTTGGCCAGTCAGGACTTCATCAGGAAATACGTTCCCCTCTACTCCCCACCCTGAAACACAACTGCATCTTTCTGAACCAGTCAGTAATTATGGAAGCTCTCTTGAAAGAGCCCAGATGCTGTCATCCTTTTATGCTTTATTGAGGAGGATTTAGGCACTTTCTTTGTGCTGTCTCAGCATCAAAGTTGCTGATGAAAGCATGAGGACTCATTAGCATTTTAAGAGATGTTAATAACAGTTCTTAGTGGGACAATAGAAATGGGACAGGTTTCATCAGGAATGCCAAATTTGAATCTCTCTGGTGCTAATTCAATCCGGGCTTCAATAAGAGAATACTTCTCTTACAAGGGACAGGGAAATGCTTATATTGTGTCTGGTAAATGGAAAGAATTTCATAGTCATAGCGTTGTTGTCCTCTGGGCTTTCACTGCTCTTTGTCTGCACGCCGCTCAGGGTGCTGGGAATGCTCTGCTTTATAGTTCACAATAGACACTTCACATTTGCCAGGGATCTGTCCAGAGATCTTGGTGAATACCCAGCTTTTCTGGTGCCCTTGGAGCACCGAGCTGCATTCCTGGGAGGTCAAATGAACTTAATCACTGGCTGTGTGAGTCAAGTGTTACAAGTGCAGATTCCTGCCTTAGCAAGATGGCTTCCTCACTGATCTTCAGCGTCGCTGGGAACCATCAGAACCTTAGAGACCACAGCCTGGAACGTACAGGTTTCTCGGGCAGATTTTAAGAACGCACAGATGCCTCTTCGTGAGATTGTAAACTTCTGGGTGGTGATGCGCATGTCCCTTCATCTTTGTATCCTGAAAAAACCCATCACAGGTTGTTGAGGGAGGGAGGAAAGCTGTCCCTGTGTCTGATCATGCCACTGTCTGTCCTGCTGTGTTAGAATAAAACGATCCCCTTTATTGGTTCACATGTTCGTTTTTTCAAGAAAGCTTTATTTTTGAATAAAGGAGATTATCTGTATAGAGATAATCTTCTGTTAACTCAGTATAGGTTTTATTTTTTAAAAATGCTTGACGTTTAATATTTAAAAAAAAATTCCATTTGACAGTTTTGAAAAATGTTCTGGCCATCATTTTTGGCTAAGAAGGCTACATTTCCTGGTGATACAGAGAAACCATTGTCAGGTGCACACGAAGTGGGCTTCTGCTTGGGCCCTGCACCCCACCCTCTCTGCGAGGCCACCCCCTCTTCCGAGGCTCCAGGCTTCAGCTCAGTCACCCTTCTCTCTTAGTCTCCAGGGAACCAGCTTCCACCACCTGCTCTGTCTCCCAGTCTCTTTCCATGTTCCTTGCTGCCTCTGCATCTCAACAAAACTGGGTTTTAATTGCTGGACTGTGCATGGAATCAGGGTAGATGGGAGTGGAGTTTAATAAAAACAAACAGTGGGAAAGTCACAGTGGTCCACAAGAGCTCAGTAAGCACTCTGAGGAGCCATCCATCCATGTGAATGCAAATGAACAAGGAGGTAAAAATGCCTATATTTTAGCCCCTTTTAAGACTTCCTTCTTAGAGAGCCCTTGACTCAGAACACTCGCGGTGAACTACAACGTACTCACATTAGCTCAAGGAAAGGACTTGTTAGAAGAATGCTACCCACTCCCTGGAGAACTGAGCAAGCAGGCCTGGGGGTGCGGGCATGGCGACAAAGGCAGGTAGGGCTTAGGACCTCAGCAGTGGGTGTGGGGCTTGCACACTGCACACTTTTCCAGGCTGAGCGGTAGGAGGTGAGATGGTGACTGCCCAGCACGCAGGCCTGACCAGCCAGCTGCGGCCTGAAGGTGTGGGGCTGCCTCGTCTGGGCTGTGAGATGTAGACATGCACGTCAGCTGCTCACTTACCCACTGTCATTCCCAGGCACTGACCGTCCACCTCCGTATCACACATCCAGGGGCAAGCAGTGATCAAAAGAGATCTATTTATCTTTTGAGGAGTAACTTATAACTTTCCAAAAAAAAAAAAAAAAGACATTCCTCCTTTCATCTTTATTCCATTAAGAATTTGGCTGATAGGAATTTAATTTGAATCTCTTGTTCCTTGACTGATAATTTTTAGTCTAGGAAGGGTTGAATTAGCAGAGAAACAGACTTGAAATGAATTATTTAGTAAAAGATTTCTTCTAGCCATTGTACATTTTGCAATTCAAAAACACTTGTCAGTCCCTCATTTCAAGGCTCTGTGCTAAACGTTTTAAGGAAGGATACGGATGTACTGAGTTAGGGTTACATGTCAGTGACTATGCGAAATGATTTTTCATGTATGAGCTAATTTTAATTCTTTAGCAAATCTTTGAGTAGGTGCTGCTACTATATTCAGGGGGAAAAAAATAAGACTTGGAAAGTTTAAGCAACTTAACAAAAAAAGATGTGAGTTAATGTAAGTAAAATGCATAAGAAAAAGTGGTTGGAAACAAATTGGGCAGGTAGGTAGGGGGACAAACCAAGGCCTGAGTGCCGTGCTGGAGATTTGGGGTTATTCTGTTGGTAACAAAGACCCACTGAGGTTTTTGCATCTTAGCACTGATATCAGTGCCATCTTGTGGAAGTTTCTCTGGCAATAATGTGTGCAGTGGGTGCAAGTGACTAAGGAGGCCTTTGATGAGGTGCCAGGAGAGACCGGAGGGGTCGGGCGCTGGGTGGTGGGAGCCGTGGAAACGGAACAGAGCAGAGAATGGTGCGGTTTTCTTGTTCGCTTCCTTTTAACTCCCCTCTCTGGGCTTTGGTTTTAAACGGTCTGGCTGTCAAACATTCAAGCATAGACTCTCGCTTACTCTGAAGTTGCCTTGATTTCAGTGGTGAGAAAAAAAAAATAGTAAATTTTAAAAACTGTCCACCAATTACCTTGTATTGAGGAAGCAGAATCATTGAAGTCCAAGGAACTAGAGGTTTGGGTGAGTGCAACCTTTCCATCAGGTTAAGGGTGGCGGGAAAGGAGAGAACACACACACACACACACACACACACACACACACACACACACACACACACGTGTCTGTTCAGCTGCTCGCTATGGTAGAGTGAAGGAGAACAAGCAAACCTATGAGAAGTGTGTTTGCCACTCAGGGCAGGAGCCGATCCCTCATCTCTCAGCAGTGCTTTCCGTGGCCTTGGGTTTCTAACAGGCAGCACTGCTGCTGGTTTTACGGTCTACACTCGGTGCTGTTACTTGGGATCTGAGAAAACAGCCCCCAGTTCTTCCATGTCTCTTATTCTTGAGGGTCGTGCTTTATTCTAGAACTTCTGGATGACCCTGTTTGAAAGAATGTTTGTAAGTATACGGCTGTCCTAGCGTTTGAACCAAACTCAACCTGTGAAGTTCTCCACTTCACCTGAAAGAAGGGAGTGGATCCAGAGTCCCTAACTGGTGGGCACTCTGGGAAGGGCGGTTCCCTGCCTTGAACCTGTGTCATTTATGCTCTTGTTTAGCAAGTGTAAGTTAAGTACTGAGTGTCCAGTCACTGTGCCACGTACGGGGGGTTGTGGTGGTAAAGAAGACAGGACCTGCTGGGATAGTTTTGGCACAGAAGCAAGTGTGTAAGCGTACCAGTACACAAAACGCCGAAGATGCTTTTCAGCGTTTGGTAGGTTCTTTGGCCTTGTAAGCTCTTAGAATAATTGAAAGGAGGGAGGAAAGGGAAGGGAAGAAAAAGGGAAAGGAAAGATCAAAGACAAAAGTGAGAGCCCTCGGTGATTAAGAAAAACTTCCGTAAGCCTGCAGAACAATAAACTTCATATGAATAATATAA
This sequence comes from Macroglossus sobrinus, assembly GCA_004027375.1. Classification (NCBI taxonomy): domain Eukaryota; kingdom Metazoa; phylum Chordata; class Mammalia; order Chiroptera; family Pteropodidae; genus Macroglossus; species Macroglossus sobrinus. The sequence continues at coordinate 227,804 of PVKZ01000886.1, forward strand.
TGTGAATTTAATTTCCCTAAGAACCAGAGCTATTTCTGTGTTAGAAGGGAAACTTCTGCTTTTTGTTAAGTTGGAACCTACCTTTTAAGTTTTATCTTGAATTTCCCTCTGGTTGCTGGTAATGAAAATCCTTACAAAGTTCAAGAGGAATTTCTGCTGTCTTAGGGTCAGTGAAGAAGAGGGTGGAGCCAGGGCTGCCCTCTGGACCCTGAGTCCACAGGAGGGTGTGGAAGGTGATGCATCTTAGGTGTACGGGTAGAGTTCTGAGAAGGCCCTGACCTTAGCAGGGACGTGCCGAGGTCAGCCACAGGGGTGGCTGTGGGATCTGTGGACCAATTGCTGGCTTTCTGGGAATTTTCTATGGTTCTGAGCCTCATTCTGCCAACTGTAAGTACCTTGTATAGCTGTGGTGCCATATACGTCTCTTTTACTTTATTTCATTGAGGTCAAAAGTAACACAATATCAAAGAGAGTAACATACTGTCAATTTCCTGATAGAAAATATTATATCTACAGAAAAAAAATTCATTAATGTGGTGTATATTGGGAGAAAGGTGAGATGAAAGGAAATGCGATGCTTCCTCTAATTCTGTATCATTGTATTTTTACATTCTATAAGCATTTTCTATTATCTAAGGATTGCCGTGCTAAAGAGTGGTCAATTTTTTCCTGATAAATACTGGTTATTCTGTTCTTTTAGCAGGTTTCTGCACACGGCAGATCTTCTTCCAACATAAATGGTGGACCTGAACTTGATCGCTGCATGAGTCCTGAAGGTAGTTATCCACCTGATGATTACTTTCACAAAGGAGGTCATCCATGTGAACTTGGTGGCCACCCCAAATCCACGTGAGCTGCATTATGGTCTCCTAAACAAGGATGTGATCATGTCACCAGTTAGGCTATTTATCCTTAGTTGATGGGCCATGTCAAGATATATAAAATCTCGTCGTTAATCAAGCTATCCCAATTTCAAAATTTAGACTTGGGCTTTTCTTTATTTTTCCTTAGTGGCAATCTGCTCACAATTGCTAAATGTAGGTTTTCATTTCTCTTAATTAGTTATCAAAAGTGTGTTTCAATATTTGATGTCTGCAGTGTACCAGGCACTGGGCATACATTGTGAAAAGTAGTTGGTTTTAAACACTTCCTCTCCCTGTCCCTTGCCCCTCCCCCACGACCACCACCTTTTTGAAACGACTTGGAGCTAGGAATTAATCTGAACAAGGCATCCGAGCTGGCTAGAATTTTCTTTATGAGCAAATCTTGAGAAATCTTGAGAAAATTTTAAAAATTAAATCCCAACATCATCCCCTTTTTTCTTTCCCAGAGTTGACAAAAAAGTTTAAAGTTTTAGTTAGACTTCTTTTTTCCCAAAGTTAATTACTTGTTTTAGCTGATATTTCAAGGATTTATTGTGTTTATTGGTTATGCTGGTGTCTGATTTCAACCAAGAAAGTCAAAAGAAAGTTGTTGATCCAAATGTACTATTCAGAAAATATGCTCAGAGACTTTCTCTAGTTTCACCATAGACTTAGAAATAAATGCACTGCAATTTATTATTTTACAAGTAGGTAGGAATCAAGATGAAATGCTGATGTTTTCTTTCGACTTTGCATTTATCCTTTTTTTACAGGCATGAATGGAAACAGGTGCTCTGAATCATCTACTCTTCTTGAGAAATACAAAATTGGAAAAGTTATTGGTGATGGCAATTTTGCAGTAGTCAAAGAGTGCACGGACAGGTGAGTGGATAGTCAGGATAATCATTTGTTCACCTACACATACAATTCTCCTTTGAAAGAGTCTAACCTTGGGACCAGCTGTTTTGAATGCCCGCAAGCAATGTGACAGGGGAAAATATACATATACACATAGAATATAAACCTGCTTTGTATTTGGATTGTGCACTATGTCAGTTCTCACCCATGAGCCAGAGAAAAATGGGAAAGAGTAGAATTTATTTATTTTTAACATCTCCTATAGTATTACCTGTGCCAGGACAATGCTGTACTTATATTAACATATTTAATTCCCACAGTAACCATCTCAGTTAAAACTTAATTGTGTATGCCAGTAGTTCAGGATTCATGAGCTCTGACTCTTTTCAAGATCAGTATCTTAAACTTCTGCCTATATTAAAATTATATATTTGTCCAGCTTTATTTTGTATAAAGTCCTAAATTCTCAAATGGAAAGAAATCCATTCTTTTAAATTCCAGGCTTTTTGTAAACAATATTACAATTGGAAATGACACAGATTAGAAAGTCTTTGTGTTCATACGCTGCTTCCCTCCCTGTTCTAAGGGGTAATTTTGATCATTTGTTGGGAATTTTGCAGAAAGTTCTGGTAATTACAGTTTTTCCAGTCTGCTGCATCTCCAGTGAGGCTTTATTGCTCCTTATCCTGGTGCACAAAGTAGCTCTCTGTCCTCTCCGTCTTTGTACTTAACTCTGGTACACAAATTGCTGCCCAGGTAACTAATTAAGCATCGAAAATATGACTTCTGAAGACTTGTTAGAAATCTGAGGCAGGATTTGGTTTATGTTATGGAGAAGTAGTTTAAATAAAAGTTGTTTTTCCAAAGTCGGCCTCATCAGTGTGTACTGTGACCACCTGGCAAAGGCAGCTGTGCTTGACAGAACTCACATCTTCTAGGAAGACTGCAGTGTTCTTTGTTGAACTGTTTTCCTATACTAAAATAAATTTTTTGGCATGTTCTGATTAAAATATGTTAAAGGTGATTAAACGTTAAACAACAACATCAAGATTCAGTGTCCAAGTAAATGATCTCTTTAGTATCAGATACGGGCATTTAAAGGTAGGGGTAAGATGGAACTTTGGCTGAGGAATAGATATTGAAAGACTAGGGACTTTTCAGTTTGGGATTATGGATTAATTATTGACGAATGGATTAATGTCAAGATATGTTGTTAACAGGTAATTTTTAGTTATTCGATTCATTTTTCTTAATCTTCCTCCTAAGAGAACTATTTTGAGATTTAAGTATAGAAAAAAGTTTCTTGTTCAGTTCTGATAAAACAGACTTTTAATATGCAAGTTTTATACTAATATAATTACTAATATTTATAAAAGCAGGTTAACAGTATAGCGTTGGATTTTTTTTGGGGGGAGGCGGCATGTACCGTTCCCCCTGACTGCATTCAGCATCATCTTTGATGTACAGAGGAGGAAGCCAGTCTTTTTTCCCCAAGTCTGTGCTGTAGAAGAGATCAGGAATGACGATGGTACCTGTGATTTATGTCTTTAAATGGCCTTCCTCTGATCGTTCCACAGGTCCACTGGGCAGGAGTTCGCCCTAAAGATTATAGACAAAGCCAAGTGCTGCGGAAAGGTACAGTATACATAACTGCTGTGTGAAAGAAACGGAAGCTTGGTGAGGTGTTTACTGTGCTGGAGGAATTTCACGGGAGCTGACAAGCAGGAACAGACTATTGATAATAGTGGAGGAAACACTGTCAAGCCCCCCCTTGCCATTTTCAGAAACCGTAATCCTAAAACAGGAAATTGATTTGATCTTTATCCTAACTACCAAAAATAAAATAACAAGTTCTCTTCTCTGGGAGATACCTATTTCAAAACCTAACAACACATAAAAGGTATGTGAAAAGTTGTGATGAGTCTGAGACTTGACTTTATTTTCAAACTAATATGTTAGCCTTTCAGCTTTATAGATTCTGGAAGAAGATGCAAGATCCCTGGGTCAGGGACAAAAATCTCTGTTACTCGTGGCACAGCAGATAGCATGAGCTGCATGTTTCATTGGTTCCTCTTAACTCCCAGGCCCTACAGGAAATGATGCAGAAGGGCCCAGCGGGATGTGTGCACACAGTGGTTTCTATCACAGTGAAGGATCTCCAAGCTTGGAAACCCTCAGTCTTACGAGGGAGCTGTTAGCAAACCTACCTAACCTTTGCGCCAGAGGAGAACATTATTTTTATTATCATGATCAGAAAACAAATCTGCCCTCTGCCCTGAGCGAGATCCTGTCTCTGTGTTCCAAGGGTATTTGCCATACAAACATCCTTGAAAGGATAGCTGGTAACAAGAGCTGTGCAGAAGCACCATAAAGAATTATCTCCCCAACCGGATGAGCTGTTTTCTTCTGTCCTACTCTCAAGTAGGGGCTGGGGAAAGATCAAATGATGAAATGCTGCTAGAGTACTGACGTTTTAAATGTCTTAAAAAAGATAAATATGACAGTGACAAGAAAGACCTTTTTAGATTCCTTTGTATTATCATGGCAGTTTAGAGAGCAGGCTCTAGAATTCTCTGTCCAACACTGGAGCTACTAGCCACCTGTGGCTCCTGATCCCTTGAAATGTAGCTATTCTGGATTGAAATGCACTGTAAGTGCAAAATACACAACAGGTTTGAAGACTTAGTATTAGACAAGGTAAGATACCTCAATATCCGTTGTATTTGATTACATGTTGAAATGATAATCTTTTGGGTATATTGAGTTAAATAAGTTGTATTATTACTTTTACTTACTTTTTTCTTAATGTAGCTGCTAGAAAAGTTAGATTTTCATCTGCAGATCATAACTATATTTCTGTTGAACAATGCTGCTCTAGAACTAGATTGTAAGGAGTTTCATCCTGACTGTGCCTTTTTCGCTGTGTGATGTTGGAAAAATTACTTAACTCCTCTGCACCTGTTTCTCCCTCTAAAATGTGGTTATTCACAATATCTAAGAGAAAGTTATTGTGGAGGATGATTGAATTAAAGCATAGAAAACACGTAGAAAAGTACTAGTATGTAATAAGAACTTAACCCATGTTCATTATAACATTACTATGCCTGAGGAGTTGAGGATTTATAATTAGGAAGATTTGATATGATGGCAGTGATTTTATATTTATGAAACTCCTAAACTGGTCTTCATTGGACTTTTACAAAATTGTGTATTTTTAATGAAAAACTTAAAAGTAATATGGCAAAATTTTAGAAAAATCTTCTTAATTCCCCAGAATGAACAATTCAAGGGGAAAAATTGTCATATACTTTTTTTTTTTTACTACACTGTGACAGTTACTAAAGCAGAGACTGTGCAAAATGCCCCTCTTTTCTTTGAATAAGTAAGGTTTTCTATATTTTCTTTAATTCTATGGCTTTTATTTATTCTAACAATAGTGTTAATTTTTTGATGCAGAGCCTTTTTCCAGGTATAAGTGTTACTCTTTTTATCTGGTATTGTGTAATTTAAGCAGAATGTATCATAATTTTGAGAGCCAAGTTCTAAACAACTGTATTTAAAAAAATGCTGTCGTAGGGATATTATCTACCTGATTAAAATTTAAGCAGCTGTTTCAGTAGTTAAAGATCTTTCTATGCAAAAAAAAAAAAAAAGAAAGAAAAAGAAATCTAGTACACTAAATGCTGAGGCAAAGGAATAAGTCTCTTCAAACACTGGATCTTGTTTTTCCTTATTATTGAATATCATTTGGTTTTTATAATTTATGATCACATAGTTATTTTTATCTTCACATTTGGTTTATTTGAACAAGTATTTCTACATTGACTGTATAAAATTATAATTTCAAAACTCGATTTATTCCAAATAAGTTGATTTTCCCATTATAGTTTGTTTAGAGGAAAAAATGCTATAGGGAATTTGTTTTTTTAACCCATTTCCCATTTAGAAAAAAAGTGCAGCTCGCTGCCAATGTTAATTTTACATAAACACACTCTTTGAGGCTGAAGCAAATCTGACTGGTTTTCACTGTGAAAATAAAATATAAAAACTGTTCTTAGAGTTATTTCTAAACAGAACTTGTCTCTAATCCGAATGTAACAGAAATGTACACATAATTCAGGTTTGTCAAATGACTCGTTGGCTAACAACCGAGAACAATGTTAACGTCATGTGTAGGAATACTGCGTTTTCTAGGATTTGACATCTTCAGCGGTCGAGAACGATTATATTTTGTAAGTGGAAATACCACTACTAAAAACAGAATACTATAAATAGAACAATGTCATTAGTTTCCAGTGACTATCAATATATTAGAACGATGCAAAAATAATAATAAAAGTGGGATATTTCATGGAAAACTTTGGGGGTAAGGTTAGGACTGTGATCTGCGAGTTATTTTGGGGTAAATGCTGCAGCCATGAGCAGTGTCATCGAGTATTCCCTGGGAAAAAGGAAAATGGGTTAAAACAAAATTTAGAGGGATTCATTCAGTCACTGTTCTGGAATATTGTTGCTCACATCTGCTTTGTGCATTTTACACAGAAAATTAATGATATTGAAGATTATATCTGCCATTTACTCAAATGTATTATTTAGCCAGGCTTGGGCATATAGGAACTTTTTGATGTTTAATCACTTGCAAAACAGATGTACCAGTTTTACAGATAAAAAATCAGATTAAATAGATTTCCACAGCATTTATTGAAATCACACAGAGGCAGAGCAGTGATTGGAATTTTGGTCTCGTTGGTTACTCAGCCTATGCCTTGGCCAACCTACTGTGCTCCCTCTCTAAGTTCAAGTTCATGAATAAGAACCTGGAGAAAAAATTCTTAACTGCTCTGGTCTTCTGTTTGCTCTTCTGTACTATACATCAGCATTATTAGTTAAACTTACTTATTCACCTAAAATTACATATGTGTGCAAGATACTCTGTTAGGAAAAGGGTATTTTAACTTATACTTTAATACCAATTCTGCAAAGAGTATTATGAGAGTTTGGAGGGAAGCGTATAAGAGAGAAGTAGGTAATCAGTGGAAACTCCATGGAGCAAGAAGCATTTGAGCTAGACCTCCAGCAGTGGGTAGGACGAAAAAGGAATCTTCCACGTGGCCAGCACAGGCTGAGCAAAGGCCCAGGGGACAGAAAGCCTGTTGGTTATTCTAAGTAGGAGATTATTACAAGATCTGCCTTGGGGCCAAGTTTATGGAGGCTATTGAGAAGGCTATGGTGTTTCTAAATTTAGGAATTCTTCCATGTCTAATATTCTAAATTATATTCATTCTAAATAAACATTTATTGAATTCCCACAGCATCTGTTACAATGCTTAGAAGTGGTCCTTCCTTCTCTTCCCACAGTTTTGTATTTATTATCTATGCATCATAGACCCAGACAGGACATAAATCCTAATGTATGCTGTAATAGTTTCCTGAGACCATTAGAGTAAATTATCACAAACTTGGTGGCTTACCGCAACAGAAGTTTATTTTCTCACAGTTCTGGAGACCAGAAGCCTGAAATCCACACTCCCTCTGGAGCCCGTAGGGGAGAATCTGTTCCTTGCCTCTAACAAAGTAGCTTCTGGTGGCTGGTCATGTTCCTTAGCTTCTGGCCACATCACTCCAACCTCTGTTTCCATCACTTTCTACTCTGTGTGTTTATTTTTCCTCTTCTGCCTGCGAAGTCGCCTTATGCTTTTTATCTCATAAGGGCAGTTGCGATGGCACCCAGATCATCCAGGGTAATCTCTGTTTTTGCAGAATCCTAAATCACATCTGCAAAGACCCCCTTTTCCAAATAAGGTAATATTTACATGCCTTGGGGACCTGATATCTTTGGGTGGCCATTATTCAATCCATGACCTATGTCTACCACAGAAATCACATATAGTGATTTAAACATTTTATCTCTGCCTGTATGAGCCTCAGCAATACTCACTAAGCAATAGAGATACCAACTGTAAAGCCAGTGTTGGCCAAGAGCCATCAGTGCATAATGTGTTTTTATTCATTCACTCAAGCACTGCAGGACTCATTGTGCCAGTTGGTGGAGAGCAAGATAAACCACAAAAACTCCAGGACAGCGGGGTGAGAGCTGTGGCTGGGATAAGTACAGATGGCAATGGGAGCAAATAAAAGGAGCACTTCGCCCAGCACAGTTGAGTAGGGGAGATTATCTAGAGGAGGTGAGATCTAAGCTGGTCCTGAGGAATAAATAAGAGTTCACCGAGAAGTGGGGAAAGAAAGTTCCAGACAAACTACCTGCACGAATGCCTAGAGGTCCAGAGGAGAGATCGACCTTGGAGTTGGAAGTGAATGGCTGGGTTCAGAGGCCGTTGAGAGGAGAGGCCGGGCAGGCTGGTAATGGATTGGCTGTGCTAGAGGATGAGAGAAGGAGGCGGGTGGGATGTCTCCATCTGCTCTGGGCCGCCAGGTTCATTCAATGAGATGGAGAACACAGGAGGAGAGGACTGTTTTTGTGGGACTGGGAAGGTTGCAGACAAGATGTTTGGTTTGGTTTGGGAGAGATGTTTATTCCCTAATCCACCCCTCTCCCCTTCTCTGCTCCCTCCTTCCTTCCTTCTTTTTCTTCATTGTTTCTTTCTCCTTTCCCCTCTTTCTCCCTCTTTCCCTCTCACTCTGTCTCTCTATATCATCTGTCTATATATATTTTATACATTGAGAACCACATGGCCAAAGATAAGGAAATATCCTTTGCTAAGTCAGCAGTTTTCTTTGTCATTTTCTCTCACACGGAGCCATGGAACACTGCCATGAAATGATTCATATGTAAATTATTTGGACTCAGAATCCTGAATCACTTAACATAAATAATGGTAGATGATCGAATAATGTTAAGTTCAGTGCGGTTCAAGACAAAGGTGATGTTCATATTGTATTGAGAGATATTTTCCTGGAAGATGTGATTGGAAGATTATTTTTACATATTATGAATAAAGATTATAATATGGGTTGCGTAAGAGATAGGAAGGTCACATTTGTAAAGATTTGTATGCACTGCTTTTGTCTTCTGATGATGGTGTGTTTAAAGAGTGGATTGGTTCTTCATAGACAATTGTACAGGTGTAGCCAGAGGGCGGGAAGCAAAGGCTACAGCTCCCACATCCCAGCGTCAGGCATTCGACATTCGCTGTGTGCTTGGAATGCTAGTCGTTGTCGAGTAGGTAGCAGTAATGCTGAGATAACACGCAGTGGTGGAGAAAAGTTTGCTGCAGCACTCACTCAGTATTTGCAGTGTAACAGTGCATGCACCTGGTCTGGGGAAGGTTCTACAACATACCCCAGCAGGCTTTCTGTGGTGCCTGAAATTGGAAGAGAGAACTCTGGGGAGGCGTAGTCTCTCGTTAGGTGGTAGACATCTTATTTTAACTCTAATTTGAGAGGTTCTTGAGGTGCTGGTAACGGGGATTATTTTACACAGGTCACACTAAATCAGCATCACAAACAGAGCCTCTAAACAAAGGCAAATTTACAGACTTTTCCAGGTGGGGAGGAGGGAGAAGAACTGAAGTGTTGGATCTAGTCAGCTTTACGATAAAACGCCCCTTTCACGGCAGTGGTCGTCGTCCTGGCTGCGCTCAGGGTGGAACGCATCCCTTTGTTGGCCTCTCTGCTGTTCACAGAAGTGCATCTGACTCTGCTCTTGAGTGTGGTTAAGGGAATGCCGGGCACAGATGATGTGAAGGCATCTCAGTACATGAACACGTGTGGAGTGTATGTGAAGGCTGTGTCCCCGTATCGCAGCTTCCCTCGGGAGGGGTCAGGGAGCTGTCTGCTGCTTTGAGCTGCTGCTCTGTAACTTAGACACGTGGGATCGGAAGCAGGTAGGAGACCCCGTCCCCAGCCTGCCAGGCGTGGTGTGTTAAGGTCTGAAGACCACCGTTCTTCTGGGAGATTCAGAAGCATGCACTGGGTGCTAAGCTGGGCAGACGTCACAGTCCTCTTTATCAAGGGCAGAGGTGCTCCCTGCACGGAGCTCCCCACTCAGTGTGCTGCAAACTCTAGTTCCCGTCTTCTCAGGGCATGACACATTTTCAGCTTCACAGCTATCATTTTCATTTTGAAAACTTCCAGCTTGACTTCTGTTGAAGCATTCCCCTTTGAAAGGTGACATGTAGTACAAATGGGGCTTCGATGTCAGAAAGCTAGGCTTGCATCCCCCCTCACAGCACTGTTCTAAGGGAAAAGTGTTACAACATTACACAAGTACTTTGCACAGAGACTGACAAATAGTGACTAGATTCCTATCAGTGTCCGTGGTTTTCTTTTCCCTATCTCTGATTGGCGTTTGTACTGTCACTTGTCAGTGTTTACTAATTCCTTGGGCAAATAGAATGCATGCAATGCTCAAAAAACACAGCCCGCCACGTGTAGGATCGTGCCACAGATTTTCTCTGGGTGTCATTTATATCTCCAACTCTTGTCAGAATGCACTTGAGATGGCTTAGAGTAAAAATGCGTGTATACATGGATGTGTGAATTTAAGAGAGGAACCATAAATAGTATCCAGATCTAGAAATAAGATAATTATCTTCCTACTGCAATGGAACACTAAATTTAGTTCTGAAATTCATGGTAGCAAAGCAAAGGGACAGTGTGAGGGACACACACTCATGTATATATGTGTATAGATAGATGGATATGGATATAAACATACGTGTTTAGGTAGTAAGTGATTTCTCTTATAAGGCAAATTTTATATAAAAGCTATATTCACACACCTAGACTGTGTCAGAGGGCATTTAGTTCATTTTACAGAGTGTACCCTAAACTCAAAATAATTATTACAGTTGTTGAGGATCAACAAATGTGACAGTATTGAGAAGTTCTCATGTCCTCTGATGAGATAAAGCAGTAGTTGTTTGTGATTTATGATTGGTATATTGAGAATAATAATGTCTTAATGCTGTGAGTAAACATTTTGCTCCAGTGCTGATCCCAAGTGTATGTCTCACCAGGACCGACACCGAGTGGTATTTTCAGAGGAGCAGTGCTTAGTGGTCCCCACAGCACTGTACGTTTCCTGATTTCTGAACTAGAAGATGCTAAGGAGCATCCTCTGGCGAATGATTTCACACCCAGTCATAGAGGAAGAAAGTTTCTTTGTCATGAATTTCATCATTGAATTCAAATTCATATAGTAATGATTTAAAAACAACAAAAAATTTTAATGCCCAAGTCGTAAGCCATGAGCATGCCAGATTTTCTCATAGAGCCTTTTTTAGAGCATAGACAGAAATTAAAACGTGGTTCCAGCTGCATTACAAAGCGCAGGGCTGTGTGCTCAGGCTGTCATAGTGTCACAGCCTCTGAAGGTGCCGAAAGCAATGGAGACCCGAGGCAGCGTGTTTTATGTACCAGGAAGCCTGTTTCTTTTTGTTACCGACAATGAGATGTCACGCTGATTTGTCCTGTCCCTATGGAAACCAAGTAGGCCAGGGTTTGGTTTGTCTCTGTGCCAGAGGAGACACTCCCTTCAGCATCAGAGCTACAGACTGTGTTCTCTAGAACACGGGGGTAGAATAGAGGGTTCTGTGGTTTCTGACCCACCTCTCTCCACCCTTTGTTCGACAGGAACACCTGATCGAGAACGAAGTGTCAATCCTGCGCCGAGTGAAACATCCAAATATCATCATGCTGGTCGAGGAGATGGAAACAGCTACCGAGCTCTTCCTGGTGATGGAGTTGGTCAAAGTAAGAGGGCGGAGAGATTGCCAGGGATTTCACTGGTGCCAAATTCCCAGACCGCCCGTGTTCATGAGGGACCTAATCAGAGAAGTGTTTTGCTACCGTGAAACTTTATTTATTTGTAATCATCACTTTTAGTGGCATCTGTGTTATTTTTTTAAGTCTACTCCCAGCCTGTGAACTGTTTTTGTCACCTTCATGGGATTGCCACTGTTGATGTTTTGATACGCAATTTTGTGTCCTTTAGGGTGGAGATCTCTTCGATGCTATCACCTCTTCCACCAAGTACACAGAGAGGGATGGCAGTGCCATGGTGTACAACCTGGCCAACGCCCTCAGGTACCTCCACAGCCTCAGCATTGTACACAGAGACATCAAGCCAGAGAACCTCTTGGTACGTCAATTCCACTTTTTCTATTCCCACTCATGGTTCTGTTCCTTTAAATGACTGTAATCGAATGCAAACAGTGACATTTTAGGGTCTGTACCAATCCTGCAACAGGGGACGAAGAGAGTTTAAATTTAGAAAATCAGCCCGATGCAAGTCCATGACCATAAAATATTAATGAATTTCTTGAATTGATCTGCATTTATTATGTACCCGACATTAGAAAATGTGTTTTCACTTTACATTTTGATGGATGGTATTGAGCGAAGAAAGGTGAGCAGGAAAATTACGGGGCAGAAAATGCTGAAGAATAAATTGGAGACAATTAGAGGCTCACAGAAGATGGAAGTAGAACATAAGGTTTACTTATGTGCAGGACAGAGCTTTGGAGATCTGATCCATTCATCTCAGCTTTACACGTATGGAAATTGAGACTCAGAGATGCCAGTTTTTATTTTAATACTCTCATTTGTCCCATTGTTCTATAATAGAAAGAAAGTTTGTTCTACGACTGAGTCAGAGAGGGCTCCATGATCTGGAACACTTTACCTGTCCAGCCTCCTCTCCTGTTACCGACCCTTCCTGTCCCGTCTGGTCAGTTTGGCTGGCACTCACCTCTGAGCAACATGTCACACAGCCTCCAGGTGGCCTTAACTGAGCCTAGCTTCCTCATTGGTCCATCCTGGGTCTGCATGGTAAAGGAATTTTAGAGAAGCTGATTGGGGAGGTTTGCATGCACATATCCCCCCAAACATGCACAGGATGTTTGGTTCATGTAGTTCTACCTTTTAGGGCTGAGGTAGCATCATCATTACTGCTTGGGAAGTGAAGTTGTCTGAATCTTCTATATTATGTTAGTCTCAATGCAGGTTTCCCCCATCCCTAACAGTTAGTGAAGACTTTATCAGCGGTGTCACTCCTCATTTGCGTATGTCCATGCTGGTTTCTGTTTGCGATGCCCTGTCTCCCAGCAGTTTGGAAAACACATTGATCTTGTAAGACTGTGAGCAGAAGGAATTATCTTCCTTGACTCTAGGCAGAGTCAGTTGTAGCCAGCACTGGCTTCTGCTGTCCCTGCCATGGTGTGCTGATTGTATCCGTTACTTGTCTGTCCCCTTCTCTAGACTGTAAGCCCCATTGGGGGCAAGGTTTGTATCTCAATTGTCTTGGTATCCCCAGGGCCTTGAACAGTGCCAAGTAATAACACAGTGGATACAGAGTAAATGTTTGGTGATTAACCACTGACAGTTGCTCAGCTAACTAGCCATGGGCACTTGAACATAAGTCTTTTGCAGCTTGTGTCCTGCTCGCATTACACAAACAAATAATTGTTTAAAGGAATATGCGTTGATGGGTAGGCTTTGAGGCCATCTTGGAGACTTTCTGCTTATCTGCAGTATCCATTGTCCCCTCTTGGTAATACTATTTGGTGATTTCTGAGTGTGCATGTGAAAGTATATGAGTTTTTTTTTTCCTTACTGTTTTCTGCCTGGAGGGAATTATGTTTCATTCCTATTTTTCCTATTAGGAAAATAAATATCCCTGCCCTTTACAACAAGATGTCGTATAGTTTCAGTTTTACGAACCCGAAGGAGGAACGGAGACCAGATTGTAAACTGGGCCTTGGGTTGGAAGTGAGGATAGAGCGTCCTCTCTTCCAAAGTGGCCTGTCACCCCTGATGACCTTGCACTGTCCTTCAGGCCCAGGCTCCTCCCCCCTTTGACGGAGTTTAGCCAGGCTGTATAAGCGAAGGGGACAGGACTTTCCTGGGTATGACCAGACACAAATACCGTGGTGTTAATGAGGGCACTCTCTTGATTTCTCCCGTCTCTCCATGGCCCAGCCCACCTCACCGTAGCGGCTGAAATTATCGATGTTCTCTGCCAATAACAAAGCAGTAGGTCCCCAGGAACCATTGGCTGCTGTGGGGCAGCCTGTGCCGCAGTTCTGAGGCCCTGCGAGGAAGGGGCCTGAGACGTTAGTGAGCTTGCCCGTAAACCACAGGGTGACCCTGTCCAGCTCACTGATCCCACTCTCACCTCCCATTTCCTCTCCTTTCCACTCACGATATGCGGCGTACCTAGAGTCTCAGTGTCTGATACCTTGTCCTTTCCCCGCGACGCATCGAGGGGAAGATGCTCTGAAGGGGTGGACGCCGCTCACATGTGTCCCAGAACCTACCCAGGAGATAAGAATCGAGTTCCTCAGCTGCCTGAGCTCCCCTCGATGAGCATTCGCCCCTTCTCTGTGACCTGCACCAAGCCAGTTGCGCTACCCACAGGGATGGAGAAGGAAAAAGAGGGTAAAACTGATGTCTGGATGCAGCTAGTGTGTGAAACAGAAGGCCCATTGGGTCAGTCTCTAGACACGCTTCCCTGCGCATATCAGTTAAAATACGTGTCTGCCCTTGGAAACCCGACTAGACCACTCAGCCGACTCTAGACGCAGTCTGTCAGCAGGTTGGCCCTGGCCTCGGGCGAGAAGGTGCCACTGAGGCACCAAAAGTCAAGCACAGAGTGACCGTCAGCCTCTCCTTGCTCTGAGACTCAGTGTTTAAACACCAGGGCACTCAGACGTCTGATTTGCATCCTTTCTCCTGGTAGCAGCCGCATGATGATTTAAAACCCTGCCATCGCAGATGTATGGGTCGCCGTGTCGGGGAGCACACGGGTGGCCATCAGGGCTGTGAGTTACAGCCTGGCGGTGCCCCCCGCCAGAGCTTATGAGAGACCCGTGATAAATTCTGCTTTTTCCAGGGACCGGGGAGAGAAGAGGGTCGGTTTCTCGTATTTGAAGTCCTTCTAAATCATTACGCTGATGTTTTATTTGGAGAACACGCAGCGTTCACTTTGTGGGATCTGCATTCCTCACATTTTTTTTACGCTGGCGTTCTGAGACCCACTTTTTACAGAGCGTCTCTCGGCTTGCGGCCAGGCGTTTGAACACCGCAGGGCTGGCGTTCTCGCCGTCGTGATTGCCTCCGTCCACTCAGCAGCCCGGCATCTCAGCATCGGCATGGGGGCGCCGACTGCACTCACAGCTCTGCTGGCTCCACTCCTCGCTTTCGGGACCGGGCTCTGCTGCCAGGCGCTGCAGCGGGATGGTGACGGCACTGGGTGGCCTGCCCGCTTGGCCATCTGCGAGTCAGTTTCTGGAGTTCTCTGTGACTCAGTTTCCTTATCTGTAGAATGGAAGCAACAGTTCTCTTTCTGATTGCCCCGCGGGGTGACTGACTCTGGAAGCCCAGCGAGATGATACCGGGGAGAATTTTGAACTCTCCAAAGGCCTGTGAGAATGTCAGTTACTGGGGAGAACTGAACTCTCGGCCAGGACAGTAGGCCTGTGGAGTCCCTCTGCGTTTAGTCACCTCTCTCTTAACACCAGCCTCTTAAAGCAATGCCATGTGTGTGTTCCTGTCAGTCTTAACGCAGTGTCACCAATCTGTGTGTATTTAGATTGATAGATAAGTAGGTATTTTTTTTTCCTGCTTTGAAGAGAATCTCCAACTGAGATTTGAAATAGACTCGTATTATCATTCACATATTTGCCACTGTCTAGCACTGGGGAGAAATGAATCAGATAAAATGGTATTATTTCAGCTTGTCTGCCCCGTATGACACTACCCGTTTGATGTTTAGCCGAGGGAGTACCACTTGCTCAGACATAACTCGGTGATTATAGACTGTTCAGTCCCTTTCTATTTATGCTCCTGCATGTGACTCCGGCTTCCTTATAGGGGACGTGAAAAACAGGGCTTCTGGGACTTCTGAGTATTTGACAACAACTGTTACATACCCACAGGCATCTCTGAGTTGAATGTCTAAAACAAACACTATTTTTCAAAAACCTACCTAATGAGTATATTTGAAAGTTATAAAAACAAAATAACAATGACATTAATACAACCGTTTTCTTTTTTTACTCTCGTGATACATTTAGAATTATAATGTATAATGTTCTTATCTCTGCAGTTACTTAGGGAATTTCTAAAGTCTGGGTTTCAGTAAATGTGTCATAAATTCTAACTGTAATTCCCTATATTGTGGTCGTTCTCGTTAATGTTTACGTTACACGTAATGGATGGGAACTTGTCCTCACACTGCAGCATGACTAAGAACCTGGTTTCTGTTGCTTTAGGCTAAATCATTAGCAGCTTGGAGTATGTTCCTGCTGAGTCGTGGGCTGACTCAGAATGATTAATATCTAGGAGGGACTCAGAATGCTCACAGTTATTCTATAAAACTTGAAAGTCATAAAGTCATACGCTGTGTGTGTGTTTTAAGTACATAAACATAGGAGCAGTTATTAAAATACTAAGGAGAAAAAATATTCTTAAACTGATGAGCACATCACAAGTAATAAAGGTATTTCAGTGTCATCCTTTTTTAAATGTCTGTGAAGATTGGGGATCATTAGCATGGGGAGCCCTGAGGTCCTTGATGTTTTTATTGATGATGGTATAAATCACTCCCCTCTTTAAGTATTGGGTTAATGGCTGATGTTGTTAACATGCTTATCTTGAAAAAACATAATTTTCTAAATTTTTCACCTCCTGTAGTAGTGATTTAGGCTCAGTTCATAGTAAAATAGGAGGAAAAGCAAACTGAATAAGTTTAAAATATAAAAATAGAAAAAAGACAGTAGATGAGTACTGATTAAGTCTCTGCAGTTATTCTCTGAAATTTGTTGTTTTCACAGTGGACATCTAAGAGATGGATAGACAAGCACATCAAAGATTACAGTCAAATCTAAATTATGTTCTCATACACACTTGATTGCTTCCCAAACCATCCACTGAGAATGTGACTTTCGTATTTTTATCCTATAAAGAAGGTTTGCTTATATATAATTTTTTTTTCTAATTATAGGACCTCTTGGAAACATTTCAGAAACAACTAAAAAGTATAAAGAAAAAAGTTATCCTCAATGTTAAGACCTAGAGATAAACTTAACATTTTGGTGCATTCGATATAATTTAGAATACTCCTTGTTTTATGTAACATAGCAGACATTATTCACATGATTAATATTGACTTGGATTTGCTTATTAGTGACCGTGTAATATTTTGTGACAGAGATGCACCACGACTTGCAAAGTCATTGTCCCATTAACCACGTACGTTACTTCCAGCTTTTAAAACCATAGATAAATTCTGAGATTGGTGTCCTTGTGCAAATAACCTTCAGATCCATGTCCATTCCCTTAGGGCTGGCTCTTAGCATTAGATTTACTGGATCAAGGGTTGTACATGATGTTAAGAAAGGCCCACATTGCTGAAAGGCTTTCTGGAAAGGTTGCTTTAGTTGAAGCCAGAGCATCCCCATCTCACCAGTGCTGTTGGACCTTGTCTAGTGGGTAGTTCTCTGACCTGACTGACCAGGCCTTCCGGGAAGGGGAAGAAATAGTCACCAAGCCCTGGTCTGAGCTCGGTCTCGTTTCATCCCCACGCCAGCCCCATATCATCGCGTTCCACAGGTGAGGAGACACGCTCAGAGAGGACAAGTGAATGTCAGTGGTCACACAGCCAGAACACCAGGGGGATGGTTGGTCATTCAGGTTCAGGCCGTCTGATCCCCAAAGCTCATTTTCTTTCTCAGCTCCCAAGGGTTTCCCCTCTGTCATATTTATTATATTCATCACTGGCAGTCCAGAGAGTAGGTCCAAATTTTAATTTCTAAACTAAGCATGCAGGTCTCTCAGAGAACGTATAGTGGGCATGCACTGAACACATTTCCGAGGCCCTCCAGTACCTCACACCCAGTCAGTGCCCAGCGCAGGTTCGTTCCCTGCTTCCAGCAACATGGTCCTCTCAGGTCACATCAGGTAAGCTGCCACATACATCCCGAACGGCTGTGCGAGCTCTCCCACCTGTTCATTAGACTCCTTCCTACACAGGGACCTTTGAGCAAAGTTGGAAAATACTGTTTCTTTCTAATTCTACACGATGACTCCAAAGAGAAAAACATTAGAACTTCAAAGCATCACGTATAAATCATGGTTGTAACGATACGAGGAGAGACTTCTTCATTTATTAGTAAATGTGTCTGCGTCTTACTACCTAATTCCAAGGGACCTCTTGGAGTCACTGAGGGGAAAAACAGCTTCTGAACGTCGGCTGGTTTCTGTTGCAGGTGTGTGAGTATCCTGACGGAACCAAGTCCTTGAAGCTGGGAGACTTTGGGCTGGCCACAGTGGTGGAAGGGCCATTGTACACAGTGTGCGGCACACCGACCTACGTGGCTCCCGAGATCATTGCCGAAACCGGGTGAGACCCCCCGTGGTTTGGGTTAGTGCCTTCACTCTGGGGTTGGGGGAGGTGTATTCTGCTCCTCAGGCTGTGCATTCAGATGCCTGCCCGGATGGCGGAGGGCGGGAGAGGTCGTTGCCTGCATCGTGACTTTGGTCTCAGGCACTTGAGTTTGTGCTTCTTACCTTCATGGGTGCTGGTCTTGGGACTGTGGCTGTAGCCCCGAAGATTGGGGTGAGGTTGGGAGAAAAGTAGATGCCTTTGTTTGTCCAAAGGGCAATTAATTCTTCTACACGGAATGAGCGACTTGACACTGAAAAGACCCTTTTTCTTCGCTAAGGCGAGTGGAGGGTTCTGGGATTAACTTCGTCTCTCTCCCCTTTTGCCCGCTGTTTCTCTAGCTACGGCCTGAAGGTGGACGTGTGGGCAGCCGGCGTGATCACGTACATACTCCTCTGTGGATTCCCACCGTTCCGAAGGTCAGTGGCTCTTTGAGTGACAGTATTTGAATTGTGAACTCTCTCCCTTTGATCCGGAAGCAGACATTTTGCTTCTGGTAAGTCAGGACGAGAAACTGGTTAATAAAAATGTCAGTTGATTTACAACCTGTTCATGTATATTCTTTGAGCGCACTTCTGACGTGAGGCCAAGGCCTTTGCTTGGTTTGCGCCCTCTGAGCTTCTAGGGTCGTTCTTCTGTAATGCACACTCATCATCCAGTGTCTACAGCTGCCATGCTCAGTCTTTTTCAAAGGGAGTGAGATTTAAAGATCCTGTGAAGGAATCTGATCCTTCTAGATAAACCTTTTTCTAGTTTTTAATAGCTATCTCTTAGTGTTTTAACAACTCATTTTCCTAGTTCTCATAGAAACAGGAAACTCTCTGACTTTATTTTATCGGTTCACATATTATTTAATAAAGTAGAATTACAAGTACTTTTATTCAGCACAGATAGTCCTGGGGACAAAATGGTCGACTCTTGGCATACCTTACCTGGCGGGAGCAGAGGTGGCCACACGGGGTCAGGTGTGTCACAGAGGGTACACAGCACACTTGTTACCTCAGTGTCGGTTGCACATGGGGTGAGTGAGGGGCTTTGGCCTCAGTGCCTTCTTCAATCAGTCCCATCTCCCTGTTTGAAGCATGTGAATGATTTGGAGCAGAAATAGACGTTCATCTAATTTGATGATTTTCTTTTGAGTTTTCTTGAGCTCTCTTTTCATTTTAATCTCTTCTTTTGTTCACTTTACAGCTATTTGTCGAGTAGCTACTGTGTGCCAGGCACTGAGCAGTGGGAATCAAATGCTAAAACATACTCTCTGAGGTTATGGTATTTATAGCGCAGTATTCGGTCAGTAAGTGAAAAACGTGTTCATTTCACTCCTCTCTCAATGTTTTATTATGAAAGCTTTCAAAGGTACAGAAAAGTTGAAAGTTTTATCTTTTAAAAATTATCAGTGTTTGGTTGAGTTGCGTATTTTTACTGACTTTACAGTAAACATAAAACATCATTCTGTAGACACAAGATGTCATTCTCTAATTTTGAGTCTCAGGGTATAAAGACATCACAAGAATATTGATTTGAAAAAAATAAACTGAGCATGAGAGCTCGTTTGAGGGCTGGAAATCACAAACATTTAATGAGAGACATGGTGAGTGAGTGAGGCCTTGTCCTCGTGGCATGGTTGGGTTTTTGTATGTGGAAAGCTCTTTCTGTCTGGCTGTCAGTATCCGGCTCTTCCATCAAGATCATGGCCTAGGGTAGGGTGCATGGATTGTAAGATCACTGTGCATGGCAGTTAGCATTTCCTGAATAACATACAACCCTGAAAGTTAGGGCTGTCCATTAGTTCCCTAGATCAATTGGGCAGGTCTTCTGGTCTGGGCTGGCTCAGTGAGGGTTTGATGGCCCAGTGTTCGTCACTCACATGCCTGATAGTTACTAGCTTACTGTCAACTGGGATACCACATATGACTCAGCCGTGTGCCTCTCAGCTTCCGGTGGGCTAGCCTGGGCTCCACAGGATAGAGGATACAGGATTTTCAAAAGCAGCTGGAGAGAGGGCAAGTTCCTCTGCTCGAGCGTTTTCCAAGTCCCCGCTCACCTCACCTTTGTCGATTGACATCGCATTGACCAAATGAAGTCAAATAGAGTCAATGTGGGAGAGGATGAGGTGTGTTGTAGCAGGAGGAGGATGATTTGTGGTCCGTTTCTGAGTCACACTGTTCCCTGGCTGGTTTCGGTGACGACCTGTTTTGAGGACTGGTCAGTCACAGTGGGTAAGGTGTTTTGATAGCTGGTGATCTTGGGGCCAGTTACGACATAGTTCACCTCCATGGTTAACCCAAGTTGAGACCAGGGACCAATTTTCAAGGAATGTGTGCTCACAACTCCCTCTAGTGTTTCCACGTGCCAGTGCAGCTTGTGCGTTTTTTTTTTTTTGACCTCGCTTTTTACTTTTTAACACAGGTGAGACTCAGACGGAACAGATATGTAGTCATCGTGACTTGTTGCCCAGTGGACAGCAGCTTCTTTGTGGGATCTGGGGATAAGCGTAGCTAATCCAAAGCAGTCAAGCTACGTTCTGAAATGTCCTGTCTTTATATGTTATATTCAGAAGCTGGTCCTACAACTTCAGGTAGCTTACTTGATGGAAATTTATGAAAATGCTTTTCTCTTTCATATGCTGTGGCGAAACAATCTGTAATGTTAAGTACTAGTTACAGAGACATCTTTACAACGGAGACATTATGGAGAGATTCTGGAACCGACTATAACAAAAAGTATAACAAGTTATGGAAATGGTGCCTTAAATAATGATAAAGGTAATCTAAACAATGATAAATGTAAAGTAGGATTACATCTGTATTAATTTGTACCTAAAATAAAAATCCTTTAAACAGATATTTCAAAACATTTTATTTGTTTTGTACAAAAGATGATTTTAACCCAAAGCTTTCTAATTGAAACTGTTACTTGGAGTTTACAGTTTTATCTTCTTTAAAGCTAGTATCATTTTTTTTTCTTTAAGGCTTTGATCTTAGCTTGCCATGTAGTCTTCATTTAGTCTTTTCAACATCAGGTTCATTGTTGCTAAGAAAGATATTGTTTTTCCAGAGGTAATCAACATCTTAGTTATTGCCTAAGCAAGTGTGTTCTTAGGGCCACTGACAAAAAAAGTAGTATCTGCATGACTATATTGAGATTTTTCTTATATACACCCTGTAAGTGAAATGTTTGACCATCATTTGTAAAATAACTTACATTTTCAGATTACTTTGCCTGATTTTTACCTTGCTTTGACTCTCCATAGAAAAGAGAGAATACATGCAAACTCTTCTGTTGTTTTTAAGGTTTTTCTTAATGGGCATTTTTAGACTTACAGCACCTTGATCCAGGAGCTGTATTATTTCAGAATAAAAAAGTGCCCTGAAACAAAAGTGCCCAGATTGTAGAGAACAAATGTGTTAATAAATCCAGTATGGATTTAATCGGAGTGGCTTTTACTAAGTGTCTACTAAGAAGGATGAATTATCTTTAGCTTTCTGTTCTTTTTCTGAGGGCAGTGTGAAACTCTTTCAGTTCACAGCATGGTTCCTTTGGGGGGTATTCTCGTTGCCATTACATCCTAGGGTTTTGTTTGTTGACTCGGGCTATTTTGCCAAAACCCAAAATGAATGCTACAGGCTCGCTTCCAACTTTTTAGCTGTTTAATAACAAAATAAAAGCCATATATATTGGCAAAACTAAAACCATGAGACTCCAGAAAAAAATAATGAAAGGAAGTAAAAAAAAAATAATTAAAAAAATGAGTGGGGTACTCGAGAGGAATGGCTAACAGGAAGGGCTCTGGAAGTGGGAGCTGTGTTTTCTGTCTTCTCACATTGTCTCCTGGGCTCCTCTAGTTCCTTGAAGGTTTCTGTAAAATCTCATTGTGTTCTGAGGTGTGTCCTGCACTCATTTGGAAGGACAGTTGAGCTGAGTTCACTCAGCAGAGAAATAACAATGAAAAGGAAAGAAAACATTTAGACATTTAGAAAGAAATGGTTGGAACGCGCGCGCGCACACACACACACACACACACACACACACACACACACACACTCTAGCAGTGGGGCTCTCTTGCCTTGCCCGGTTATCTGACTTGTGCTTCCCCGTGTGCCCTTTGACCCAGGCTCCAAGCACCCGCAGATGTGGGTTCAGCTGGGCTTAGGTAGATGCTGTGGATATTCACGAATCTCACAGACTCGACTCTTTGTCATAGAACTGGAATGAGGCAGCCACCCTGTCATACAGCCCTCAGAATTTATCTGTAGACACCGCCCTCAGTGACCTGTTTCTAGAGATAATACATTTGTCCTTGACCAAGCTGAGGGCAGGGAGCACGACCAGGCTCCTCGCAGACGGCCGGGTCTCAGGGGAGCATTGGAGCAGTGGGGCGGGAACTCCAAGGGAAATGACTGAGCTTCCACTCCTGGACTTCCATCTTGACTCCTGCAGTCCGTCTGAGTTTCCCACTTGAGCGTGAAAGCTAAGGACTTCGCTCTCAGCCTTGACGCTCCGCCTGGTGTGGCGGGCTCTGTGCTGTGCAGATGCAGCATCCCGGGAGGTTGAGGACGTCCCTGTCCAGCTTCCTGCACTTGTCCCAGCAGTGTTTTCACTTCTCCACGTCCCCGTCCATCAAAAGTCAAATCACCGTTCATTCGTTAGGCACTGGCTTTGCTGTGAGGGCACCTTTTGAGGTTGGGACCATGGGGCACAGGCTGGGGTTGGGGACGCCCCCTGCGGGGTGGGGAGGCAGGTTTGCCTCAGCCTTTGCCGTCGATGTCCTCGCACCTGGGTGCTTTCTCTCAGGCTGAGGTCAGCTGAACGTCAAGTTCCAGTGGGGCGCTGACTGGGTCATGGATGTTTTATCCAGATTCCGAACGCCTCGTGACTTTTCCACATGTTGGCGGCTTCACTAATCTTTGGCTGTTTTATGGGAAAGTTGTTTTAAGGGGAAAGGCAAGGAGATCCGAGGCAGATTTGCTACTTTTCTACTCGTATCGCCGTGAGAGATTCAGTGAGGGCAGATGCTGTGATGGTTTTTTTTTTTTTTTAAATGAGGGTTTATTTTAGTTGTGGATTCCGTTCCTCCTAGAGTCTTTTTATTGTGGTAAAATATATGTGACATCAAATGTATCACCGACCCATGTTAGGAGTACAGAAGCATCCGTGCGTTCACGAGGTCGTGCAGACACCACACCAGCTGTCTCCAGAACTGCATCGTCTCCCCACGCCGGAGCTCGGTACCCACGCGACACATCCTTGAATCTGGTTCCCAGGCCTGTGGAAACGTGTTTCATTTAGTTCATTGTCTGCAGGGGAGAAGGTGTCAGTGCAGTGGAGATGTGACATGCCCAAGCCGACGGGACTGGTCTTCCCACGAGCGTTTTGTTGAAAAAGAACTGTCTGGTGACTCTGGCTCTTCTGTTTCTCTGTCACGACAGTGAGAACAATCTCCAGGAGGATCTCTTCGATCAGATCCTGGCTGGGAAGCTCGAGTTTCCAGCGCCCTATTGGGATAACATCACGGACTCGGCAAAGGTACCGTCCGGGGCTGCCTGGTGTCCTGGGGCCCCTGCCTCGCGTGGGGCTGTAGCTACTCGTGGCATTGAGCCCTGAGTCTGTCTTGACTTTGAATGTGTGGTTTTCTTTAAGTTTGTTCCATCACGTAGTCTCTGAAACTCTTAACTACATTCCTTCAGCCAGACTGGCTGTCTCCCCAGTTTGCCCCTACATCCTCCTTTGCTCCTCTAAGCCCTAAACATTTGTTCTGTTGTTTAGTCAAGAACTATGTCTTGGACAGACATTGGAACCTAGGAATGGACTCGTGACATATCCTGAATTGCCAAAAAGAATAACACTGAGATGTTATACACTGTGGAAGGATGGAAATGACCCAAACTCTTAAGAGGGAACATCTAGTTTAATGCAGACTCAGGAGACCCATTCTTTTTTTTCCCACCAGATCTGATTGCCTTGTAGGCACTGGGGGTGTCGCTGATAATAGCTTTTCAGTTCACATGGCTGAGCTGTGTTGGCCTTTCTTAGAAGCACTTGGTGCAAACTCACATTTCTGCATTTATGCTGGAATTTGTTTCTTTCCAGGAATTAATCAGTCAAATGCTTCAGGTAAACGTGGAAGCTCGGTGCACTGCGGGACAAATCCTGAGTCACCCCTGGGTGTCAGTAAGTACCCACGTCCCCCCGGGAATGCACACCTGCATGCTCTGTGGCCAACAGAGTGCTTCCTCGCTGTGGCTTTTTGCACACGCGGAGTTCTGCACCCCGGTTCCAGGGCAGGTAGAAAGTCTCCTGTACGGAGTAAGTGGCACGAAGCGGGTGCTCGGGGAGGAGGCGGCTGGCACCAGGCTCCCATAGTGCTCGCTTCTGCTCTGTGAGTGACCTGGGCGTGACTGTCCCTCTCTGGGCCTCGGTTCCTCCACTGCAAAAGGAAAGGGTTGGCTGGGATGTTCTCTAAGGAGCCTTTCGGCTTCCGCCTTCTGTAGTTCTGGGGTTTGAGGGTTTTGAGGGTCTGCCCAGACAGGAGCACACTTCAGACCCTGGTCTCTGTGGCCACAGGAGACCTGCTGTGGGCGAGGAGTCCAGCACAGTCCCTTCCAGAGCTGGGCAGAGGACGTGTCATGCTGACTGCGGTTCCTTTGTGCTCGGTGGGGCCTCTGGGTTTGGGGTAAACACAGTCCTATAAATGGCGGCAGTAGGAATGTTTGCAATGCTAAGGGACGTGCCCAGGGCTGTCGCCCACAGTTCCCTGTGCACCCCTGCCACCCCACTGTCCCAGACGACCAGTGTCTGGGCTCAGCCTCTCCGGACCCTGCAAAATGGCTTGGCTCTTGGGCCAACTAGCTTAGATTCTAAGTTATTTATGAACAACAAAGACTAACAGCTAGCTCTGTTCTTGATTAAAATGATAGACTGTCCGTTAATGTTGGTGTTTCTGGGAGAAGGATCTGTACTGGGTTATGTGGTGTTTGTGTTGGGGGGCGGGTCTCAGAACCTCGGGGAACGTCTTCCTTGTGCCTCTGGAGACCCGGGCTCGCCCTCGGCCTACCCTGGACCGCTCACAATAACGGGGTGCGTGGCGCGGGACCTTTCAGGGGGCCTGGGGCTGTGGGATGACAGGAACGGTTTTTGGAAGGTCGTCGTTGTTGCCCTCACCTCTGGAAGTGGGCCCGTTTGGGAGGCGGTCGCGGTGGCAGTGGCGGGTGCCCGCCAAGGAACAGACAGTTAGCCATGAGAACTGAAACCGCTGTTCTTGACTCTTTCCTGTAGGATGATGCCTCCCAGGAGAATAACATGCAAGCCGAAGTGACAGGTAAACTGAAACAGCACTTTAATACCGCGCTCCCCAAGCAGAACAGCACCACGACCGGCGTCTCCGTCATCATGGTGAGTGGAGTGCATGGCGCTGCCGTGGGCAAGCGGCGGGGTCCGGCCGGACCGCTTGGCCGGCCTTGAGTAGCTAAGAGCATTCCTCATGTCCCTCACGTGGAGGTCGGGGCCCCCCATGCTTCTCTTCACTTCGAGAGTGGCTTGGCTCCGGCAGTGCCCCCGTCGGGCCGTCCCCAGGCCGAGTCCTGGGGCCGGGGATCATGCAGGCACCTGCGAGGCCGGCCCGGGCACCGAGGAGCCCGCGGCCCCTTCTAGGCTCGGTGGCCTGGAGGGCAGCTGCCCCTGCTCGCCCCTGCTTCCTCATCTGGAGAGGGGGGCCCACGCCTGGCTGGGGTTTACAGCATAGGGGAGTGAACCCTGACTGCTCGAGGCTGCACAAATAGGTTATTTGAGGTGTTAATTATTCTTTCTTTGCGACTTGGGATAAGAAACAACCAAAATAGAACAAATGTCATTTAAAAAAAAAATCAGTGTTTTGTGGCTTATAAAAGTACAAAACAATGTAAAGAAAAAAAGTTGTTTTTTTTTTTCGGGGTTGGTAAAAGATTATGAGAAATCAGTAACAGTTATCCCCATATTCTTTCAGACGTTGCTGCTTCTAGTGTTTTTAAGGCAGCTTACCTAAATCCACAGACTCACTAAATTAAAAGTGACATTACAGTGAAGTAACACTAAAGTGAGCTCAGCGAGAGGGAAAAGACAGGCAGGACAAGTAGACTTGAGCCGGAAGCGCGATCAGCACACCCGACCCAGCCGTCCAGACTCGAGTTCTTGCCGAGGCTGAGCCACAAAGCAGCTCCACGCCTCTCCCCAGCTGCTGGGGGCCCAGGCCCACAGCAGCCGTCGGCTCCGGCCGGGCTCTCTGCTCTGCCCAGGTCAGGGGGGGCGGGCGAGGGGGCGCCTTCCTCAGAGCCAGAATCAGACTTTCGAAGGCAATGGGCGGATGAGCTGTTAGCGTCTGGGCCACCCCCGACAGCGTGGGGCCTCAGCAGCACCAAAGCCACTGGGGGCCCGACAGCTCACGATGGGCTCTCTCCACGGCTCCATCGTTCTTACCTAGGACAGACCTCTCCTCTTCTGGAAAAGGCTCGACTTGTTTCCTCCCGAACTGCAAAGAAAGCAGGCTCTTATTCTCATGGTGCTTTATAGTCTAGGAACCTAACTAAGGAGATCCAGATAGAGGCTGGAGGGAAAGCACCCCCATCCCCGCTGTGACTAAGGAATACTGCGGTATGTGTGTGGAGTAGGCACCCCCTTCCTAGCCTCTGCTCTTTGCTCTGTCTCCCCCTCCCCCAGGAGAGGCTTGAGCCCTCTGACGTCCCTCGCCCCTCCCCTGCTGGGACGTACATTCTCACCCGCTCTTCCCTCCCCCAGACAGAGCTTGCAAACGGGGTCTTCTGACACGTTGCAGGACTTTGGGGTTGCTCTGTGCCAAAATAATAGGAAGGCCTCTTGAGTTGTGGTTTTCCTGGCTTTTCAGCAGCGTTCTGCAGAAAGCCCAAGAAACAGTTGTCACAGAACCGTAGCTTAGACGCTTTGAAAATAACCAGCTGGATGGAGCCAACAGCACGAGAATACGTACAGCGGGTTCACGTGTGAGTGAGGCACTGATGAGACTTCAGCCTGGCCACAGCTACCTCGTTAGGCACCTTCTGGGGAAACTTAGAGAGATAAAAACATCATAGACTGGCACACTCGACATATAATGAAAAACCTTAAGAGTGATTTGTTAGAATCAAACTTTAATGATTGTGTTATGTAAGTTTCATAGTCTCCCAGAAGAAGAAACCTTCCCTGTGCTCAGGGCTTAGGAGAGTTTCACACTTGTCTTCCGGGTCACCTGTTGACTCGGGGCCCAGGTAGGAATTGCTGGCCTGAGGCCTGTGGCCTCCCGAGGTTCTGGAATGACCTGGCCCTCTGTCCTCTGGCCCAGGATAGGCTCTCCCCTGAATAATGACATTCATACCCCTCAGACAGAACCCATATCTCACGGTTGACAAAGGAGCTGTTGGTACTTGCTGATGGGCGTTCCACAGTCACGTTTCAAACCCGGCTGGAACTGGGTGTTGCTATGAATGAACAGCCCGTTATTGTTCGTAATTCAGCGGTGATTGTAAATGTTGCGTGTTTACACGTCTGTTCCGTGGTCACTTTGAGCATGTGGGCAGGGCTCCATGTAACCCCACGTTCCCTACACAACTCTGCAGGTCGTCAGCTCTGAGGAGCTGCTGAGTCACATGATCACGTTCAGTATCTTCAGGAGAAATCAGTCTCTGGAGGTACCAGTTCTTGATGGCCAAAAAGATGGCCTGCGAATTTTGGCTTTTCCCCAAAAAGAGGGGTGAAAAGGCCTCTGTGGGGACTTGGTGCTGATCCTCACCCAGCTGAGGATCTGACCTGGGGCACGGTTGTGTGGGGGCAGCTTGCGATGCTTCCGTGCTGTTATCCTCACCTCTCCATCGTTGTGTGTGTTCTGCCCTTGGGAATAGTTTTTAAATGTCTTTTATATTAAAAAATAATCACAAATGGCTCTCCCTGGTATTATATGCTCTCATAACTGGAGTATGTATGTGCAGCTAATATAGTTTCCTACAGATGCAAATAGTAGTGGAAATAGTGCTTTCAAGGTATGCAGTAGAGTCCTCAGGCAGCTGGTGTGTAACCTGCTATCAGCTGTCACCCCAGTGCTTTCTGCCTTAGCCCCCCCAAAGATGGTACTTGAGGTGAGAAAATCAGAGGATAAGAATGGTAAATAACAGTGGAAGAAAGTAAAGTTGATGCTGTTGCCTGCGTTTTATTTGGCAGTTTGACTTGAGAGTTTGAGAGACACTTCCGAGTCTCACTCTTGGCCCCGTTCAGACTGTGGGGAACCCCGAAGCGGAAGTCTGGTATTCGACACACTTCGCTTAATCAGAGCAACTTCTAATTCTCGGCCCCTCTCAGCTCTGCATGCTTGTCTCAGATTTCCGACACCAGCGCCCAGCTCTTAGCTTCCTGTCGGTGTGCGTCTCCTGTACCTACTGACATCCCTTTTGGCCAGCCAAGCACACCCTGGGAAAACTTTATGTTAAAACTTCTCCGCTTGCCACATTGCCTTCCTTCGCAGATCAAAAGCTGGCAAGTGCACAGGAGTTAGGTCTCCAGTAGTTCTCCTGAGAAAAGCTGGTTTTCGCTTAGATGGAAAGGCATCTTTTAGTGAGTGACCGCATCAGATGGGTACCTATGTTAAGGGTTTTGTTCTCTTTTTCCGACTGCATTTCCAAAGATGCATTTTTTTTTTTTCTCTGTAAGACAGTGTAGAGGCAGCTTGCCTTTGGGATAAGAGAAGAGAATTATATTAGATAAGATTTGGATTTAGAACAGGCCTGTGGTGGTGGATGGCACTGCGTTTCCTCTGACGTGTCCATAGCATGCTGAAGAAAGGACACAGTCAATGCATTTGCAGAGAGAGAGCTCATCACCTTTCCCAGAGGGCTCATCCCAGCCGCAGGCACTAGAACACGCCCTCTTGTGGCAGAAAAGGGAATTATCGGGAATTCTCAGGAATTATCGCCCCCTGCACCTTGACTTCAGAAGCGATGAATTCAAATGGCGTGCTTTCCCCGCTCAGCGGGGGATTGCACTTCTTTCAGGGGGGAAATTGGGGGATGATCTGGGCTTACTGTAAGAGAGAGGAAACTGTTTCAATGGTGTTGCTTCTGTTTAAAGTAAGTCCAGTTTCTGTCCCTGCTTCTCTCCCCGCTTCTCCTGCCTCTCCCGCCGCCTGCATTGCTTGCCTCTGACTAGGTCCAAGGCCACGGTACGTACTAACTGCACCGCGCTGCTCTGTTCGGCTGCACACATGCGTGTCCTCTCGACAGGAAGAGGAGAGGAGAAATAACCGGAGAAGCGTTGGTTTCCTTCGCCCCGGGTGAATTTTGTGGCAGAAAAAGGGTGGCTGGGCCGTCTCTCGGACTACGGGCTTGGAAGCTTGATAAGAGCGATGCTCAGGTCCTGGCTGGGCTTTTTTCGGTTACCTCGTCTGCAGGCCATTGAAATTGCCCTCGGAGATTGCCGGATGTTCAGCTTGAGCTTGGAAGGGAAGGGTGTCTGGAAAACATCTATGTGAGAGTGGACACCAAGTGCCCTGCAGGCAGCCACACTAGTCTATCTTAGAAAGCCCTGTTGTTTCTTCATATCCATCCCCACCACCCGCAGGGAAGTTAGATTATAAAACGCCTTCGGATGGTGTACCTTTTAGCTAAAGGTGCCTGAGAGCTGAAAGCTGCCCCACGTTTGCCAAGCCCGGTGAGATGGCAGCGTCTGGGTCTCACTGGACAAGCAAGAAATATTCAAACTGAGTCAGAGGAGGAGACAAGTAGACTAGTCCCATCTCCCAGTCCAGGGCCAGAAAGGAAGGCAGTTCCCTCAGGTTCGTGGCTGTCTCTGTGCTCCCTGAGGAGTGGAGTGGGTTAACAACTTCGGGGTCAAGAAGAGCAGGTGAGGGGATCGTGGAGGGCCATCGGCTCCCCGGGGCTTTTACAGATTATGCAGCCACGTGGGCCGTAAGGGGATTTCTTATTGGTAAGACACGTGAGAATCTTTTCTATCTGTGATGGAGAACTCGCTTTGGAAAAGTCGACCTTCAAAGCCCCAGCATTTTCTCAGGGTTTGCTTACTGTCCCAGGATTCACTGGGCTCGAGGCCTGGGTATGAGAAGACGCACTCAGAACTGAGGCTCAGCTCAGAGCTGGACACGGTTCGTCCCAGGCTGCCACTCGGGGCCGCACATGCTCCACCGTGGGAGTAGAGGCCACGGGCTGCCTGGGGCCCGGGGCAGGTGCCGAAGCCTGCGTCGCTCTCAGGCTTCGGTCAGGGGGGCTTGAGGTTATTTCTCCTCTTCTGCTTCTGAGTCCCGTGCATGTTCCGTGCTGTGCTCTGTCGTGGTGGCGTCGCCCACCCCCCGCGGCCCCGGCCAGGCTAACGTGTCGTCTCTGCTGCTCTCTCCTCAGAACACGGCTCTAGATAAGGAGGGGCAGATCTTCTGCAGCAAACACTGTCAGGACAGTGGCCGGCCCGGGATGGAGCCCGCTTCTCCAGTTCCTCCCTCCGCCGAGGAGAGCCCTGTGTCCGCGGTGGCAGCCTCGGCCCCTGCCCCTCTGGACCCTCCCACACCCTCCTCCCCTCCTGCTGCCACGGGCGGCGAGCGGGCAGGGACCTGGCGCCGCCACCGCGACTGACCGTGGCGGACGGGCCTGAGCCCTGCCGCCCGCTGGCGCCGAGCCTCCCCTCGCGGACTGCCGGCTGCCGGGGGCCCAGGGCCCTGGGCCAGGCCGTGGTTCCCAGTCTGGGCTCTGCCTTCCTTCCAGTGCCTGGAGGTGGCCCATGCGGCGTCAGCTTGGGCGGCAGATATTCAGAGGGGCCTGTTTTAAAAGATCTGAGTTTCAGTTCAGTGGACATTTTGCAGCATCACCAGGAGAATGTGAACTTTTTTTTCCAGCATTTGATGCATTTTTATAGACACACTTTGGATGAGCCATGGCCTCCCCCTCATTTCCGTGAACTCGGAGTGCTCTTTTTTCCTCACAAAGAACTCGGAACTGCGTTTGTCCCTCGCTGGCTGTCCTGTGAGAGGAGACTTGGCACCTTCCTCTGCCGATGGGGGCGGCAGGACTGGCTTTCCGGTGGAAGACGCGCACGTAAGGGGACAGTCTGGTCATCGGACACTAATCCCCGACGGCCGGACGTTCGACCAGGTGCTGGGGAGCAGCCGGGAGTGCTGGGCGCCCTTAAGAAAACACTGGATATTTATTTCTTCGCAGACCTTAGGAGAAGGCCACTTTCCTCCCTAGACATTGTGTGTCCCCTGCCCCCCCCCCCCCCGCAACCCTTCCCACATAGGATTTAAAACTGCTAACGAAGTTGCCCTTGGGGCTTTTTGAGGACAGGCCCGCCGCCTGTGGCATCTCTGGCGAAGGCGGGTTCTTCTCAGCACGCGGGCACCTAGCAGAGCAGGATGTGCGAGGCGTCTGGAGTCGGAGTCGCCAGCAGCCGCCTTTCATCATCTGCTTTTTATCCGGAGCAGGCGGAAACGGCAGCCAGGAAACGCGGGAGCACAGGCAGGCCGGGGCCGGGGGTGCTCTGCAGACGCCCTGTTCCCCACCTTCCGGAAGGCTGCGGGCAGTTTTCCCTTGTTCACCCTCACCCCGCTCTTTTTAATAATTGTACATAATCCGTGTATTTGTTTTACCTGCTCATCTTCTAAACCGGTGGGCCCTGTAGTTCGTTTTCATTGTTAGATTTTTGCCTCCTACAAGTGTACCCAACCTGCAATAAACTTTTCCTTACTGAAAAAAAAAAAAAAGTGATTGGGGTGGGCAGAGGTTTCTGTGTTGTTGTTGTGGAAAGATGGGTGGTCAAAGGTGCAGGGTCTGGCAGGTGCCATCGTCTGCTTTTCGTGATGTCTCAGGCCCATGAGGGGAAAGAGGGATGCTTGGGAGGAACATGAGGAGATGCGCTTTGGTGGAAGTTTAGGTGATCGTAGGTCCAGGAGCTCCTGCAGCAAAAGCTTAAGGATAAACAGATCGTTGGTAGACAGCAGAGAAACCATGGAACCAACAGCAGGAAGGTGCGGCTTTATAGGAGATGGGGTGCAGGACATCTGTTCCGGCCTATCTCTCTCTCTGTCTCTCTCTCTGTCTCTCTCCCTGTCTCTCAGTCTCTCTCTCTGTCTGTCTCTCTCTCTCTCTCTCTCTCTCTCTCTCTCTCTCTCTCTCTCTCTGCCCCGTCTGTCTCTCTTGTCATCTCTGCCTCTTTCTCTGAAATTGGGTGGTCTCCTGCCACTGCTTTCAGTGCATTCCGGCTCGAGTTTTCTGTTCCCTCATGATGTCTGCGAGCCTGGAGCTCTGACCACAGGTACTGCGTGCCTGTAGCCCAACTGCTCAAGGCTAGACAGCTCCAGGGCTTGAAACCATATGCTTTGGCCCTGGGTCTCTCAGTTCACATAGCTGTCCAAATGAGGGTGTTAGGCGATGATTTCTCTCGGGACAGACACTGACTCGTGGTCTGGAGTCTGGTTACAAACTGTAGCTGGGCGTCCTGAACCCACAGCCGCAGCAGGTGCCAGCTTCAGTGGGAGGGCAGCTTCAAAAGAGCCACGATGGACAGATCTGGACAATGCTGCTCATCTCGCTCCTCACCAACTCTTTAGAGCCAACACTTCCACAGCTCCCAATGGAAATGTACTTGTTAATGGAGGATGCAAGGGAAGGAGCATAAAAATGAAACAGTGGTGGAGCGAGGCCTCTGGTGCTGATCAGAGCCTGAAACCCGACACCCCTCCCTTGAACCGGACTTCAAAGATATCTGCTAAAGACTTAAGAAAATACGTGGCCAGGGCAGTGCCAGTCCCTGGTGACAGGGTGGAGGAGCAGAGCACCTTCTGTCTGGCAAGTGCTCCCGGCCTCTACGCCGTGCCTGGGGTGGCTTGGGACAGGGCGAGGGGTGGGGGACGACCTAGAGAAAGAAAACAGCAGGAACTAGGTGTGGCAGCAGCCTAGCAGTGGCCTGGCACTTTATCCCACAGACACCTAGAGCAGTATGTGGTGTGACCTGAGCCACCCCAGAAGTTCGGTGACGTAACCCAGGTCCCAGAATTGGCAGGAGACAGAGCCACGACGTGTTTTTTTAGGTTCCGCCAATGCCAAAGCTCTTCTGTTCGGAGGTCCCTGTCCTTTAGGGGCAAACCAAGGCCTGGATGTGAGTGGCCATCTGGATAATGACCCTAAATAAAAGTTCTGATGCCACAAACGTGTTGTGCATTCACGCGTGCATTTAGCAAACAGTTGTTAAGCTCCTGTTCGCAGGATGCAAATTTAATGCAGGTGCTTGATTGCCGGGTTCCTCTACTTCTGCCCGGTGAGAATGGCATGTGCTTATCTTATGTTCATTCCTTTACTTGAGCAGGTGATACAACATCGAAAGAAACCTTTGAATAAGGGTAGAAAAAGGGGAGTGGTGACCTGCAGAAGCCATGGGAGATGCCTGCTGGGCCCCGCAGTTGGCCAAGAGTCAGTGAGTGCCCATCTCCCTTTCATCGTAGAGGTTGCTCTGACATGTAAATATACGAAATAGATGGATTGAAAGCATTTGGCAGAACGTTTCCCAGAATTTTTTAATGGATAAGGTTGTAAAACGTGAATCGGGATAATGAGCGTTCAGAAGAGATTCACCACACAGAAAGGAAGACGGCTGATGAATGATTCTCGGAGAAGGCTTTCAGCGGCAATTCTGCCATCCCACGTAATTTAACCTTTTCTGGTACCGCATTTAAAAAGAAAAGGTAAAGAGGAACAGATGAAATTAACAGTATGTTTTATTTAACCCAATATATTTAAATACATCCAAAGTATTATTTCAGCACATGATCAATATAGGAAATCGCTGGGATAGTTTACATTTTTTGTACTGATGCTTCGGAATCAGGTATGTGTTGACGAGGCACATCTCAGGGTGGAGTAGGCACGTTTCAAGGCTTCATGGTCACATGGCCTGCCACGCTGAACGGGGCAGCTCTACGGAGGCCACAGCTCTTTGTTCTGTTTTATTTTTGGCACGCGATGTGAATGGCTATGTAGAAAGAATGCTTTAAATGGGATGAAATGATTTAAAATAATCTCATCACCCTGCCACCCTGAACGTGCCCGATCCCGTCTGATCTCGGAAGCTAAGCAGGGTCGGGCCTGGTTGGTACTTGGATGGGAGACCACCTAGGAAGACCAGGGGCTGTAGGTGTCAAAAATAAAAAAAATAAAATGATCTCAGCAGGTGAAACACTAATCCAAACCTGTGGTGCGGAGTCTAAGTGTAAAGTCCTGTGATTCTGTTACAGCACTGTCCGAGGCCTCGGTGGGCTCTGCTTCACGTAAGAGGTAGGAGTGAATTTCACCAATCAGTGTTTCATTAGATGCCAAGAGCGCTGCTTGCATGTTAGCACGACCTTCCAGTGCATCGTGAGAAGCACGTGCGTGGTACAGCTGAGTCCTCCCCGGCATGGAGCTGTTCCAGGCCCCTCAAGAATCGCAGTGCAGGTAAGCAGTTGTCACCCGGAGGCAGCTGTCCCTATACCCGGGCCACCCCTCTAGGTGGTCAGAGGTGCTTTAGGGGGGACGTCTGTGTCGTAAGGCAGCAGTCAGCGGGTGCGGGGGAGACTCCTGGCAAAGTGGTAGAAGCCAGAGCAGGGGTGTGTGTGCGTTTTGTTAGAGGAAGAGAGTTGTTGCTCTGGAGGGAGGCTGGTGTGTGTACGACTTCGGCTGGTGTTAGCCAGTGGATCTTCAGTGGCTATCAGATGATAAAGCCCGCAGCCGTGAACTCAGAGGCAGGTGGCTGTGGGAAGGAGTTGCCACCATTGAATAGCTGAGGGGGACAGTGGGTATATTCAGTACGGTGACTGTCATTTGCTCCTGTCAATGCCCCTTCCCAAACACAAGCCCTTTCCTTCGGGCTGGAGCTGGGTGCCTCGGGCCCCCAGTGTGGTTGGGGTGCCTTCAACTCAGTGGGCGAACTGGGAGGGCTGGGCACCTGTCTGTGCTGAGGCTGAAGCTGGGTCTGGAAAATGTCAAATTAACCAAGTCCAAAGCTGCAAAGCAGCCAGCTGCTTCCTGCCAGGTCTGAGGAAGTAGCAAGCCTGCCCAGCTCCCCACACAGATCTTGGTTTTGGCAAGAAAAAATGTTCCTGAACCTCAGGCAGAAAAATAATTTGTGTTTCTGGCATATAACGGCAGAGGCCTCAGAATTCACAGGAATATTTGTGGATCGCCTTCTCTTTCTGCTGGAGCGCCTGGCCGTCTCAGGAAGACAGTCTGCCTAGAGGCTAGACCACCTCGGTTTCATTAGAAAAATGTGATGCCCCTTGGTGTGAGCAATCTGCTTTTCTGATTCACAGCAATGAGGACTGGCAGTGACGTGTCAGTGTCATTAAAAGTAGCCTTGGATTTTTAAAATAGTGATCGTATGATTGGGGGATCCAATAAATGCATCACAGACTCCACTTTTCAAAAAAAAAAGTCCAAAAGGTGTTTCTCCCATTTGTATGAGAGGACACAGAATTATTATTATTTATTTTGTTACTTTATTGATTTGCCACTTACGGTCTCCTCTTCCCTTCCTCCAGTTAGGACGTTTTGAAACGTCCCAGCTTCCTTGCTTCCCCTGCAGTGAAAACCGGAGATGCCTGCATGACGGACACTGTTACACTTTATGTGACAAAAAAGGGAAGCAGCTAAGCAGGTTGCTCTCCTGGTTGAAGCAGAAAACTCTCTCCTTCCTCAGGGCGGGGAAGGGGCAGGGGTTGCCAGGAGGAAGAGTTGGTGTGGTTGCTGATATGCATGGCTTATGCAGATTTTGAGATTCAAGGCCTGCCCCTTTTCTGTTGATGATGTCACATGATGTCACTTGATGACGGGAGGCTACTCCATGACCTAGAACAGACACCTGGAACTGGCGGAGCTTCTCCACCATGCTCAGCGTGGGGATCCTTCCGGATGTGTAAAGACACCTCTGCTGCTTGGTGGGGAGGAACCTGTCTCATCGGCCCGCTGTGTTCTTCAGCAGTGATGGACAGGATGACGCAGGAGGACCAAACTGGGCCCACGATTCGCATGGCCAGGAGCTCTTGACATCATCCTGAAGGTACCTGGTGAAAGTCTCTCTCCTCAGACTCCTATCTTGATGCATCTAATTGTCGTCTGCTGTTTTCACTCAATTCTAGTTGCTGGAAAGGGTACAAAGTGGACGTGCAGTCTGGCTGCAGCCAGGGTCCCCTGGCCGTCTCCTGTGACCCTGACCCGCACGACCTCTGCATCCCACTGGCCCTCTGACAGCGAGGAGGGAGGACACACGGCACCAGGTATGTGCGAGCAGCCCTGAGTCTTTCCGCTCAACTCTGCTCGTAGAGCTGAATGCAAAAGGGCTGGATTGTAAGTTGCTCACCTCATGTCTCACAGCTTCCCACGTTTCTGTGCAGGATATTTTGACTCTTCTTGTCTGGTATGCTGAGAAGTAGCACTGAAGTGTGATATTTTTTCAGGAGGCAAAACTGTTTGTTTTTATCGACTTAACCTGTGAAAAGTGTTTACTTAGGGAGGTTGGCTGTGCTTGGGGACGAAGGTGCTTGTCTAAGAGTGACTTGTCCACCAGTCTGTATCCGTGTGCTCGTCAGGGTTTCATCGTCTCTGCTCCCTAAGCCCCCTTTCTTCCGGAGATCTTAGTGGTGTTTCTGAAATTACAGAGCCTCAAGGACTTGACTGGTGATAGTTCAGAAAGAGCCCATACTATCAGGGAGGAGAATCTTAATTTCTCGAGGCGACCCATCTGAAAACCCGCCATAAATCGCCGTGTGTAACTGAGCTGTGTCCGCTTACTGAATGTGCCGCCGTGTTTCCTATCTGATGTAGCTCGTTCACTTTCATCCCAAACGATGTTAACTTTTTTCCCTAATTGGTTTACATTTAAAGTAACGCTTTCTTTTTAGTTAAAACTGCATAAATGTTTGAATATTAGGTAAATCCTAACAAATACAGTACTAAATAGATTCTGTCATTGAGAAGCCTTTGTGTTGATGCCATAGTTCTAAATTTTAAACACAATACAAGTGGTAGAGGCACTGATTTTCTTCTCAGGCTTCCAGAGGAAACTGCTTTATTAACTTTGCTGCAGGTGTTTTGAAACAATGTGGTCGAAGTGTCATGTGCCCGGCCTGTGACAGGCATTCTTAACTGTCTTCTGCCACATCCCCTAAGATTCCCAAAGCACAAAATCGTAGGTTAATACCAGTGAGGACGTCCGGCTAACGTTACCAGTCACAGGGGTGTTTCCTGGATTCTAAGATATACTCTCCCTCTCCCACATTTTACCAT
Source organism: Macroglossus sobrinus (assembly GCA_004027375.1). Lineage (NCBI taxonomy): Eukaryota > Metazoa > Chordata > Mammalia > Chiroptera > Pteropodidae > Macroglossus > Macroglossus sobrinus. The sequence goes on from PVKZ01000886.1 coordinate 265,219, forward strand.
CTGTTATTTTCTTTAATGGTTTATAAAGCAATTGTGGATCATAAATGACACAGTACGTAAAGTTCCTTGTTTGGTCATTTGTTAGATACAGGATTAGTGTTCTTATTCGCGTACGTCTCAGTGAGAGGGAGCTATCTGGACAGAGAAGGCCTGTGTTCTGGTTTTCGTTCAAGAGAGTTTCTCATTGGTTGTTCAAAATCTGTCATTTAACCAGTTTGACTTTTAAAACAATTGTTTGCAAAATTTTTTTTATCAGTGTTTAAAAATTAGGAGTTAGAATGTATTGCCAAAAGTTCAGTTGTAAATGTCATTTAATTTTTCTGTCAAACCGAGTTGTTCCACTCTAAATCTTTGCTTTTAGAGAATAGCTGAATGTGTAGAAAAGTATAGGGGGACCCTTTCAGGTCAGCCGCAAGAGAACAGAGGTAGAATGTCAAAGTTCACAACTTACAAAGATTTTATTTATGCAATACAGACCTTTTCTCAAATATTTTTCACAGAATTCCATACAGCAATCTACTAGAAAAGTAGGATTATACACCACCAAAATAACATTGTTTCTTAGTACAAATTGCTAATCAAAAGGAAGGTGCAGATAGTTTGGTAACAAACAGAAGGTAAGAGGGGTGTTGCTTGATACAGCACCTGGAGCCTCCCTTCCCAGACCCAGGGTGGGAGAGGGGGAGCCCCCAAAGGCCCTGCCTCAGCTCGGGCCCAGTCACACCTCAGGGCTGAGCTTTGGTACTTGCAACTTTAAAACAGACCTTGTGAGCCCAGGAACATTCCCATCATTTCGTTTTGGTGTGCGATGAGGATGACAAATCATGAAAACATTGTAAATACTTCACATTTGCTATAACATTACATTTCTTATGTTAACCACACAATAAAATAGCCCTCCCCAACCCATAATTTCCTAGGTCTAAAACATGCTTGAAGAAGAATATGGATAGAAATAATTCACTGAGATGTTTTAAATTACATTTACCATAATTTAAACATTACTATTTAAATTCCAGAAATTTCAGCACTTAAGAAGCACAATTGTTTGGAAAAATACAGGACCCAAAGTACAGCATAAAATTCCCCTATCCCAGTATTATAAGCCACTTCCCTACTAAAATCATATATTTGTCAAGATTACAGATAAACGGGAAGTGTTTTTTTCATAATATAGCTAGAATAAGTGGGTTTACTCACTCCACTGTAAGATTCCATAATTGGTGAAAATAGACTTCTCAATATGACTAAAAATATAGATTTTTTTTTTAAACTACAGAACCCAGCAGCCAGTTTTCTGCTTTGCTATACCCACCCCCAAAGTCGAGCAAAGTCTACAAAAATAGCAATTAACTTTAAAAAATATTTTGCTTAAGAGCAAATTTAAGTTACATTCATATGTGATAGCTATTTCTAAAAGATGCTCCAGGGTACCCCTCCCGCCCAGGCGGGGGGCAAGGCTGAGGTGCAGCTGTCCCCATCAGTAGCGGGTTTGGTATTCATGATGCCACCGGTTAAAGTCGTTGTAGAACAGAACGATGCTTCCCGAGGCCATGCCAGCGATGATGCACCTGCGGGAAGCACAGAGAGAGGGTTTACAGACCTATTTATTTCCTAGGGATCCGTTACTAAAAGAACTGCCCTCCCTGAATCCACAAGGTGAAGAGGAAGATGGCAGCACTACAATTTATGAGAAGTAAGGTATGCTTTTTGATGACTAAAATGTAGCACCAAGTAAGCTCAGAGTGCCACTTCTGACACTCTACAAGGATCCAAGCCATAGCTTTCTTTTTTCCTTTTTCTTTTTTAATTGAAAATGCAGCCGGTACACGCAGGACGGGGCACTAAAACCTGAGCAGGTCGATAACTTCTGTGCAGGGGCTGGACTGGCCCTATCTTTTACCTTAGGTATCAGAATCAAAATGAAGGATCACCCTCTCAAAGTAATTGCTGGTGGAGGATGCAGCCAATATAGTCAAGTGGCAGATCTGTGACAGGCAGATAAGCAGTGAAGAGTAAGAAAGCAGAGTGCTGACCGTCATCTGGGCTGGGCTCTGCTCGGCAGAACAGTGTATGTTCATCATGCTCTAGGTAGAGCGAGGCCTAGTTCTCCTAACAGCAATTTCTGAAGCGATCACTAAAGGTGGGAGCTGCTGCCGCTTATTCCCCTCCCGGAGACGATGGTGTGGGGAGGAGATGGGGAGCAGGCAGAGAGCCCCCCTCGGAGCTGCCGGGCTCAGCCTGTTATTTATCTTAGATCTTTCTCTGTGCGGTTTGGTTAAGGCCAGTCCTTAGACGTCATGTTCAGGATCTTTCCTACCTCTTAGAAAATGAGGAACTGAAATAAGTCTTTCCTTATCAGTAATTACTTTAAATGTGAAGAGATTAAACACTCTAAACAAAAGGCAGAAACTGGTAGACTGGCTAAAAAAAAAAAAAGTGATCAAATATATGCTGACAAGAGATGCACTTTAGATCTAAAGACAGACAGAAACAGGTTGAGAGCGAAGGGTGGGAAAAGATATTCCCTGCAAACAGTAACGAAACGAGGTGGGTGGCTATGCTAACACAGACGACACGGGTTTTACGTCAGAATCTGTAGTGAGAGACAGAGACACTGTCAATATGAAGGTCAATTCATCAGGAAAATAATGAATTACACCACTGATCATGGTGATGATTGCATATAAATGCGAATTTACTTAATGCTACTGAATTGTATACCAAAAAGTGGCTTAAATGGTAAATTTTGTTACCACACACAAAAAATTAGGAAGTAAAATAAGTGACTGTAAAATAAGAGGAAATAAAACTCTAGGTAAAGAGTATCACCCCGAAATTCACCACGTGGGAGGTTTTAGGAAATAAGCCAGATCTCTCAAGGGAATCCTCATGGACAGAGATATGGGCTTTTTACAGTAAACGCTTTATGACACTTAAAATTTAAGAAGAAAGGTGCTGTAAGAAACAGCACTGTGTAACTGGAGCTTCTGTCTTAAGTCTTGTCCAGTCACGGAGACTTCACCTTTGCCCACCGTGGCAATGCCACAAGAAAGAAAATCACGCTTTTTAAAAGTATCTTGGAAACCCCCATATCGACTGGCTCTTTTCTCTGCATAGGTGGCCGCCACAACTCAGCCCACTTAGATCCATTCCCTCCGCGGCCGTTACTGCCACCGCTGGCAGGCCACGATGCCACCGTTACCTCTGGTCGTAAGACAGGGCCAGGGCCCGCACTCCAGCGTCACAGCCCGGATAGGCAAAGAGCTGCTTGAGGTCCGACGCCTGCCGGAGCGTGACCACACCGCTGTCCCCTCCTGTGAGCAGGTACTGCCCGTCCCGGCTCAGCTGGATGGCCTGCGAGACAAAGCGACATTCAGCAGAGGTGCGGCTCTGGGGGAACCTGACGGCGCAGGGAGAAGGCGGGGGCCGTGCTCCTCGGGGGCGTTCAGGGAACCAGGAGTCGAGGAAGACTTTTGACATTTCTCAAAATCAAATGAACAGTTAGGTCATGCTGGGGTTGTTTCTTTCTTTAAATATTTTCTTTTCAGTTGACATACAATATTATTAGTTTCAGGTGTTCAATAGTGATTTGATATCTATATAACTTACGAAACGATCACCTGGGTAAATCCAGTACCCACCTGACACCATACATATTTATTACAATACTACGGATTATATTCCTCATGCTATACCCTGCATCTCTGTGACTATTCTGTAAATACCAATTTGTACCTCTTAATCCCCTCCCCTTCACCCATGCCCCCACTCCTCCCAATCCAGCAACTATCCAAATGCTCTGTATGTATGAGGTGGTCTCTATTTTGCTTATTTATCCTGTCCTCTAGCTTCTACATATGACATTTGTCTAGATCTGTCTGACATACCCCACTCAGCACAGTACCCTCTAGGTCCACTCATGTTGTTGCAGATGCCAAGATTCCATTCTTTTTCATGGCTAAGTAGTATTCCATTGTGTATGTGCACCAGCTCTTCGCCATCCATTCATCCACTGATGGGACACCCAACTTGCTTCCATATCTATCTTGGCTATTGTAAATAATGCTGCAATGAACATATGGGTGCACGTGTCCCTTCAAAGTAATGGTTTGGGTTTCTTTGGATGAATACCCAGAAGCAGGATTACAGAGTCCTCGTTTGTCTCTTGTTATGGCCTGTAAAGTCCATTTTGTTTGGTATAAGCATTGCTACTCTAGCTTCTTTGTTTCTGTTTTCATGAAATACCTTTTTCCCCATCTCTTTAGTTTAGTCTGTGCATGGCTTTTGATTTGAAGTCTCTTGTAGGTGGCATATATTGTAAGGATTTTGTTTTCTTATCCATTCAGCTACCTATGTGTTTTGATTACAGCACTTACTTCATTTACATTTAAAGTATTGTTGATAGATATGTAGTTATTGCCATTTTGTTCATATTTTTTATTTATTTTTTCTTCTTAAAGAAGCCCCTTTAACATTTCTTGTAATACTGGTTTGGTGGTGATGAATGCCTTTAGCTTTTTCTCGTCTGAGAAGCTCTTTATCTGTCCTTTGATTCTAAATAATAGCTTTGCTGGGTAAAGTAATCTTGGTTGTAGGTCCCTGCTTTTCATCACTTTGAACATTTCATGCCAGTCCCTACTGTCCTGCAAAGTTTCTGCTGAGAAATCAGCTCACAGTCTTATGGGAGCTCCCTTGTAGGAAACTGCTTTTCAAGATTTTTCTCTTTGTCTTTAATTATTTTAATTATGATGTGTCTTGGTGTGGGGCTCTTTGGGTTCTTCTTGTTTGTGACTCTCAGCACTTCCTGGACTTGTATGTCTATTTCCTTCGCCAGGTTAGGGACGTTTTCCATCATCATCAAGGTTTTCAGTTCCTTGCTCTCCTCCTGGTACCCCTACGATGCAAATGTTGTTACGCTTGATGTTGTCTCAGAGGTCTCTTACACTACTCTTAATTTTTTTTTTTTGGATTATTTTTTCTTGTTGCGGTTCTGATCAGATGTTTTATGCTTTCTTATCTCCCATTAGATTCCTTCTAATGTATTTTTTTTTTTTAATTTCAGTTTTTGTATTCTTCATTTCTGACTGGTTGTTTTCTGTCCTCATCTTTGTTTCCTCTCTCTTTGTTGACATTCTCACTGAGATCGAGTATCCTTATAACCAGTGTTTTAAACTGTGCCTCTGGTAGATTGCCTGTCTCCATTTTGTTATTTTCTGGAGCTTTGTTCTTTCATTTGCGACATGTTTGTCTCCCCATTTTGGATGCCTCCCTGTATCTGTTACTATGTATTAGGTAAAGCTGCTGTGTCTCCTGGTTTTAGCAGAGTGGCCTTATGTAATAGGTGTCCTGTGGGGCTCAGTGGTGCAGTCTCCTTAGTTACCTGAGCCCGGTGCTCCAGGTATATCCCTTGTGTGGGCCTGCCTGGTATAGTTGAGCCTTGGTTACTGTTTGCATGGCAGGCTGATTGGATGTGGGGTCTACATGTGACTACAATGGAGAATCTGTTCTGCAGGGGCTGACCCAACAGAGAATGGTTCAGTCTTCCCTTTAGGTGTGTCTTTTGTGAAGGTGGTTAGGTGGTGCTCTTGTGTGGGCCTCTCTGGATGGGCTCTGTGGCAGCCCAAGTTTAGCTGCTGCCCATGCCCTGCTTTGGGCCACTACAAAGTGATCTGTAAGCAGTTGCCACTTGTGCTGGGCTTGGAGGTACCTGGGAGAGGTTAAGCTGCGAACTGAGGCCAGCTGCTGCCAGTGCTGGATTTGGGGCTATTTAGCAAGAGTTAGAGCGCATATTGAAGCCAGATGCTGCTTGTTTGTGGTTTGCAACCCCTTAAGAGATTTTTTAGAAATGTCCTCATCATGAGCCAAGAATGGCCATGTGTATGGAAATGCCACTGGCTTGGGAAGGCCAACAAATTGGGTGGGGTCTCAGGGAATCACCAGGGCAGAGCGAATAGTGTTAGCTAGGTTGATGGAGACTCAGACATGGCATCCGCTGGAGTCTACACACTGGGACAGGGGAGGGCTCAACCAAAAAACAGTGGCTTCTGTCAACATTTGTCTGGGTGAAAGCTGCCTCTCTAGTTCTTGCCCTGAAGCCAGACAATTCAGTTCCTCCCCATATGTCCCTGGTGCCTTTTGGGCTGCTGTCGCAGAGCTGGAGCTCAGAGTAAGTCCATGCACAGGCCCTTTCAGAAGATGTCTGGGACTTCAGCTGTCCTCTGTCTCACTCAGCCACAATCTCTTCTGGTTTCCACAGCCAGAGTTGCAGGGACTTCTCTTCCCAGCACTGGAGCCCTGGGCTGTACAGCCTGTTGTAAGGCTGGGACCCCTCACTCCTTGGGAAGCGGGGAGCACTGTGGCTAAGCTATTCCTCCCAATTCTCCGCTGGCTTCTTCTGTATTGTAGAACTTTGATTTGGATAGACTTCGGGCAATTCTCAATGATGGTTGTTCTGTGGTTGTAACTTTGATGTGGTCGCAAGAGAAGCCAAACACAGCGTTCACTTGCTCTGCTATCTTGACCAGAACCCATTTTTTAAAAAAATTCTTTTTAAGGACAAGGTGGCAAACTCTTCCAGTTTTATGAATGCTGTTTAAAGAGTGTGTGTTGTGGACCGGGACCAGCACTCTAAAACGAGGAGCCTCCTGGCACCACTTCAGTTGTGCAGGGGATGGGCAGACGGTGCTAGCTAACCTCATATCTCCCAAAAGACACTGCTGCATTTGGGGCCATAGCCCCATGAGAGATCAACAGCATTAGCATCTTCACCAGGCTTGTGGGATTTTTATAGCAGTGGGGAAGACAGCTTGGTAGAGAATCCCAACTTCTAGGGTAAGTAAACCCCAGGTAAGCATTTTCTTCTTGCCCCAGAACTGGTTTCAGGCCTGCCAGTGCTGAACAGGAAGTGTAGACTAGGCCAAATGTAGACCACTGCCTGTTTTTATATGACTTTTTAACATTTTTAATGGTTAAAAAAAATCTAAAGATTTCATAACATGTGAGAATATGAATTCCAAATTTCAGTGCCCATAAACACGGGTTATTGGAGTGCAGCCACACCTTTTTGTTTATGACCACTTTTATAAGGAACCGCAACAGGACAGAGCCTGCAAAGCCTGAAATATTTACTGTGTGTCTCTTTATGGCAAAAGTATGCCAACTCCTGATATAAAAGGTCCCTTCCTACCCCAAGAGCTAATCCTATTACCCCTTCCTCCTTCCTTCCCTCCAAACCTTTTCCTAACTTAACACATGTCCCTTCTTTAGCTACGTGGCACTGAAAGTTCTAAAGTTACCACAAACACCAGTAATCTTATGTCCACCTGGACACAGTAAGCGTGGGAATACAGACTGTGCTAGCAAGCCAGAAAGAAAGAACCTAACTTCTGAAAAATTTATACTGCTTTCCACCGACTTCTAGTATAGTTACCTTAAGTCTTTACTCTTTGACAATTTTTTAAATCGTAGAAAAGGATGGTCTCATGGGCAGTCAATTTACATTTGTATAAATGCCAACTTTTTGGGGACTCTTAAATATAGCTTAATTTTAAGAACACAAAAATACATCTAAGTAAAAACCCACGTGTGGAAGATAGTTACATATAAGAAGTATTCTCTAAATCTTAACCAAATATAAACAGTAAGATTTTTCAATATAGGTAAAAATCAATACCCTAGTCCTCCATGCATTTCACAAATAGCCATCGTGGGGGTTGGGGAGAGGGGGCTCTGGGAATGGTAATGAAGACTAGGCCCAATAATTATTTGCTACGCTTATAAAATTCAGCTGATAAAAATCCATTAACCTTATGATTGTGGTTCACTTGAGTTTTATACTTGAAGTTTTTACTGGATAAGCGCTATATTAAAACCATTAATCTTTAACTTCCTTTTCTAGTAAAGAATCTCAAATCCTAGTTCTGTTTGGAATTACATAAAATATGGAACTTTTAAGACTATACATTTATCATCATCCAAAACATTTGTATAAGGCAGATGGCTGCCAAGGGGAAAAAATATTTTCTCAGCCTTTCTTGTAAAGGACTTGCCAAATTCCCCTGAAGGTAAGAGCCAGGGCCCCATTCCCTAGACGGCATCCTCCCTTCCACCCAGACTGGCATTCGCAAAGCTCTTCACTGTTATGTCCTCCTCCATGTCCAGGTTGGGCTGAGACGAGTTTGAGAGAACCCCAGAGATACGTTATTCTCGACCTCTGAGATCCTGAGCTGCCCTGGCTGGGACAGGAGCTGAGGCCCCAGCGGGCCCCAGCACTGGGAAGAGCTCATCACTCCGCGTGCTCGTAAGAGGCTCTGTCAGGCCGCTTCGCTGTCTGGGTCCCCTCCTCTGCCTGCCACTCTCCTTTCTCTTCTCACCTTTCCTCTCCACAATCCTCTCATCTCTGTCTCTTCTACTTTCTCCTCTCCCTCTTCCCCTTCCTAGCAAGCTCACTAACCACTCAGGTACCAGCACTTACCAGTTGGCATGATAAAGTGCTGGAAAAAAGCAGTGGATCGTTTAAGTCTAAAATCCAGTGGGAAATACTACAGCGGGGAAACGAGTGTGCACGGACAGTCCGTAGAAAGCCTTCCAACGCCGCCTCGGGGAACTTCCCCGAGCCTTTGGCACTGACGGGCCACAGAAACTGACTTAGCCAGCAAGGGATTTCAAATTATTTTACAGATTTATTAGTGCAGCTGACAACATAAGCACAACTCAGTGACAGATTATCAACATTATTATTGTAAAGAAAGGAGGAGAACCCTCTGCTGTGTACTTGGTTTAAATGCAGGATTATGGGGAGGGAGGGAAAGGTAAAAGCGGAGGGGCCCGCCTTTGTGGCGGCGGTGTCAGAATGCAATGGGGAGAACTCACTGAAACGTGTGGAGAGGAGAAAGCCACTTACTAAATTAAACCAGTCCTAGGGTAGAGAGCAGTGAGGACCCTTGACTTGAAGGTGATCTATATTCAGGGGTTTTGTTCCTTAATACTGCCTGACCTCAGTATTTAAGAGAAAGGGGTGTTCAGACTAGGTTTGGGAGAATTTATGTCATCTAGGCTGTCTTGGGTCACAAATAGCGATAGATAAAACGCCCAGGCCAGCTTAAAGCCACTTGCGGCAAGCAGAGGCCTTTGTGACCCTCTTCCCACCCCCATCCAGTGCTGGGTCCCCTCACTGACACGATTCACATGCACCCCCAGCTCTGTTCTGGAAAATGACAGGAACACCACAGCTTCCCTTTTACCTTAAGCTGCACCAGGAAGTCTGGAGGTGAGAGAGGAAGCTTCTGGGAAACAGCCTCTCCAAAGAGCGGTCCTCACTCCTGTCTCTAACCTCCAATGCTTATGGAGCCCAGTCTTGGAAAGCTCTGAAGCAAGACCCCGGAAGACCCATGAGCATTACCGTTCCTCGTATACCAAGGGGGAAATGCTCAATTTGCATCATAACTTGAGGCCCAACTCTTGGCAAGTTTGGGTCTTGTTAGTCACACACAAGTCAGGTCTGACACTAACCGGAAATAATCCCTACCACTCTATAGAGGAGACAGTTTTAGGTGTCCTCTGCTGCATTAGTTTAGATTTCATACTCAGAAAACAATGTGCAGCATCTTTCTTTAAAAGCCATTCAGAATGGCTTCACAAGACCTTAAGCAAAACTACTCTGCTGAAGGCTCACCTGGGCCTCACTGGGTGACCTCGTGAACGGAACATTCCCGCTGAGCAGTGCCGTCAGCACAGCTGGGACGCGTCATGGTCGGTGAGGTGTACGAGCCTCATGCAAGCGCTACCTGATTATTTTTTTGGCATGAAGAGACTCAGCAGAAGTTTCTTTATCAAACCCTCTCCCTCCTTACTTACTTTGAGGTAAGACTCTCGAGTGCTAGAAGGTCTGGAAAGCACTCACCCTTATGTTGTCATCTGTCTCCACAGCGGCCTGCAGTTTTCCATTCACGCTGAACGTGCAGAAGAAGCCGTTTCCATAGAATATGACGCAGTGACCCTCTCTGGAAGCCTGAATGAGTTTTGGTTTCAGGCAGTTTTCAGGACCCTCCAAAGTCCTTAACAAGTCTCCATTCATGGAATGTATGAGACATGGTCCTTCTGAGAAAAGAGAAGCAACAAAAGGCACAATTCGTTTTTGTAATGAGAACAGACATGGGATCTGAATCTCGAGATGAAACAGGATTATAATACCACATTACAGTTGTAGAAAGCCTTCAAAAGTATGCATCTTATATGTTAATTTGAAAAATTTCCTCTGCATGCTTGCCAGATCTCACCTTTCACTTGAGAGAGGAGAAAGCTGAGTCATACATTCAAGTTCACTTCTCAAAGTTACTTTATGAAATTCATTATTCCTAGAGGTGACTAAGAACTGGAGGAATTCAGAAAGGAACGGGACAAATTTTAAATCCTAGAAGAGCTTCCAGAAAGGCTGGGCTTCAGTTATACATGGGCTCTTGTCAGGCATACTGTGGCCCTCTCCCCCATCTCACTGGGGTCCTGACGGTGGCAGCATTGGGCCTGCATGGGGAGAACTCGTTAGGGCCACTTGTGAAGGCCTAAGCGTCCCTCCCTCTCACTGCCTGCCACTGTACAATGAAAGGTCTGTGGTAGTCCCCATTCTCACGGCCCCCTCCCCAGATGAATTCAGAGATCCTTTTACCACTTCTTGAAAACTGAGTCTACTTCCTAGCTGTTCCCCCAAAGCAAACAGCAGCAACCACCATCCCTAGCTCCTCAGGCTGAGAAGCTTGAGGAAGATGGGAACTGCTTGTGCGATGAGCAGGTTCTAAGAGGTGTGAGTCCGACAGAAGGAGTAAAGGGAGTATATATGCTTTACTGCAGTCCAGGCTAAATCACCCGGGGCTACATGCAATCATTACCTGTTCCCCACAGGACTCTTAAAAGGATGGCCTTTTAAAAATAAGGCTCTCAGCTGTTTCTTGACCTCTCAGTAAATGTATATGTTGTTAGCGTTCTCAATTACATACAGTCTTTGCACAGTTCCAGTGTGCGTCAGTCTCAGTTATCACAGTAACTGCGCACAGCACAGGTTTCGTGGCTAGCTCTTTAGTGCACAACTATGTAAACAGCGGATGTGCACCGTGACTGACCAACCACATCGCTTCTTTCAAAGTTGGTCAGTGAGTGGCCACGGCGTGTCTGTTACAGAGAGCAAACTAAGTAGCTGTGTTGCCTCCTTGTCTCCACTGATAAACCTACGTGACACTTCATAAGAATGGACAAAGAGGGTACTGGCCAAACCTTCACACTGAAGGAGCCCTCGGGGATATGTCATGACATTGAAAGCCCAGAAGATAAAATGTTGGAAGCTGATTCAAAGGAGTGTGACAACTGGTCAAGGTGTGGAAAACAGTTACACAAAGAGAAGGCAGCAAGCACTGTTCAAAGTGCTCCTGATAAGGTTCTCACAAAGAAATAAAATATTTAAATTCCCAACGTTTCTAATGTTTTAAATTACAGTGTACTAAGTAAATGAGTTTTACTATTTTTTCATGTCTATATATATGTGTGTATGTAAAGAATTTTTAAAGTCCATGGACCAATCAAATTTTTCCAATTCATTATTAAAATCATTTTGCATGGTTTCAGCTTGTATGGTCATTTTTATGGTCCCACACCATGATGGAAAGCTAAGATAGCCTGTAATATGGTAGGTTCACTTGACATATCTAATTTGGATCACATGTATTATAATCTATAATCATATGTTAGCTCGGGATAGATGCAGTTATTGGCTCTAACAAGGCAAAAATTCCAGCTAGTATAGAATTGTTGCTATAGGTATTAATATTTCATTGTTTTGATCAACTAAAGTTTTAAACACAATCCTTTGAATATTTCATGTCTTGTTAGCTAGACTAAATATTATATAGTTTAAGACACAGATAAAGTTACTCAAATACTCTAGGCTTTCCTACTAGATAAGCCTAAAACACATGAGATCACCATGTTCAGACCTTGGCTTAGGGCACAGGGACAGAGAGATGGATAGGCTGTTCTGGTTCTTGCTTAGCCCTGAGATTTGGAAGTTAAAACACTGAGTCAGGAGTATCCACTGAAGCCAGAGTCCAGAACAATGAACAAATGTACAAAGATATCCCTTGTTCCTATCGCCCTCTTTAGAGCAATGCTGTGAAAAAGACACGTTTGCAGTGATGGAAATGTTCGTACCTGTTTTGTCTATCATGGTAGCCACTAGTCACATGAAATGTGCCTAGTGCCACCATGGAACTGAATGTTTAATTTTATTTCATGAGTTAAACAGCCTTATGTGGCTAATGGCTACCATCACAAATAGCACAGCTTTTGAGAAACAGGTACCAAATTCATCTTTGGTAATCTGTTACTAAAAGGCATCGAATAGTATATACATTTTATAAAAGTACCACAGACTTACCTTTAGAACCACTTAACACCAGGCCCAACTCAGCGCAGACCGTGGCACAAGTGATCTCATCGTCATGGCCTGTCAAAATGGCCCGAGGAGTGGTGGTCCCACCTTTGGGGAAAAAAAAAAAAACCAGATAAAAAACATTATTTCAAGGCCATGTAGGGGTTACCTCCCTTGACTCAGATTAAATAATCAACAACTTGTTCTGAAATTCCCATAATGCCTACATCTTTTATTTATAGCTTGGGAATGTGTCCAAAAATCCTATCTTGGGACTAGATCCAAACTATATGATATAGCCGGAGGACCACATGTTATTAAACTTCTAATCCTTATGTGATTGTCAAGCAGCAATAGCTGAACCTCAGTAAAATAAGTCAGAAATCTAGATTTTAAAATGCCTCAGAAACTTTACAAATATAAGCCACGTGATTAGATGATTTATGGATGGGTGAATATAAAAGTAGGGACTTGATTCACATTTCAGAGAGGCAGCTGCCTTCTGCCTCCCCTTCCTCCTCCATGAGCCACTGAGACCCCTTGTCATGATTAAGAGTCTGAAGTAGAAGTCACGATATCTCAAAGCAGCCCCCTCTCTAACACAGCCATTATCTTTACTAAGCTCATATATTTTCCTGATACACAAATCTTAGAATATTTCTCTATGATTCACTCAAAGAACAAAGAGGAAAAAAATTCTTACATGTAGTTCTACTATTACTACTTGAAAATTAGGGAAGGGACTCAAGGGAGGACAGAGGAGAGATACCTAAACAATGGGAGCTGTTTCAGAGCACTTTCGTAGGTAGAAGAAGTCATCCTGTATCTTGTTTCAAACTAGAGAGAAAACTGGCTGGCCGAGAAGGAACCCAAACCATGAACGGGCCCCAGTGATTACAAGTGAAATGATAATCAGCTTGATTTCTACTGAGCCACGAGGGTAAACTGAATTCCATATTTAGCATGAAGGTTACTGTTTTAAGACTAAATTAGTCTTCTACTTTTAAAGTCACTAAGAACAAAGACACAAAAAGCCTATTTATAAATGGGAATGGAGAGCAGGATTCTGTTAGCATTCTCATTTCCTTGATTTGGACTGGTTTTATAATATTATTGATAAATGATACTGTGTAATCCAAAAGGGGGAAATTTGCCTGGAAAGTAGGTCACTACCACCAGCTGTGGAACCCAGAGGAAAAGAATAACTTGTCATCCTAACCCCAGACCCTTGGCTATCCTTGGAACAAGTCACACACTGCGGAGGGGGATCTGGTAGGTGGAGGAAATCCAACAGAAACCCACGTGGAAAAGCCAAAAAAAAAAAAAAAAAGTGAACTTCAGTGGTTTTTACGACGGGTCAATGGGTTCTCTGAAATTTCATGCAAAATATATGTACATGCCTATGTTTTGCTGGGGCGGGGGTGGGGAGGTGGGGAGAGGAAGGAAAAATACAGGGTTTCTGCATGCACAGAGATCCACGACCAAAAACAGGTGAGGAGAGGGGCCTAGTTTCCGTGCCCCCAGAGCCACTCCCCCTGGAGCCTGCAGTTACTTCACGTCTGGCCATTACAACTGCACTGTCATTACTGCGATGTGGTCCTGGAGTACACGATGCACAGCTGAGTCCCCGCAGTGTCCCTCATGGTTTCTGGTGAGTGGGATTTAAGTCGAGTGGCCTCAGAGCACACTCTGCATCACGTTGGTGATGCTCCACGCTGCCTGACCCTGGACGGGGCCTACAAGTTTGGTGACAAGGGGAGACCTTAAAAGACCTTTGAAAACACAAAGGGATAAGGGGAAAAGGGGGGGTGTGGTTTCATTTGATTCAGTTTAAAAACTTCTTTGGGGAGGGAAACCTACCTTAATTACAAAGTTTACCCGATATTTCTCAAACAAGGAAGAATTTGTCATTAGAGCATTTTTTTTTCCTTAAAAAATATACAAATTTGGGGCAATTTTTAAGAAAAGAAACACATAGTTTAAGCCAATCTGAACTACTTAATTTTCTGTTAGAGATAAGCCTTGCCACAAAAATTAGAAATAGATGTTATATTCTTAAAAGTTACCAATACTTTCACCCTTTCCCAAGATGCTCTACATTCCACAAAAATAACTACAATGTTATTTTTGAAATAATGTCTAATTATATCTATTGGCAACTTTTTAAAATTCGTGAATTAAAATCATTAAGATCTAAGGCATACATTTTCAGTGATTTTTTTCCTTTTCTGTTTTAGTTACCATTTTATGGGAGGGTGAGATTTGTGTTTTAACTTGAATGGTCTTGGAATTTCTCAGTGGAAAATGAAGGTTTGAGGGAAAACTGATGGCAACTGAAAATCTTAAATGTAAGCCAAAGAAAACACAGGACAGATGGATAACGGCAGACCCAGAGGACACTGTCACTTAAGCATGCCAGTACTATTTGTTTTCTAGATCTAAGAAAAATTTTTCAGGAACATGGGGAGGAAGTGATAATATTGCTGTCAACTGTTCTTTAATATAAAAGAACTGAAATATTGAGAATTTTCTATGACTATAAAGTTAAAGTTTAGGAAGCCTCACTTTCATCCCATAAAGAGGGTTAATGTATAAGCATTATTTTTTTGTAAATTCAAAATTTTTATAAAGATGCTTTACTTGCAAAATACTAGTTTCCAATAATCCACATTAAACCAATCATTTTCCCCTTCACTAGTCAGAAGACACATACACGTAGACTATGTAATTTCAAAAGTGAAAAAAGATTTTTTTTCTTTTCCTCGGGCCTGCTCTCTAAATAAAGAACTGTTCAATGCTAGGACTTTGGCTTCAAAGTTTAGCAAAACGTCCTCTAACCCAGGAAGCAGGTTAGACACTTCAGGAAATACTGAGGGGGTGGGGTGGGGAGGAGGGGAATGGAGGAAAAGGAAAAACAGGAACAAATTATAAAAGCGTAATTTGTGATTACTGGGCTCTTCAGGGAACTGGTTTCAAACATTCACTGGATTTCTAGTAAAAAGGTGGTGCTGCTGAAGTCCCCTCCCCTTTAGGAAAAGCATTAATGGCCTTTAAAAATCCACACACAATAGCATAAGATCTCCTCTCCTCTGGAAAAACTGTTTCCAGTCTTGTTTAAACACTGACCTCTATTCCTTTATTATCTGCTGTGAAAATTGAGCATTCCTTTTATTTTTGCATCAAAAAATCTGCTCAGAATACTTGAATTTTTATAAACACAAACCAACTGTTTCAAATATTAATATTTCACTATAGCAAACAGAATTACATGAGATTTAAACCCAACAGGTGCAAATGTAAGTTCTACAGATATTTTGGGAACCACTTAGAAAGAAATTGCTAAAGGTGGAGGGCATAATTGGAGGCAAAACACAGACTCTCATGCAGCTCACAGGATCTATTTCTCTGTGGCGCTGTTATACATCATCCCGAATCATAGAGCCCACGCAGAAAGGAAAGGCAAACCCCTTCATATCTGTGTATACTTCTGTTTGGAAAGCCTAGAAACAAAATCTAGGACCCATACAGCTCATTCGCACTGCCCTTCCCAACAACTTGTCAGCCCACGAACTTAATACCTACGGAGAGGGGGGATCAGCTCAGAAAAGACAATACTGGCCATATATTACTTTTTCAAAGACCCACAGCTATCATCAGCTCTCACTGAAGTCTCTAAACCAAACAAAGAGCAGGGGAAAAAAGTCCTCTGAAAAATATCAGGTTAATTCTTTGATAAAAATTTGCAGTAGTTAATGGATACAAAAAGTCTTTACTTTTGCTTTCTGAGACAGTAGGATCTACCAAAAGCTAGATCATAAAGCAGAACAGATTCCCTTAAGAACCTTTTAAAGTCTCAGTGCTTGAGAAATCGTCATGGCTTTCAATAAAGCTGAGAGAAAAATTTATCTTGCTGCTAGTTTAAGGGGCTACACTTCAAACCCATCTTAAAGCAAAATAAAAAGAGAAAGAGGATAGACTCTTGGACTGCTTTGAAAAGCCTGAGCAATTACTTCAAAGGAAAGGGTGTCTTTGTGTGGAGAACAGGTTTATGACTACTGATGCAAATCCTCACTGAAGGCTGAAAAGGATACTCAGTGCATCTTTATGGATGGCCTTAAAGAAAGATGAACAAGTCAAAGGAGATTAAAGACAGTCCAAATCCCACCACAAATACCAGGACACACCAGTTTTGCTTTTCTCAATACATAATACTGAATGAATATCAGTACTAACTTACAGACACTATTATAACAACCCAACCTGCATTTAAGCAGCCACAAGATCTTCATAATACCATTTAGTATTCATATTAGACCTATCTTTGAAGATAGTAGGTAAAATGTTTTACACCATTAGTCAGAACAACTGTTTTTATTAAATGTGTTTCTTTGGTGCCCTCAAAACACTAAGTGTATTTCTCCATCAAATGGACTCTGAAATAACTTAAAAGTTATTCCTGAAAAAGAGAGATGAGGAAACAATAATTTTTCTAGTAACCTGCTCATAAATATCCAATGAGAAAAATACTTCAAAAGACCTTTCTCTGTGAAGGCAAAGGGGATTAATAATCCAGGTAAAAATAGACCTGACACCTATTTCTGGCAAACTTTGAGTTACATTTTAAAAAATAAAGTTCTTGGTATTTTTGGCATCTCCTCGGTCTTATGAAAACTAAATTACCTTAAAATGCACTGCGAAGTTCTTTCAGCAGCTAAAAATGTTTTTAGCAGAGAGAGAATCCCCTTCGTTCACTCACCATTTTTTTTCATACCATCTATTATGAAATAAAGTGTGTTTCAACATTTCCCTATATTTAGTTTCATAGCAATTAAATTCTTCCAGTTAATACTTAGTTTAGAAGACTCCTGGGCTGGAAGCTAACATTTTCCATTTGTTTACTCATTCATTCCTTCACTCGTTCATTCACTACACATTTATTGGGTATATATTATGGACAATGCACTGTGGAAACAAGGAGGGGAATTAAATATGGCCTGTATTTCTAAATGACTTGATTTTAAATGGTCATTGGATCAGGTTTTGTTGACCTTCCTATGAATCTGCAAATTATAAATATAACTGGAAAGGTTTAAAAAGCTGTGCTATTTATTATAGAAATCCAAACTACTTATTACAACTGAATTTTTATGCAAAATGAATATGTAACATCAAATAAAGTCCTCAGATAAAAACAACATATAATTTTTTCACATTAGTAAAATCTGATACCATCTGACCTCTTAGGTAAAACAAAATATGAAACCTGGCTTTGTTAAAAAAAATAATCATAAAAGAGTACTCATGTTGAAGAAAATATAAATTTAAGAACTGAAATACATAATTAAGTTACTAAGTATATATAGATTTTTTAAAAAAATCTAAGGATATGCCAGTCATTTCTTAAAGATGGATACTTCTATTTTGCACGTGCTTTTTGTTCCATTTTAATTATGTTTTGATTGCTACAAAACATTCACTGAGAGAAAAAATTCATGCAAAAATTGATTACTAAGTTTTCTCATCTGGCTCACCATAATGGTGAATCAAGAAAGGACTTTGCTGATGCAAAAATAAGCTTAGCTTCTAAATGTTCCTCAAACCTGTCCCATGAACTTCCTCATTTGTCAGTGGGAATTATAACACTAAGTTTTAACTGCAAAGAGAAACTATTTGAAATTTGTTCTCTTCATTCTAACTCCACCAACCCTTCCCTCACCTCTCTATTCATCATTGTCTCTTTGGTGAAAAACATGTTAATTTGGTTAAACATAGAGACTACAGAAAACAAGCCAACTGCAGTCAGGGTATGGTAATCATTATATAGTAAATTTTGGTAGCTTTCTCTTGTAAATAGTATTAGAATTATTAATACAAGACAAGATAATGTTGACATAAAAAATCAATTTTAAGTTCTTGGTTTATGTTCTTTCTCCTCTTCTATGATATAGTTACATATATATGATATATAGTTTATGACAATGGAATCATCCCCTAAAACTACATTAAAATGTGTTTGTGTAGATACATACCTATAATTAATTATATACTTAAAATGTAACCCTACTATGTGTAATATTTAAAAAATACAAAAACCTATCATGATATATACTTTCATAAGAACTCAGTATAACAAAGTTATCTCTACATTGTTCTTTGCAAATACTGAGAGCTCTAGTGACACCGGCTGTTATCAGATTCTCTACAGCTGAGAGTCCAATGAAATCAGACCGACAATGCAGAGCAGTTTGGTGAAGAATGTGGCCTCTGGCCTAGAGTGCCTGAGTACGAATCCAGATGCCAGCATTGCTAGCTATGTGACTGCCCTTGGGCAAGTTCTCATAGTTCTAATAAGATCTAGAATCTTCAAGGTCCAGGGTACAAAGTAAAGGCTTATTTATAATCTCTCTGTGTCTCAGTTATAAAAAAAAAAAAGATAATAGTAATTACCATACAGGACTACTAGGCAGATGAATGAGCTACTGTACAAAGTGCTGAGACTGGTGCCAGCATGTAGTGAGCACTCAGCAAGCATCATGTTGTTGTTGTAGTTGTAGCTGTAGCTGTAGTAGTAGTAGTAGTAGTAGTAGTAGTAGTAGTAGTAGTAGTAGTAGTAATAGAAGTAGGAGTAGAATAATGAATATTTTCAGTCTCTGTTGTAGATACTCCTTTCAGCAAAAGTATATCTGATTATATACTGCATAAATGCCAATTAGAAATGATCCTCTAGAAATTATTTTTATTTCTTGTCAAAAAGAAAATATATCTTAACATCTAGAAATTATACTTTGATTTCTCCCTTTCTTCCTTGTCTTAGACTTTCCAACTTTCCCTAACGATCCACATAAATTCTAATACAATTACTAATATCTAGAAGCCTGGAGCAGGAAGTGAAGTGAAGGTACATTATAATAATAGGTACTCCCCCCCCAATAAAGTATTTTTATTTCTTTGATTATCAAAGTAAGACATGTTTATTATAATGTTAGGATAATTTATAAATAAAATGAAAACCTGCCTCCAAATTCCACCATCTATAAATAACCATTGCTAACATTTTGCTGGCTATCATTCCAGACACAAATATACCTAGAATACAAGGTATCTACGTACAGACATAGATATGTAGTTTGCTCAATTTACATTTAATGATACAGAGAGCATATCCTTCAAAGTTAATATCACAAACCTAATACGGTGATGGCTGTACGGTATTTCATGATGTATCATACTTAACTAATGTACTTCTTTCTTCCTACTTTCTTGAGACTTCATTTTCAATTCTCCATATAGAAACTTGTCTTTGGCCTTAGTTTGTGGATAGATCCTCCAGCTGTGTATGGGTGTCTAGTAACATAAACATTATAAAATTCTGCCTCCAATAAAGAATGCATTTAGAATGCAAATGAGATCTTATTCATATTTGTTTATATGCAACATTAAGGTTACTTTTATGAATAGTAATTAAAAACTAATCTTATCTATCCTAAATACCTAAGTAATGTCAAATTATCGGTATGACTTCTTGAACATTTTTAAAGTTCCTTTGTAAAAATACAAAAGTAAGGCACTAGTGAAAACTATAAAGGGTTTTAACATCTTTAGTTATTAGAAACATCCTGGATTTGACACCGAAAGCACAGGCAAGAAAAGCAAAAAATAAACAAGTCGGGCTAAATTGAACAGAAAAGCTCCCACACAGCAAAAGAAACCATCAACAAAATGAATAAGTAACCTACGGAATGGGAGACAATATTTGCAGATCATATATATCTGATAAGGGGTTAGTATCCATAATAGATAAAGAACTAATACATCTCAATAGGAAATAATAATAATAATAATAATAATAATAATAATAATAATAATAATGTCTGATTAAAAAATGAGCAGAGGATCTGAATAGACATTTTCCCAAAGAAGATATATAGATGGCCAAGAGGTACATGAAAAAGTGTTTAATCATCAGAGAAACTCAAATCGAAACCACAATGAGATGTCACCTCACACTTGTTAGAATGGATATTATCAGAAAAATGAGATAAAAGTAGTTGCAAGGATGTGGAGAAAAGAGAACTCTTGTGAACTGTTGGTGGGAATGCAAACTGGTTCAGCCACTATGGAAAACAGGATAGAGGTTCCTCAAAAAATTAAAACTAGAACTACCATATGATCCAGCAATTCCACCTCTGGGTATTTATCCAAAGGAAACAAAGACTATTTCAAAAGATATCTGCCCTTCCATGTTCAGTGCAGAATTAAATACAACAGCCAAGACATGGAAACAACCTAAGTCTCCACTGAGGGCTGAATGGATAAAGAAAATGTGGTGTATCACATGCAATGGAATATTGTCCAGCCATTAAAAAAATAAAGGAAATCTGCCATTTGAGACGTGAATGGACCACGAGGGCATTATGTTCAGTGACATCAGTCAGACAGAGAAAGACACATACTGTATGATCACACTTATTGGTGGTTGCTAAAGGCAGGTGTGGGGGAAACAGGTGAAGGTGGTCAAAAGACACAAATTTCCACTTATAAAACAAGTCCTGGGGATGTAACATACATGGTGACTATAGCTGATACAGCTGAAAGTTCCTAAGAGAGTAAATCTTAAAAGTTCTCATGATAAGAAAAAGTTTGTAACTATGGGTAGTAATGGATGTTGACTAGATATATTATTATGGTGGTCACATATCAGATCATTATGTTGCACTACTGAAACGCATGAAAAGTTATACGTTCTCAATTAAAAAAAAAATCCTGACCTCATTGATCCCAAGGAAACAAAGCAATCTCTCAGTTGCAGAAAGATACAAACTATAAGAATAAAAGCTAAAAAAGCTCAACAGTCATGAAGCTGTAAGCCATGAGAGGCAGTGAGAATTCTAAGCGTTTTTATCTGATATAAAAACCCTTCAAATCCAAAATAAAGTCTGAATGAACGTATTTGAATGTTAAAAAAAATACTTTAAAAGATAGGGCAATTCTCATTTTGTAAAAGAAATCAATAGAAGCATTTGAATACTTAATTTCATATAAAAATGGCTCTCTTTTCATGAATCCTAAGGAATACCTAAAGTACAATATCAGGTACAGATGCACAAAGCTGTCATAGAAACTCTCTAACAAAATCAACTTTTTGGAAGGTGGTAAAGTCAGTCCAATATGATTTTTCAGGAGGTATTAATTAAATGTATCCTTAGTAGCTCTACAATAATGTCACACACACACACACACACACACTCTCTCTCTCTCTCTCTCTCTCTCTCTTTCTTATGTAATAAGAGAAATTCTGCTTTTTAGGCTTAAAAAAGGGGGGGAGAGAGTAGCTTACAATTTGAGTATATTTGAGTATATTCAGTCTCAATTTATTGAAAGAACACATTCAAAATTTTATTTGAGAGCCTATACAACCATACTTAGTTGACTAAAGGGAATCTGTTGTACCTTAGATTAATTCCAGCACTTGTCTGAAATTAAATTTCCTATCTGACATAAAGTACTAGAGAAACAACTTTCTTTGGTGTGGTTCTATGAAAATCTACATATGAAGACGCTCAGTTTCAGTTTGAGGGCATAAATCATCAGTTCTGTTCTCATATTTATATGGCCATAGCCTACGGGCTGAATGGTATAGTCATTTTTCTCTGCAACTAAACAAGGTAAATAAATGTGATATATTGGCACATCACCCCACCACTCTGCATATGGTGCGCATTAAGGTTGTATTCATTTGCCATATGAATATAATTCCTTTTACCACATCGACTATTAGTTACAAGCAGTAAATACAGAGTTGTTTTGCTGGAACTTGAGGGCCTGCATTACATCATGGAGCACTAAACATCCTGGACCTTCTGGAGAATTTCATAGATGTAGTTTTAATGTCACCTGAACTCGAACACTGCCAACATATTGTTTCAAACCCTACTTGATGAATTCTTCAAGGAGAAAAAAAAAAATACAGGGCAGTCTTAGTGTTAGTACAGCAGTGCACACCAAAAATAGGGCCACAGGGAAAGTTCTTGATGAGATGCATACAAGGACTCATGTTCTTGATAAAGAATCAGATCGAGTCATACCCCAGGTATAAACAGGCTACTTGTGGCAAGCATTGGTTTCATAATCAGAATCCAGGGAACATTAGGAACCTAACGTTAACATCTCATCCAAACAACTTTCTCCAGCTGGAGCTTGCTGAAGACCTGCGATCAGTAAGGGAAGAGTTTATCTCATAACAGACTGTGATTCTTTTTTCATTAGACATATATTGTGCTTACTTTTCTCTTAAATATTTACTAGAACATTCCAAGTCCAGGCTAGTCTGGGGCAAAGGAAGGAAGAATGTGTGTGTGTGTGTGTGTGTGTGTGTGTGTGTGTGTGTGTGTTTTACAAACTCTTATGGTTCAACCCAAATGTACATATCTTGACATTTGTGACCTGTAAACAATATATCACAGGCAATTAAAAACAAAGTACACCTGTCTTATCAAGTACTGACTTTCAAATTTACCAACATTAACTCCCCAAATGCATCCAGCAGATGGTGCTCTAGGACACATACTTACAGAAAGTATTACTGTTTGTGTTACATCCACCTTATTTTGGCAAGACAAAGAATAAGGATTTATCAGGCTCTTCACAAAAACATGTTAGGTTTTATGATAAAAAGAACATAATTCTTCAATATATACACCAAAATATACATATGCATAAGACAAGTGTGCAGGGACAATCAGTAAATAATTCACACCTGGACATATTACAATACTACTTTTCTTAGAGACTTGATGAGTAGTCTACGTATATCAGTGGTATTTATGGTCATATGGCAAGATCATTCTAAATTCATTAAAAAAAAATTTAGAATGCCTTAAAGTTAGAATTCATTTTTAATTATAGCAGGAATGTCTCATTAGGGTGATACTAGTAAAATTAACAACAGTAGGATTTACGGTAATGACTTAGGTGATTGATGAGAGTATAACAAAATGAAGTTTTAGACAGAGAAAAAAAGCAGGGCAGCTATGGCATACAGTACTTTAAAAAACAGCTCTGTGGGCTGTTAGTGCGAGCCTTATGGTTAATAAAACCTTCTTTCTAATTAACGGTGCTGAAATATTCTTAAAGAACAGAATCCTGGTGTTATGAAAAAAACTTAGTGTTTTTTTTTTTTTTCAGTAGACGCCATTCCTATAAAGGAGAAAGCTGACATAGATTAGCATGTCTGATTGCAAATAGGGGGAAAAAAATGCCACCTTTCAATCAAATCAAAACCAGAATGTGAGAATGGAAAACCACTTTCCTGAAATACCACGCACACCAATCTATGCAGCACCCTCGCAGGCAGCGGCCATTTGCTTCTAAAGCTAATCCACTGTGGCTTTAAAAAAATTACTCAGGTACCTAAAAATACTTTAGTACTTACTTTAAAAGGCTTAATAAGCATTTAATTTTATGTTTATAATCTATTAGTATAATATTAAAATAGTGAATAATAATAACTATTTTGTAAAATTTAATCTTGCTTATAAGATCATTTCAAAGTTTTCAAAGTATTTAAATGTCAATTGAATGCATTGGGAAACATTTTCTCCAGACTTTGGAAATGCACAGTCTGGATAGCCTTATTCTGAAGGAAAAATGAGTATTTCAGGAAAAGCATTTTGGTGTACAAGATTCAGTTCTAAAACAGAGATATGTATACTTCCATGCAGAATATATCTTTTGCTAAAATGTTCTTAGTTATTTTATTTTTTAAAAATTTACAAGTACTTGGAATCATACCTTAAGTTTCTTCTCATTGAGAAAAGTGCATTCCACAGGAGATAACTCTCACAGGACAACAGAGCCAAAGATGAAAACCTATCTGTTATACAAGAAAACAAGGCTTTCGCCATGTAATCTAGGCAGATTTCATAGAACATGAGTATCCTTTCATAAGCCCCAAGTTATATTGTATATAGATTTCATCCAGTTAGAATTAGCCTGATTTTGCTCTAGTAATGAGCATTTTATTATTGGATAACCTGATTTTAAAAAAGAGTAATAAAGCTATCAATTTTATATATTTACATATATAAAAGCCTGACCTTTTCTTAAAGGTCATTTATACTACATCCAAGAAGTATAGTATAGGAAGGAGCATAGCATAAAATTCCTCATCTGAAAAGCTCTGACTTCAGCAACTGCATCATGGAGCCATCTATGAGCCACAGGCTTATAAAATCCAAACCAGCTTGCATGAATGATTAAAACACACGATACAAATATCTCTTTTTTTTTTGTCATTTTGCTTTAAATGCTTAGACTGGCTCGTTCATTTTTCTATTCTAATGTGTGGAAATTTTCATTATATGAAAAAGTACCTATTTGTCTTTCTCCCAGATTCATCCTTCAAAGCTAAAGCAAAATTAAATTGGGACATCAAACATTAGAAAAGGGCCAGAGAGGATGGGGTTCACTTTGAGAAAGGTAATTTAATTTTGTCAAGATACATTACAATTTTCTAAAGTTTTTATTAGATATTGTTATTTTATTTTTTTTTTCCATTACCAGCATTGCTAGGAGTTAATGCCCAGCACACTGCAGACAATGAGAGGGTAGAGATGAAGTGCTTTATGAAAAATATAACATTATAATATATACTCTAATACCAACAAGATGGTGTTTGTGTGATTTATTTGCTCTAAGCACTCACTGCTTCTGAAAATACCTTAAGTCACTTATTATTGTTGCTTTCATTTTGCAGACAAGATAGAAGATCCACAGTAAAGCTTAGAACTTAGATTTGTGTTAACTACAAACTCCAGAATTTGATCAATCCTACTCGATTCACTTTCTTTGAGGATGTGCATGTAAAAAATTATCTAGGGTGATTCATAAGGTATGTAAAGTGTGAGTGTGTGTTACCCTTCTGGAAAAGCTGAATATTTCTAGTTTTAAAATATATTTAGAGCAATCTGTGAAATGTAACAACAATTACATGTAAGTGTAGCTAATAAGCCTTAAGCTATTTCTCAGAATACTCATTGGTAATGACATACAGAACATGATTTAGTTAAACAAAAATTTCTTTTTCTTGCGTTTGGATTGCAGTATGTGCATGAAACATCATACACTATTTTACGGCAAGAGAAAGTTCTTCCTAAATATTTTCAGATAAATCACAAAATGGTATATTTATTATTTATGTCAAATCTAGGTTTGTCTGAGATAATTTAGAAAATCCTGATAACTGAATTTACAGACATAAGAAAATAAGAAACTGAAAGTGATCACTCATCCTAAAAGGCCGGAAAGGAAAATGAACAAAATTTAAGAGTCCATAATAAAAAGAACGTGAAGTATTTTTCAAAAGAATGTGTAAAACAAAATACCTGAAGTTTACATATTTGGAAATTTTATAATTATATATAGACATTCTATGTAAATATGTGAAGTACACACATGTACACACTATTCCCCCATAAAACAAACACTGAAGTCTGATCTAAACACAGACTAGATTATCCATAGCATTACAACCTTTAAGTCATTTTTCATATTTTCATATTTGTATAGGGAATTATTCATGTTTGGACTAAAATAAAAAATACATAGTAGAGTCACTGAATAAAAACTGCGTTTACCTATAGTAGAGAATCACTAAATAAAAACTTTGTTTACAAAATATAAACAAAGAAGAAACAGCTTTGATAAAATACGGTGCGTATACTTCTTTTAAAATTGTGCTTTCAACTAAATTTTTAAAAAATGTTTCACTTTCATACAAATATTATACATTTAATAAGCACAACTTTAAGAAGTCAGTCCAAAACACGACAGATTTAAACATATTCAGACGAATGTTTCATAGTTTGGGGCTGAGTGACAGGACATACCATAGGATTCAGGTAAAGTAACCAGGAACAACATGATCCTTTCTTAAGCAAATACTTGATTTAAATTAAGAAACTGTAAATATTTAAGGGCAGTTAGAATGCTCGACCTTATGAAGTAAAAATCTACAGCTATTCTTGCAGGAATTCTTCAGTGTTGTCATAATCATTTTAATTAAATTCTCATTTTTCAGGTGGTCCCTTTAATTGTTTTTTCCTACTTTTTAATGTGTTTTTCTAAAGCCATTTCTTTTCTGCAGCTGTGTGTGATTGGTTTTAATGGTAGCTGCTTCCTTTTTTGCCTTCTGTGAATTACAATTTTAAACGGTTACACATTTTTTGTTTTACTGCCTTCAGCATAGTTTCATAAAGATGTTTAAGGCTGTTGGTGAACATTTTCATTTCCCATCTGAAAAACCAAGAGCCAATTTGAATATTCCATATTGTCCTTTTATGACCTGCTTTATCTTTTAATATGTAAATGAAAGCATATTTTTTATAAAGACTGGTTAGTTTCCATGAAATTATAATTTTTTGCTCTTTTAAAATATGAATTCAATAAACAAGGTAATATGTGACTGCTCTTTTATGTTATATCTTATTGTTTGTGAATGAAACACCTCTATTTTATGTGATGACAGCCATTTCCAATGAAGAACTAGCATTTTCAGATCATAAGAATAACCTATAACATGAAAAATGAGATTTCGTGCTCGTATTTGGTCACAAAATGTCAATAGTGAGGCTATCCAGACTTTTCTTAAATTATAAATAAGAAATTAAAACTACTTGATAATTCAGTTTCACTTTTGCCATAGTGAAAAAGATAACTTCACTGCAAAATGCTGTTGCATATCATTTGTAGAAGTTTACTTACAAAATAAATTGTACTTACTGCCTGGGTTATCTCCAATCCCACTGGTTTTTCCATTCCAGTACCAGAGCAGAAGGGTGGCATCACGTGACCCTGAGAGAATGTAGCAATTTCCCCCAATATATGACTCTGAGCGAGTGAGGCAAGTGACAACATCCCAATGGCCGAACACCACTTGGATCAATTTTCCTGAAACACAAAACAATTTTCTTTAAAACTGCCATTAATAACATTTTTAAAAGGCAAATACAATTTCAACTCAAATAACAATATTCAAAGACCAGAACACCATCTCATCATATACGGCTACTGTAAATCACAAGTGAATCCCATCTACTGACGTAAGCAGGCACAGGACAGCCCTTATTTGGAAGACTTTCAACATTTTCTTAAGTTACGCAAAACAAAGCTAAATTGAGTTGCCTTTCTGCAAGAACTCTATAATTCAGACTTCTCTGAATTAGTAAAGATTTAATGTATTTTTTCTTCTTTTTTAGGTGATCTATATAAGGAAAATATAAGTTACTTTGGAAAGCTCCTATTTTTGTTTTTGTTTTTGTTTTTAAATCAGAATTACATGAAAAGGACTAATAATACATTGTGATTGCAATTTGAGCCAGGTCATTCCTTTTATGTCTTAATTGTCTGAAGAAAACTCCCTGGGGGGTGATGATGAAATTAAGATTATGGCAGTTTATCTAATGGTAATAATGACTGGAGGGGGTAGAGAGGCACCCAGTAAACTTATTATATGTATTTAGTTAGGGCTTCAGACACAGGATGAATGGTTCACATAATAGTGTCAGAAAAGAAGTAAAACCCCACTTTTTAGAATCTTTATTTAATCAAATATGGTGTTTCTAATTCATGTAAACTTGTCCAAAGCATTAAATATCTGTAACAGCCCTTCCATTCCATCCTTATAGTTTCTAGCTAATATTTTTCTTTGAAATGTCCACAGACTCTAAAAATGAATGCCATAGAATGTCCACCTTTAATATTCATCATGAGTTTCTTTTTTTTTGGTAAGTGTTGCAGTGGGGTTATAAAAGATATAATTCAAATGTTCAAGAAAAAAAGTGATGAGGCTGAAAAAAATTAATAATATGCCTAAAAAGTTTGTGTTTAACTTATAACACACCATAACCTATTCAAAAGCTTAAGTTCTCAATTAAGTATTGGCATCTAAGTGTATTTGATTTTTCAAGGTAATAACTAAACATTTATATTGTTTTAATTTTTAATTTTAATAAACCCAAAGCTTATTATAAATGCTATAAATTTAGAAATAAAATACAAAAATATACTTTATCTAAATCAGATGGAAAGTAAAATACAATGTTTTCATTCTTGCAAGGAGACGACTACTAGTAACTTTAAAACCAGATTTCATTTCAATCTCAAATTGCAAAATTAATAAAGTACATTTTCCCTCCTGCGAATAAAGACTTTAGTCAAAGCAAGTGTTTTCGCTGCAAAATGTTAAAAAATGTTCACTGAACTTCTTCAGCCTTATAAACTGACTTCAAAATGTTTCATTTTAGAAATTAGCAATATCAATAAATAAGGTAAGAATTCAAGACTTTCTAGAATAAAAATGAAAAAAGAAAAGGCAAATTAAATATAAAAATGTAGTAACTTTCGCTTCATTTTCAATTTATATGCAGTTAACAGTGATGAGGTTTAGTGGTAAAATGGTGGGGTTAAATTAGAGGCGGGTTATTAAAGATAAGACAAAAGTTAAATGCACTCTTATTACAAATTAGAAAAATAGAGGTTGAAGCAGCAATCTTTAACTCCTGAAGGAAATGGAACCGCCATACTGTGATTGTTTTTCATCACAGAGTATGTACAGAGACTTCTGACTCTGCCTGTACTTACATGCTGAGAGCATGTAAACTAGAGGATAGGTTATTTAGAGTAAGCCTATTTAATATTTGATACCCATCAATTCAGTAGGTTTTTGGAGTGAGAATGAAGGAAATAATAACTAGATATGTGAGAAAGGTTTATGGCCCAGAGTGCTTCACGTGCACCAAAAGGCTTGCAAAAGCAGACATTCACTTGCTAACTTGCTTAATTTTCAACAAACGTGAGGGCAAAGTGGAAAGATTTATCTGTAAAAGTGGGATGGATTAAATATAGTGCAAGATTATCCAAGATCATTTATTAATTAGTTAAACCATCAATTAATCATTAAGTTAAGTCATCACACTGTGTCTAGAATGTCTGTGTCTGGAAAATGTATATATAGTCACTGTGGTTTCTTTTTTTGACAAAAATTTCCTAGTATTCTAATTTTTGCCTCAAAAGTTATCACAATTATTTTCCATTCAACAAACATTTACTGAGCACCTAAGTACCAAGCACGAGGCCTTCTTACATCTACACAGTGGTAAACAGACGTGGCAAATAGACATGGTCCCTGTCGCCACAATATTTACTATCTGTTGGGCAAACAGACATTAAACAAATACAAACAGATGTATAATTAGGAACAGTGCTAAGTATTACAAAATAAAAGTACAAAGTAAGATCAGTGAGAGTAATAGGGTAGAACAAATTTAGACTGGGCGTCTAGGAAGATCAAAATGAGGGGGTGATATTTAAATACTTCCCATCTAAAGGGTTTCATATCTTAATACAAATTAATTCATTCTCTACAATTTATACTTTGGGTGAAACTCTGGAAAACATTATATTTTTAAGTTTACTTTTTCCTGTTCTGGCAGCCTCGCTCGGCAATATTTGTTATCGCTGTGAGGTTGAGGTTCACTCCTCCTAAATAAATCACAGCATATAAATACCTGCTGCTCTTTTGGTAAATTATTTTCTGATAATCTCGTAAGTGTTCCTCAACCTTTATTTTTTGTTTCCTTTAATACCAGTCCACCTCTCCACACACTAATATCAAATATTACCACAAGCACTAGAATATCCCTTTTTTGACAGAACAAATTTTCTAGTTAATGTTTTATTTGACAGCTGCGCTACAAATAAAAAAAATTCAAGCTCAGGACTCTGCACCACTGAATCTAAAATGTGGCCTGAAAATAATTCCCACTGCCGAGGGAAGGTTTTATTGTTGCCTCTGCTGTTCTGGTTGTGTCCCGAAAACATGATTTATGTTAAAAGAATTTCCTGTTACAACCGTGTTTCTTCCCTTCCTCCTCCCAAACCTAATAAGAGAAGGATTTTTTTTTAGGTGGGGGGAGCTTATGTGCTAAAATATAATGAATTCAACACCTGTAATAGCTTTACCATTATATATATATTATTAATCATACAATTTTTCCTTTGCTTCTCTCCCTAAATTAGAATAAATTTAATATTCCTACTGCCATAAAAACATGAACACATACTTACCCTAACTAAAATTATTTTACATAAAACTAGCACGAGTGTTTGTATATAAGACAGTAAGAAAGATACTAGGACTAGCATTTGAGATTTTTTCACAACTTTTCTGGCGAGCGTAAATATATTATTATGCAAGCCAAGTCAGTCTCATTAAAATAAAGTTCCAAATAAGGCTACTTCTTATGAAATGTGTTATATACACAAACATACACATACATATTTCAAAAAACAGTAAAGTGGAAGGTTTTTGAAAAAAAAAAAAGAAATGTTATCTAGTTTATGATTAAGTCTAATGTAACGTGGCAGATGTACTAGGCACTTAGTGTTTAATAGTGTTTTCCAAATTAACCAATGATTGACAGGTAACACCTATATGAGATGACATGGTACAACTACAAAGAATGCTACATTTGAAATCAGAAGAGCTGGCTCCTATAGCCAGTTCTGTGACCATTATCTACACAAATTTGAACAAGTCAACCTTCCTAAACCTTAGTTTCATCATCTAAAAAAATGGGGATACGGGCACCTGTTCTATCTCACAGGATTATTGTGAGGCTGAAACAATATTATGTGTGTAAAAAACTTCTGTAATTTTAGAGAGCCGTGAATGTAAGAATTATTTTATTAGTATTACATAAAAGTGAGGTTAGCTTTACTTTACAAATATTAATATCCAATGTTTTTTTAAAATGACATAATATGAAAAGACAACAGACTTAAAAACCTTCAAACATCAAAACCAAAGACTGACATAATACATAATTCCACTTATATGACATCCTGGAAAAGGAAAAATTATAGAGATGAAGCATAGATCAGTGGTTGCTGAGAGGCTGAGGTGGGAGAAGATTAATTTTGGGGATGATATAGTTGCTCTGTATCTTAATTGGGTGGTAGTTACATAACCATATGTAGTGCCAAAACTACTGGAACTTTAAACCAAAAGAATGAATTTTAATGTTTATAAATTTAAAAATAATTTTCAAAAATGTGTAAAAATAAACATGCAATCTAAAGAACGTTTAAGAAAATCTTGTGAGAGTATGAAACAATTGTAATGTGAAAATTTGTGCAAGGAAGCACAATTTGAGGTCAAATAATGCTAAGTTAATAATTGCCATAATAATGAAAGAAAATGTTAAAATTTTAATTTGATTACTAAATCAAATGTATTATAATCAACATACTTTAGAAAAATAACAATCCACACTGTATTTTAAAAGAATTCTCGAAGAGTTTTAGGTTCAGTAGTAATCAACCTAGTAGGCCTAAACATGTAGTAAAAGCTCAATTAATCAGAAAGACTTGAATGCTGATGTTTTCTTTCTGAATCTACTGAATAAAGATTCGAATTATAGAAAACTTAATCATCTGTTCCACAATATAAAAAAATAAACAATATCATGACTGAAAACAACTTCTAGGGTTTATTGTATGAATGATAACATTCAACTATTTTCCCTACTCTCTCACAGCTGTTACAATACTGTTATCTAAATGCTCTGAGGACAAACTCCGCGAATAACCAGCAATTAATTTTCAATACACTCTACTTATGAAGGCAGGAGCATGGCCACTTACATTTTATAAAGATTATTAACAGGACTGAAAGATGATTTACACTAATAATTTCCTATTCCAATATTTAAAATATTTTTTCTCTTCCCATGATATTTAATTAAGATATTTGTAGAACCTTACTTTTATTGAAATACCTACTTCCATAGTATCTATCAAGTTTTGATGCATTAATATCTAATTTAGTTCAAATATCCAGCTACATATTTACTCCAAGTTTATTTCATCCTCTAATAGTTTCTAAAATACTTTAAAGAAACTCCATTAAATTTTTCAACATTTCTCAATTTCCTACATGCAAAAATTTATAATAAACAATTACTAGATTGGATCTCCTATAATAATACTGAGTTGAGCATGGTTTGTCCTTAGGGACATTCATGCGAGTGAATATACAGACTTAATTTTTATATTTTAACAAGAGCTGTGATACACAATATCAGAAGTCAGCTACTTTTCCTCATGTTGGTGTAGCTTTCTGCAAGATTCTATGCAGAACTGGGCAGAGGCAAGATTATCTACTCCCAGGAAATATCCTTCATGAGAATTTCCAGTAAGGAAAAAAATCCTTTAAATAATATAACAGTGGGAAGATACACCTATATGCATGTGCACTTGCCATAAGAGTGTGCACAGAAATGTGCACAGGGTATCTGCATACTAGCATATGTTTTCAACATGGGTCATTCATGCTGTAAGCATGAGGCTTGGATGACAAATCTGCTATAAAAAACTGCCTCATAAAAACATGCTGAAGTTAACGGGTTATTATTGGAAATAGAAAAGTGTCTTTTCGTTATTTTACAAATTTTAGACATATGTAACTTAAAAAAAAAAAAGAGATGAGAAAACATTTTAAGTCAACGCTACTTGTAAACTTTAGTTCACCGATGAAGAAAATAACAGTTACCTGTGTCTGTAGAATAGACTCGGAAACTCTTATCCCAGAAGCCACAAACAAGAATATAACGGTTGTCGGAAGTGATGACAAAGCACTGGGAATGGACTTGAATACTTTGGTCTAAAAGGTCAGTAATTTGCCTCCTGTGCATTCCTGTATTGCTGGCTGTTAAGAATAGAGGAAGAAAAAAAGCTTACTAAACTCACATGTGCAAAGAAATCCTATAGTTTGTGGGTGGGGGGTGAGGGAGGAGAGGTGACACATTCAGAATAAGAATATTTGATCTTTAATTTTCAGTATAGTAAAAAACCAAATAGGAAAATACATCTGATTGTTGGAAGAATGTGGGTAGCTAAATTCAACATCTCAGAGAGAAATTTTGCCTAGAGGAAAGAAATAATAACATATTACAATTTAAAAATTGTAGACAATTCTCAGAGCATGCTTTCTAGCTCTTGGGCAGGACCAAACTAGATTACGATCTCCAGACTGCATCACAGTTAGGTTTGTGTTTCTGACAATCTCATTACATCTATTGCCATGAGGACGGATTCGTGTTGTGACAATCTATTACCTTTAACTTTTTGTCACAGGAAGAGATATTAGAATTTAAATGTCATATATTTGAAAGATTGTAGCATCTTGTACTACTTTGGCTTTCACAGGTCTTTAATTTGACTAGATGTGAACTCCCATTTCCCCTGTTTACAGCTGCACTTGCATGTAAGGAAAGGGTGGAACCACTATTTATTAAAGATACTTGTAATTGAAAAAGTCAAAGCATAGCACATTGCCACTTTCTTACTCCTTATGCAAGCAATAAAACAAGACAGCTGGCAGTGTGTTTTCAAAGTGCTACAGAGCACCTGAGATCGGGTTTGTCACAAGCCACAAGGTCAGACACACACCAACATCAAGCACACGGGAAGAGTAATAATCCTCTAGAAATACATTATCAAGAACGTTATTATCAAAAAATGAATTTTCACTGAGATGCCTTTTTTGGCATCATGAGGCCAACCAAATAGAGAGCTTTGCTTCTAGTCATCCAAAGGGTATTTCACATCAACTTTCCAATATGAATAAACAGTTCTTATGTTCCTAAAGAATCTTGACTGTATCAGAAACTGTATGGAATGAATGAAACTTCTGCATCTGATTATTATGTACTTTGTACCATAGTCTTCAATTAAAAAAAATACTGTAAGTGCATTGATAAAAATAAAAAAAATTATATTTATTGTATATAACTAAGTTAATGTGGCTAATTTAATAGAAGGCTCAGAAAGTAATACAGATGAAAAAAGTGTTCAAAATACTCTCCAGTGCTCTGCTAGGCATCACTGGGGACACAGAGGAATAAAATACTCCCTGTCCTCAGGATATACACAACATAGCAAACGTGTGTGTGTGTGTGTGTGTGAGTGTGTGTGCGCGCACGCGCACATGTGCATGTGTATACGAAATATTGCAAAATTCTGCTCGTGTCTGACTACATAACTTAACCATGTAAGATAATTAGATATACTTTTGGGTGATTAATGGGATAGAAAGTGATGGCAATAGAAAAAGGGCAGAATTCTAGTTTGGGGTCATTTACCCTGTCCTTTCAAACAAAGGGAAGTTGCTTGCAGATGAAAAAAAAAAAAACTTTTGTATATGGGGGGAGGAAAAAAAAAAGAAAAAAAAGAAAAAAATAAATAAAATAAATCACTTCTTCAATTAAAAAAATAAATTAAAAAACACTTTTATGGGTATCACAGTGTATCATAGAGAGACAATAGTACCCCACTGCAGTGAAGCTGTGTGATACAATATTCAGGTTTTCTTTTTTTTTTTTTTTTTCCAAATACAATGAACCAAGCAATTAAAAATAAATCATACAGTACTTTCTATGCTGGTTATTACAGTAATTTATTCCACATGAAAACTCTAAAAATGTTATAGTTTTTGTATGATTTTTGCTCCTATGACATAAACTTTCATATTGGTCATTTTTCTTTTGTTTTGGTGTGATCTCTTGGGAGGACTTAACTTCACAGATCTGGGCATGTGTGTAAGTTTGAACTGCGTGAATAAGTATCAATGGTAAAGGTGGATGTCCCTTCAGCATTTGGATGAACTATTTTCTAAGTAACATCTATCTGTCTGTCTGTCTGTCTGTCTATCTGATCGAATCTATACAATCTACTTATCTCACAACTGCCTTTCTTTTATCTTACTATATTCTCTGGTAAATATCCTGAGATTTACTACTGAAATAATTTTTATTTAATAAAAATGAGGTATACTTGTCTAAATAAGTAATCTATCCTCAAACTGGGGTAAACATACCCCTGGAGTTTAAAACTTCCCAAGGGATACATAGACACAGATGGTTTTAAGGGAATCAATTTCTAGTTTCTCAACTTTCATATGTTCCCTGCCTGAAACAGATTTGTCTGAGAACTCTCCTGTGAGTTTTCCTTTCTAACCTCCCCTTTCACATGCTCTTCTTCCACTAGATAAAATAAAGGCATATTTCTTTCCTGTCCAGAATCTTACTATGGTGCTTTACCTCAAGATATAAAACATCTCTTGAGAGCCAAATAAAGGGACCATTCAAAGTACTAAGGTGATGCTGAAAAGGGAATGCCTAGGTATCAAATCATTTCACAGCGCAGGTGGTTTCTAATTCACTACTTTCAATAAAATGGAAGGAGGGTCTAATCAGGCTGTCAATTAATAGATCATTAAAAATAAGTTTCAATGATAGATTGTTAAAATGATCACTGAATGATAGACCATAAAAAAATTCTTAATAATAGTTCACTATAGAAATTTTGTTACATAACCCAGAAAGAGTTCAAAGATTTGAGTGACACTGTTAAAACAAAACTCTTTTCTTTCCCATTTATTTCTTATATGAATGACATTCCTCAGAACTGCCATCTATAAATAATAATAGAACTGCTGACAAATCTGGTCTCATTGAGCAGGAAATAATGTTCATCCATTACTACAGGAGGTGTTTCATTAAAGATTTATTTCTGATTGTCCTTTATGTTTAATAATGTTGATTAAAATTTATAATTTTAACCAATATTCAAAAGAAATAAAATTGTATAGGAAAAGCAGAATGAAAAAAATATGAATTCAAGATGAAAAAGGAATAATGGAAAATTTTCAAACAAAATATTTTAAAAACAAAATACTGAGTATCAATTCCCTTTGATATTTAGATTCCACTGAATATATTTAAAATTTTATATACCATGCCAAAAATGACAACCTTTGCATCTATTTAAACCTGTGATGGAAATATTCAAATGTCAACTTAAAAATGTGAGGAAGGTACATGGTTTTAAACAATTACATTAGGAAATATAAGAGCAATCAGTCTGATGGCCAGTGATCTAGAGCAGGGAAAAAAACTATGGCTGTAAACCAAATCTGGCCCATGCAAGGTTTTGTATATGAAGTTTTATTGCAACACAGCAATGCTCATTTCTTTATATATCGTCTATGGCTGCTTTTGTGCTACAACAGCAGAGTTAAGTAGTTGTGTATGACACCTAATGGCCCACAAAAATATTTACTACCTGGCTCTTTACCAAAAAATGTTTACCCATGCCTGGTCTAAAAGGTTACAATAGCTGAATAAGTTTAATTACTTTATACTATAGGATATTCACTGACAAGTTTTAATGCAAACAATAAGTCCATCATACTTTAAATGACTTAACAAATAGGCTTTATAATTTTCTCTTTTAAAACTTTACAAAAGTGAGCACTTTTAAAAATATACGGTATATCATATCTACCCAAATCAAAACAAGATTTAGGAAAAAGAGTAGTATTTATCCCACATACAGACAGTTACTTCTTAGATTGCTCCTTATATCTGGGGAAATGATAAATGAATTCATTTTGAGCTTAAGGTTATTTTAGTTCATCCTGATAGTTCATCTGCAAATGGTGGCCATGTAGCTGTCTACTGAAACATGGTTTTAAAGAGAATAAGGAATGACATACACATAAGGAACATCTTGAATTTTAAAATAATAACTCAGCTTACTCATATGCTTTATTTAAACACTTTAAAATTCTAATAAATTTATTTGTGACAGGGAAATTTGACAAAATTATAAACCAGATACCCATGCTAGTAGCATATCCCTGTAGCTGTGCAATTCAGTTTTTTATTCTAAAAGTTACTGAATAGCATCTTTAATACCAAGGCTTAACATTTTTAGTGGAGCCACATTTGAAATCCCCACCCATAAGGATGAAAATGCTGAACTAGAGATTTCAACTAAACTACTCAAAAAGACTAGCAGCAATTAAATATTCTAAATCATCTGCTGCAGATGTTCATTTCATCCCAAAGGCTCTTTCTGGTCTCCTCCCTTTTCTTTGCCACCCCCCTGAACAAATTTAACCTCCAATGGCAATTTATTGGGCTGCAGGACCCTAGGAAAATGAATACAAATATCTTAACACTGCCATTGGCCAGGCAATATATTTCAACTTTGAAACTGCTCTGCAATTGCACATTAATCCCCTCAGACTGAACAGAGGGTACAGGAAGAAAGAATTGATCTCCTTTAATGATGAAACCCTGGCACTACAGTTTTATTTTTCACAACACAGTGCTAAGAACCCCACTGTTATTATGAAAATTTCCCTAGCAAAAAAGCTCCATCACATTACTGGTGCACCAATTCATCATAACGTGCCTCGCTCCTGCTCATCAACAAGTCTGAGTGATGAAAAGATCCAATATTATCCTGACAGTACTTCATGCGCATTCTCAATCACACATTATTACAGCATCCATATTAATTTTCAGTGACACGCGTCCTAGGCCTGTTCAAATTAGGCAAACCAACGAGGGGGAGTTGATGAAATACCAGCATAGCCACAGCTCATTGCATTCCAATTTGCATGCAAATGGTTTATCAGGAAAATTCCATTCCCAGCAACCAGCAAGTGAAAAACAACTGTAATCTACACTTCAGGGCCACCATACAGAGCTTAATGAATCGCAAAGAGAGAAGGAAGTGACAGACCTATGAGAGGATCGATTTCCACTGGCAGCTGGTATGGCTGGTCTTGTACAGCACCTTGATGAGCTGGAATTCACAAAAGATTTTAAAGAAAGCATTATTTTTCACATACAAACTACACAAAAATGCATGAGTCAAATCTTATGTAGAACTGTTTCCAACCCCCAAATCTCTCAGAGTTTCATGAAATTTCAAAAAAAAAAAAAAAAGAAATCCAGGCGCTTTTATGGCTAGCTTATTAAACATTTATTTTAGATTAGTGCTGTTCTGAACATGTGCCATCAGCAGTGGCTCCAGTCCTGGGCCATAAGCTATAGCAGATGCCTGACTGGCAACCTCTGATGCTGCAACAAAACAAAATTAAGTGGTAAAGCGCGCTGAAAACAAAATGTGACAACCATCTGCTGACTGTAGCAAAGACTATTTTTTTGGTTACTTCTTTAAGAGGCAGTTTTGAATGCTGCAGCACAAAAGATCCACAAAAACGTCAATTTATGATGGAGAAAGGGAAGGCTCTAAGTCAGGGAACATTTAATGTTTCATCCATCACTTAAAATAAATCAATTGAAAGTTTGAATAAAAATAAAGAAAGCTACCCACAGATAAATGTTTTAGTTAAATGCATTTGACTGAAACATTCTCCTAAAGGTTTGATTGAGGTTTTTAGAAAGTTTTATTAATATTTAATATATTCATGGTTTCTATTTAAAAATACCCTGAGAAGCAAATGAGTAACAAAAATCAATCCATACTAAGAATAGTTTGTTTAGTTCTCAAAATGGTTCTAAAGATTAACGCGTACTTATATTTTGTACCTGAAGAGATTTTGTAGGCCACTGATTGCCCTGTGAAAGGTTGAGGACAACGCAGGTAAACGGGAAGGTACTGGGAAGCAGGAGCTGCTACTGGCCGGCTATGTAACCTTAGGTAAATCATATACCTCGAAATGAAGGGCTTGAAATAAATAATCTTTTCTGCTTTATAATTCTGATAGTTAAGTTCTGGGCCCTTTTCCAAACCATTTTCCCCAAATGACTAAGCCATTGATCCTGGTCAGTATCCGCCTTTTATAGACTCCTAAGCATTTAAACTTCATGGTCCGTCTCAGAGTTCTGCTTAATACTTTCAGATTTTAGGAAATCTTTCTGACTGTCCTTGAGGGGCTGGCAATAAAAATGGGGTACTTTCCAAGGGGTTCATTAGATTTTAAAATTTATTATGTAATCATTTCTCCTGTCAGTAAATAAAAACTTTTCAAGGATGTTTAGAAAACAAAATAACTGATAAAATAACTGAGTAAGTCCAATGTTAATACTGAAAATTATAGTTGAGTATTAATAAGAAAGTAGTGAAGAAAGGAAGCCATAGGACTCAACTCTTCTTTACTGAGGCTATTGCTGATTACTGGCTCTGCCAGTAAAGTGATCACAGGACACACATAGGGAATGATCAGAAAAAATGCACCACGGGTTCTGATTTACCCGACAGTGCCATTTACCTCCACGAGTACCAGTGCCCCCCAACACTAATACCTGAAGGGTTTTTTCTCTACTTCTCTGAGAATCTAGGATCACAGAAACACTGAAATCAAACTATCAGTGAAAGAGGTTGAGGAGTTAACTACCTTAGGTCATGCCTCAAATCCCAGTTCTGCCACTGACGGCCTGTGTGACCCTGTGCGGGCTATGTAGGTTCTGTGTTTTAGTTTCCTGATCTGTATAATGCGATAGATGGGTTAGGTTAAACCATATGAAATTACCGATATCTGACACTTCGATGAAAATGACCATTTCATATGGCTCAGCCTAAATATAAGGTCTATATCCCAAGACTGTTGCAGGGATTCAATAAGTTAATACAGGTAAAGTGATTAAAATTGTATGTAGAACCCAGAAAATGCTGTATAAATGTTGGCTATTTTTTTTTTTTCCTGGAGGTTCTGCAAGGGCCTTTGAAGGAGAAGAAGAGTAAAAATGATTTTTTCCCCGAAATCAGGACTCAGAGTCTAGTGAAAGAAATGACAGGAGCTAGCTGTCTAATGAACAAGCTATGGAAATCAGAAAAGACTCAGAAAAGAGCCAGAATCTAAACTAAAAAAAAAAAAAAAACTTAGTGTAACATGAACTTGATATACACTGGAGAAAAAATGTTAAGACATTTTTGACATTTGTTTTAAATCAAGGCATACTGACAGGCAATGGTAGCAAAGATAAGATGAAAGATCAGATTTATGTAAATATATCTTAAATGAGGCATAGATTTAATAAAATGGATGCCTGATATTTTTAGGTGTAGGTGTAGCTCAGAATTGGAGATTACATTGTAGAAAGACAACCTTACTTGTGTATAACCGTGTTATTATTCTTGGCATTTATCTGGTGAAGAGTTGCTGTCATACCTTGAAGCCAGAGGGTGTGGTCACAGGGTACAGACATAAAGAAGCCTCACTGGGGAGAATTATAAGAAAGAATTGGGAAAACATATGCAGCCCCCCAAGCTCTTCTCTTATTGAAAGGTGAGCCTGGGCTGGGAACAGTGGATGCAGCATAAGTGAACTCCGGCAGAGGGATGCTTCCTCTGATCACTTTACATATCTATGGAAAAATTGAAAATGAGGGGAGGAGCACTGACAACCAAGCACTAAGGGAAAGGAAGCAAGCTTTCCGGTCAGGAAAATGAGCCTGCTCAACAGGGAGGGTCAGAAGCTGAGGCATCAGTGCCTCGTGTGCCTAACAACTTGGGCATCAGCTGTTGACCTAGCAGCATTCTGGTTGAGCCTGTTCAGTTTCTGCTGGCTTTCTGCTCAGCTAAACTAAAGACAGGGGGCGGAGAGGGGTCACAGATTTCCAACAGCTGAAAGGTTTGTCTCTCCTCACATATGATGTCACTGTTTAAATTGAATAAGTTCTCAGACCTGCCACAAACAGCCACTCAGGATAAGCACCATGGTGGCCCTGATGTCATACACACTGGTGCTTTTGCCAAACTCCAAGGGTAACTGCACACAGAGTGGGCAAATCCTCTAGTACATTTGACAGAACATGGCACCAGCACATTTTTCTTCTAATGAGTAGCATTTAGAGAATTCAAAAATCTCGTTTGTTAATTAAATTATAATCTTAAGTTCCAAAATAGAAGTATATCATTTGCATACAGTTACTTCTATATATTAGTTCACTTGAAGAAAAAGGAATAAAAGAACCTAATAATAGAAACATTATATACCTGCCTCAATTTTTACCTTCTTTACCTTTTCTAAAATCTATTCTCTAATTAGATATTGGCATTCACCTCATATCTAATGGCCAGAAAAATGGCTATATGTAATAAATTTTGATACCAACAACAGATTCTTCATCATAGTGCCTTATTGAGCATAATCAGTACACACGTTTTTGGTTGAATGTCATTTCAATTCTGTTCCATTCTAAAAACTGTGCAAGTGTGCAAGACTGTAGGTAGTTAATAAATCATAAAAAGAAAATATAACCATTTCAGGTTTTAAAATGAGCAGTGCTTCATGCACACTTTACAAATTTAATGAGAAGTTAACAGACTATTAAAATCTTTTTTTTTTTTTTTTAAATTTCCCACCTAAAACAATGGCTTGAAA
Organism: Macroglossus sobrinus; assembly: GCA_004027375.1. Taxonomy (NCBI): domain Eukaryota; kingdom Metazoa; phylum Chordata; class Mammalia; order Chiroptera; family Pteropodidae; genus Macroglossus; species Macroglossus sobrinus. The sequence continues at coordinate 306,897 of PVKZ01000886.1, forward strand.
AAAAAGTCTCTAATCTCCAGGACTTTAAAAGATTTTCCTTCTTAAAAAGGGATTTCATATAGTGGCCAAAAAGAACAGTGCTAAATCCAGAGGCCAATATTCCTGTTCTAATCAGCATCCATAAATCACAGAGGAGGGAAGTAAAACATGAGACAGAAAACTTGGGTTCTAACCTGCTCGGCCACGGGCTGGGCCGACCAAGGTGAGCTCCTTGGGGTTGAGTGACTTCACTGGTAAAATGTGCGGCTGGACTAGATGAACTCTCATGTCTCTTCAAATTTAATGGTTTAGGATTCTAATGGTTATTTCAGTATCTTGCCATTAGTTACTATAACTATTCAGAACTTAATGGAAGAAGAGAAATGTACTTATAGATCTGTAGTATTTCGGATGTAGAATTTAAGTTTTCTTTTTTCCATCATCCAGAACAAATAGTATCATGTCATGCATCAAAAGGCATACAGCAGACAATGAGCAGTGTTTACTGACTAAATGAAAAAATAAAAAAAGGGGACCATCTGATAAAGAGATATCATTTACATATACAATACAGATTATCATATCAAAATATTATATTAAAATAATATTTATCTCCTAGGAATAAAGACAAAACCACCAAATGCCAAAGAATATTTTGTTTTAACATTTGTATCATAAGCCTCGAATGGGACTTCTTTTAGCCTTTCAAGCTATTCCATATTTTGATTCAGATTAATGTTTAAAAATTAAAAAGCTTAATTGTTGAAATATATTTAAATGGATATTACGATATTTTCACACAGTGCTTAGCAGTTACTATGCCTTATAATGATTATATCTTTTACTTACCAGGTAGGTTGTGCCACTTGTTCACGGCAAACAGCCTGTTGGCAGTGACTGTGATCACAGCAGGAGTCACCAAGCCAGGCTGCGTGTTGGCTGCCACGTGAGTGACAGGGGAGTTGGAAGGGAACTTGAGGACCATGATAACATCCTGCTGGGCTTGGTCTGTGAACATCAACGGGCTCTGCAGGAGGAGATACTATTGAGTGGGCATGACAAGACCCAAAGATATAAACAAGAAGGAAAAGACAAAGGAAGACAAAAAAGAGAGGGTGCAGGAGAAGAAGAGGAAGACCATGTTAACACAAGCTGCAAGTGAGAGCACAGTGAGCAGAAAGACTCAAAGAGATAGCAATTAGGGTCTGCTTGTTTTTCATGTCTGTCATTAGTTGAATTTTCAGTGACTGAAGAATATATTAATGAAAACACTTTAAAAATCAATGATTTTTATTGCCTCCCTCCCCACCTCATTCCTATGAAGAACTAAAGAAATGATCTGATTTAGATTTTAAATAGACAAAGTATTGGGAGGGCTGCATTAAACCATTTCAATTGCTATTATGTGTCAAATACGAAAAATTAAGAAAGAATAAGAATAGGCAACAGGCACAAAAGCATGCCAAGGTAATTAATTATTAAAGATCAGCAAAAGTTGTGATGAGTTAACACAAAGATTCTGGCAACTAAATAGATAATTAAAACAAATATATTTATAAGCGATAGTTATACGACATGCATGTATTATTACAATAGAAAAATAACTTATGAATGTAATATACAAACTTAATTATGAAGGTGTTTCAAAGCAATGCATAATTAAATGTACTTGTAAAAACAATATATTTATATAGTATACCAAGTCATAAACACTGCTCTATTATAATGCAAATGCTACCGCTTTCTGCTGTAGCAAAAGATAATGAGAAATATCTAGATGCTCCTTGTCCCTCTTAGTAAAAAACTTACAGCTCAAGACTTTTGATTTCTTTTGAAAAGCAGAAAGTAATTAAAAATGTTAAACAAAACACTTTCTGTTCTATTAACCAGCAACAAATCTTGAAGACTACTAAAGATTTAAAACATTCCATATGTCATAATCCAGACAAATCTAACACCGCTCTGATTTATTGGCTTTATTTAGACTTCGTGGTAGTGTGCTACCATACCATAATTGCAGGGTACATTTTCAGCAATTCTCTTCTACCATGTCTATTTTCTAATAGCTGATTAGTATCATTCAGAATTGAAACACTTTGATGGAGTGCTTCTGGCTGCTTTCCTACTGCCATATTTCAAAACACCAGGTATATGTAAATGTGTAAGCACATATATTTAACACGTATTCATTCAGAACTGCTAATAAAAAATTAAATACATTTGCATTTTTATTATCAGTCCTTTTAAAAAAGTTATTAAGAGTACTTAGAAAAACATATTGCACTAAGAATTCCTATTTGCACTCTTTGCATAAAGGTGTAAATAAAGGCAACTAATAAGCTACCCAGACACCCTTCTGAGCAAGTGGCTAAAAGCCAATCAATATTATGAGTTAATCCTCCCTGGATGCTCATTCAATTAAAGGTGTCAGTAATGCCTCATCTGATGTGGCCTCAATTAAATCCAACTATCTGATGGTGTGAAAACACAGGGGGATACAGCAACAGCAGCAAAACCAGACAAATAGGCAGCCTTCGTGTGCCTGCTAATTACTACACCTGGTGTATATTATGGCTCATGCACTTAACGCAGCACGAGGTGGCTTTAATTTCTGTTATATTCGTGTGTGTATGTGTGTGTTTGTGTGTGTGTACGTGTGTGTAGAGGGGGTGCATTGATGGTTGATGGGGGAAATCATGTGAATGGTAGTAAAAACAACATTTAGGCCTTTTTATTTTTAAAACCTCTGATACCAATAAGTAATCTTTGTCATATAAAGGATCTTTATGCAGTTTTTAAGGAATTCTGGATAAAACTGAGAAACAATGAGCAACATCAAACAAAATATTCTATAAGCTAGTTATGAAGAAGTCCTGAGAAAAGGAAATGAACATAATTTCAGAGTACCAAGCTTTATTTTTCCATTATGGAGTTTTTAAAAATAATATTTACTAAAGTCAATTTATATACCCTGAGAAAGTCAGAGTATAAAATACATCATAAAGTCTTACTGCAAAGAAGTTGATACATACTTTTGAGCTTAACAACTCATATTGTAAATATCGTTAGACTCAAATTGAATAATTCCAATGTTTACATCCTTTAAAAAAAGCAGAAAAACTCTAATATGTAAGAAGAATGTCTTGTTTACATAGTGACTCTAGTGGGCCAACTCTTAGCTACAAGGCAAGGACAAGACACTTTCCACAGAAAGCTGCAGGCACACATCCAGAACTGCCCTCTGCATTCTTACGTCAAGCTGTCCCTCCAGCCAGTTCCTAATACATTCCATTCTGACTTGAGCTCTCAATGCAGGCAAGTAGCACGGAATGCTCTTGGAAGCTCCATCATGTCCTCGACTAATAAGTACGAAACAAGAGCACCAGAAATAAGAAAAAGCATACCAGTCTAGTCTGTGGTGATGGCAAGTACCAAAGATGAGCAGGGCAGCTGGTAAAAAGGGGTAAGAGAAACAGACCCTTATCTAGGAACCTCTGTGAGCCAAGTCTGAGGCAGAAGTGGGAAACTGCTAGCCAAACTTCATTCAGTTTTCCCAGATTAAGTGTATACTTGTTGACATCTCTGGTTTCTTTCTAACACACTTTTCTTCCACCCATGTATGTATAAGATGCAAACCACAATTTACACAAGTCTGAAAGTTCTGGTTTTCAATTCGGTGGATAAAGATAATGGGAAAGACAGTCTCCCATCCTCATACGGACATGTGCCTACCCTGCCTTCCCACCCGAGGGACAGTAGAGCAGATCTGCCTTGATGAACCAGTCATCCTTTTGCTGGGGAGGAAGGCTTGGCAGTGGGAGCCCCCTCAGTGCCCCAGTGACCAAGGCTGTGCAGTGACCCAGGTAGAAAGTCAATGGAGCAGCAGAGGTGCTTCCATTAGCCTGCACCACGACAGCCGGAGTCTCAGTGACAAGCTATTACTAAAGCTAATTCCAAACCCCAAACATTAATCATTCTTACTATTTTTATGGCATTATCTTCCATTGTTCTGGCTAAATGTTCCCTTTTCGTGCAGTTTTCTGCTCACTCAAGTTGCCCTTTGTGGTCATTTAAATCTGATTTTACCTGTTTAAAAACAACTTGGAAAAGATGATGCAAATAATTTTGAAAATGCTTGTAGTTTATTATGAAAAAGAAGGTAAAAAAGGCTTGGAGTAAGAAAGAAAATGATTAAGAGGGCAAAAGGGAAAAAGACACAAAGAAGAGAAAGGAAAAAAGAAAAGAGCCAGAGACAGAACGGGCCACATCTCTGTCTCTTGCCCTCACTGCTGCTCCTCTCTCCTTACCAGATTCTGTCAAAATTCTGCCATCTCTAAACTACAACCCAGAATCAGAATCTACTTCAAATTATTCATTATATTTATAAAAAAAGAATTTCTATTTCTTATTCTTATCTTAAAACAGTAATGAGCAATCTGTTTTCACTGAGGGACAATTTAAGAAAAAAATAGAATACCTACAGCCTGTTCTTTAAAGAAATTTTTATCAGGCAAGTCAATATTTGTTACTGTGTTGACTTCTTTTTTTAATCACTGAGTAATCCTCCCACCTCCCTGAAATTTCAGGAACTATAAAAGGAGAATGGCCACATTATTTTGCAACTCGAGTCTATTTTCCTACTCTTGATTCCGGGCTGGCCTCTAAGTTGCTTTGACCAACAGAATGTAGCATAAATGATGTGCAAGTTCCAAAGCAAGCCTCAAGGAGTCTTGCGGAAATGTTCTCTTGGAACGCTGCTGCTACCATGGAAATGGCCTCTGCTAACTTCCTTGAGGACGAAAGCCCACATGGAAAGAGGGGTCCGGCCACCTCAGCCTACCCCGCAGCAGTGTGTGAGGGAGCCAGCGTGAGCAGAGCAGAAGCAACGCCATGTAACCCTCAGAAGAATCACGAGGAATATAAATCACTGTTTTATGCCACTAAACTTTAGGTGGTTTCATATACCAAACCATCATTTTTTTTTTTCTCCCTGAGGTCCCTGACCCTCAGCAACAATATCTTATGTATTAGATTCAGTTTTAAAATTCTCAATCTGAAGAACATATTGGGAAGTAAAGAATAAACACAGTAACAAAACTAATCTAGAAATTAATAGGATCAAACTAGAAAACATCAATCCTATGTCTGGAGTCTTTATTCTACAGTGAGCATATGTGATGATTATAAACCTTTTAATTCTGTAACACCAAACACGAACTGATGAAATACTAGAGCACTGGAGTAACGTTTACCTTCCCAGAGATTCCAGGAGAGCATGCAAAATTTTTTGCTGGTTGTTAGCAGGCTAACAAGCATTGCATAAGAACAGGCACAGATGTGGTGAAGAATCTCAAATACAACAAAAGACTATTATGAATGTCAAGCATGGTCTCAAGGAGGCGAGAAATGAGAAGAGTGACAGCACTTACCACTTGCATGGCGGAACCTCTGGGAGGATGGGGCTCTATGAGCAGCTGAGAAGGCGTCTGTCCAAAACTTCGGATTTGAGCTTCAACAGCCTGAAAAAGGCACAGGCAAGTTTGAGGGTTAAGAGGTGCTAATTACAGGCAATGGAACCACAACTGTCACCTGAAAATGTCATTCTGTACTTTCGGCTTGGTTCATGTTGAAATCTGACCTTATGTTTTCACAGTGGGGCTAAGCACCTGGTGAGGGCACTGAGGGTGAGGTTGTCCTTTAGTGACGTGGAAGTTGTTCCTAAAACTTTCCCATTCTGCTCCGTGATATGAAACAGAAACCAGCTATTACAACCAGAAATTGTCCTTTTTGGCTTCATTTCTGTTTCCTTGCACTTTTTTCCCTGCTTGCATCATCTCTGATGACTAAAGCTAATCTTTTACAGGTATAGAGAAAACCCAATGCTGCTTTGATTCTAGGCTCCATTTCATCCTGGGAAGTAGAAAGGAGGAAAAAAGAAACACAGCACCTGTGAAATTGGCTTGATGCTATTAGTTTTGCCATAGGAAGAGCATAATTGTTGACAGTCTCTTTGAACCTAGGTGGCTAAACAACAAAGTAAAAGCCATATGTTGCATCCAAGCATGAGATGGTTAAACCAAGGACTAACTAAACATAAGAAACATGTGTAGGTGCCCGTTGCAAAAGATGTGTGCATGCACCCTTTGCAAGGCACTCCCTCCCGTGGCTCTTTCTGTACACCTAGCACAGATGCTCACTTCCCAGTCACCAATAACTCCCTCATCATGGGGAACGATTAAATGCCAGATGCTAGCACTATCTAATTATTCTATTTGTTTACTTGTTTATGTCTGTCTCCACTCACTAAAATACATGATCCATGAGAGCAAGGACCTTACCTATCTTCTTTACTGTTGGATCCCTAAGAGGCTGAGTGAATTAATGCTATGCTAAGTGTGAGGGGAGAGGAGGAAGCAAAGATACATAGAGATGACTTCTATGCCTCCATCACTCAGTGTTCTTCACTTCCAGGCTAAGAGGATGAAGAAAACCTCTCAAATCCATAAAAGAATATATGTTCATCATGTTATTTTTTTTCAGTTCCTAAGATAACATCTTCAATTTTTACATGTTCTGTAAGACTGTAGGCAATTAATAAATCATAAACAAGAAAATAAAATCATTATCCAGTATTAATTTCCTTTTCATTTGATGAGGCTACCACCAGAGTCCCTTACAATGATCTTGTAAGAAACAATGACAGCAATTCATTCATTAAGCGTTCAGTGAGCATCAACTGTGTACACAGCAGTATAAGGTATCACTGTTTAAAGAATGTATTCTTAGTACAGGGAGAAGGGCAAATGCACCTGGATGCTTGAATAATAGTTTGATGCTGTCAGTCAAATAAGTTCAAGGAATGCTCTATGATTTGCTTAGGGAGAAAAGACTAGAAAGCACCTCTGTGAAGCTGAGGGGCATAGTAGAAGCAACATGGGTTTTGAAATCAAACACCACTTATAAGCTATGTGATCTAAGGTAAGTTACTTAACCTCTGAGTTTCCATTTTCTCTCCTGTAAAATATGAATATTAAGAGTATTCACCTCATAGTGTTATATTAAGGATTAAATGATATTTATGTAAAAACATAACAAAGTGCCTCATACACATTACATCCTCAATATGAAGTCAACAAATATTCATTGAGAGCTGGTAACAACGCAATAATGAATATTTATTTAGTACTTACTATTTGCCAGAAACTTTGCAAAGGGATTTACTATCTTGGCATCTTTAAACTGTATGTTGCAAGTACTTTACTATATCCATTTTATAGATAAGGAACATAATGCACAAATAATGCAAATATCTTGTCCAATGTCACCCAGTATTTTAATGGCAGACTCAAAATTTGGACCCAAGCAGCTTGATTCTAGAGCTTGTACTCTCAACCACTAAGCTATCATTCCTCCCTATCTGTTAGGTAGTATGCCAGGGCCTAGGGATAAGAATGAGTGTGTGTGTGTGTGCACACACGCATGCACATGCGCGCACACACACAAAGACATGAGCTCACAATCTAATGAATGTATTAATAAGGTATCTCTATTCATCATCAGCATCATCATTACAATGAACAAAGCATGTTCAGACACAGTTAGTGGAGCAGCATGGCTGGGCAAGGGTTGGTTTTCGACAGTGGGAGATAAGGCTGGCTCTAGACTTTAGAGACAAGAAAAGGAGCCAACAGGAAGTGAGGAAGAGAGATTAAGATCATTTCAGAACTGCATCTAAAATATTTTTGATGGGGTAAAATCAATTTATGATCAATGTCAAGGACAATCTCTAGGTTGAAGAAGAAAAAATATCACAAAATAGTAACCTGAAGCCTAAAAGTAGTCACAGAGAAATTAGGAACACTGCTATTTTACGATACATAAACTTATGGGCTGAGCTTATGAATGTAAACCCTAAAGCTCTTTTAGCAAAACCAGCACCCTTTCCTTTGACTGCTGCCTTGGTGGTGCCTGCACAACAGACTACATGCCTTTTCCCCCATAAAAGGAAGAGAGGGGGAACAGACCACTTCCACACTTTGGCCTATGCTGTCAGGTGATTCAGAGTGCTAATCCTGACTTTGCCAGCCATCTGCTGAGTGACTTTGGACAAACAGCCTAATCTCTGTTTCCCCATTCATAAAATAGAGGCAATAATGCCCAGCTCATAAAATCATTTAGAAAATTAAATAAAATAATACATATAAAGTGCTTACAATAGTACCTAGTACATACAGAGTACTAAATAAAGTGCTATAATATTATTAGGTGTGGGGCTCAGTGCGATCCCCATTTTACACAGCTAAAATAGGAAAAGAAGAAAAGCTTCAGGAGTTTATGATGATAATTATGAATGTGTTATTTTAGAAAACTGCAGTCTGGCTCCAGGTTTCAAAATATACTGCTGGGGTAAGCACCGAGAGAGCAGTCCAAAACAAAAATTGTATGCCTCGATCCTTATGGAAGCTGTGATATTTGAAAGAAAGGGACGAATATATGAACCATGATGTAAGAAAAAGGTTAACATTTTGAAGAGACTGACGAGTCTGAGCAATGAAGAGAAGAAAAAAGAAAAAAATATATAAACTTGCATATTTTAGAGAGTAGTAAAGCAATGAATGGAAATACACATTTCTGTGAGGGAGAACTATTTTGGCAGGAGAAAAACAGTACATTTTGTCAGACATGGAATTTGAAGTGATAGTGAGAGCCATCTCTCCAAGTCAAGATGTCCAATGCACAAAAGAAAGCACAAGATTGGCTCTGAGATGAAAGGTCAGAGGTATTGATTTTTGGGTGTCATTCATAATAGAGAAGTTTAAGTCAATGTATTTTTTATCTTTCCCTCTCACTGTGTATATATGTGAATTTTTAAGCAGCAGAAATGAGTTTCTTTTTCAAACAAAATTTTACATGAAACTCGAATATATTAAACTGTAGAGATAAAGCTGTTCTACTTTAAAGGTGGGCCACATCATCCTTTAAGAAATAAGCCTCCTCAGCAGCTCCTGAGACAACTGTACAAAATCTTAGAGCTCCGGAGCATAGTCTTAAATCCAGCTAAGCTCCAGGAGGAAAAGACATGAGACACACCAAAAGGACCTAGAACTGAACCTCAGGAAATACTCATACTTAGGCTATGACATGTAGAAGTAATAAAGAAGGCAGAGGAGGAGGAACTGGGATGGGGGGAGCAGGACAGTGTGATATGGAAGCTGTAAGATGGGAGTCCAAAAAGAGAATGGTCAGCAATACCAGCCACTACAGAGAAACTAAGAATAAGGATGTTACTGCATGTAAATTTCGATTATGGATTTAAATTTAATGTAACTGGTCTTAACACTATATATCCTGCTTTGCACTTAACATTGTTTTGAAATGATAAAGATACAATGAGAAAACTTCCAAAAATACCAATCTCCTCTTTTTAACATTTTTTTTTAAAGTCTTAACATTTTAACAGGATTTGCACATTACTGGCCTCTTTGAGGAAAAGGCTTTTTCAAGTCGTGTAACATAGAGGTCTGATTATTCTGTTTCAACGACAAAATAAAAGCTATGTTATCCCACAGAGGTTACATAAAAAAATTTCTTTCCAAGTCTTTAAGGCATCTAAAAAGATTATAGCATTCTTAGACACAAATGCTTTATTTCTTGACTACCCTTTGAGTTGCTAGTGATAAAAATACATTAAGAAGGGCTTTTTCAAGTATGAAAAGTATGGAATGATTCTGTAAGCAATGATATAAACTCAAATCTTTATAGTTATATTTCATATCAGCTGATAATTCTATATCCTTATCATGGTTTCTAAAACTCACTTGCCATTTTTTATTCAGCTTGATCTCTGAAGCAATTTACATAGCTGATCACATTCCAGGTTCTGAACATTCTTTCTTCCGTGGCTTCCATGTCTTGACACTAGCCTGGTTCTCCTTTAATTCTGCTCCCTTTTTCTCAGTCCTTTGCTGACTTCTATTCTTCTTTCTCATCCATCAATGAACTCTTCACTGCAAGTTCTCTTAAGCACTCCAATTTTCAGAATCTAAACTTTCTGTCCTGGAAATCTTTTCTTCTGTCATAAATTCAGACCTTCCATGCATTTTAGATTTCCAAATCTAAAACCTGAGGACTGCCGATTTCTGTGAAGCGTCCACTTACACTTCTGCCCGATGGAGATCCACGTATATTGTGTATGTCTCAGCACTTCTAAAATTAACATATCTAAATCTGGAAAAATAAATTTTATCCTAGCATTCTTCAGTCAAGTAATAGACATCTCCTTTCATTTTTTTTAATGCTCAGAATCTTACTGACATTTTAAAATTGTACCTCTGCCATTTATATAATCAGTCACCAGATCCAATAATTTCTTTTATAAAGTTTCTTATATTCATCATTCCTTCCCAAGTCCAGGTTCCTTATAATTTTAGGCACTGAGTACTGCAATAGCCTCTTGACTGTTTTTCTCCATTTAGTTTCCCCCTTCAGTGTAAACTGAGGTTTCCCACTTTCTTTTATGCCATATGCTTCTGATCAAATGTCTTATTGATCCCCAGCACTTAAAAGATAAAGGCCTAATGCCAGGCCATGAAGGCTGACCTACCTTTCTAACTATTCCCTCATCCAACACCCTTAGACTGTATTTTCTTGTCATGCTGGTTTTCTTCCACAAATATAACCAATTATTCCTGCCTTACATTTTCTCTCCTGCCTCTGCCCTTCCTAGAATGGTCACCCTCATCTTTAATTTTCAAAGTCCTACCTGTCTCTAGAAAACCCTGCTTCAGTTCCACCTTGTTGGTATAATAGTTACCAAATCTCATAGCTTGTTCATACGCTGACACACACATTCAAGCTTCCTTGTAAACTTTTAATAGATTACTAGTCTGTCTCGATATTAGAGGGGTCAGAATAACATTACATTTTAGTGGTTTGCAGCAGGTAGAACAGTACCTTACACATAGTATCACACAACAAAAAAGTTTATCAAGTGCCTATTATATATAGTAAACTCGCCCAGACCCTTGTGCCTCATCTCGGGTAGCACTGTGATAGAACCAAGCTTGAGATGAATATAGTTCTTGAGGGCAAAATGGGGGCTTGGGGAAGGATGTGAAGTAATAAGTGAAGGCTGATATCTACTATTGCAAAGAGACCAAAAGGGTCTTTTTATTGAAGCTCTGAAAGACGTCACTGAAGGCAGTAATTCTCATTTACTCATCCCCCAACACACCTGAGGGATACGACAATGCTGTTGTTTCACCAAAGCAGCGATTCTTATGGGTCAAGTCAGAAATCCTGGGGGAATATGTGCGATTTTGAAAAAGCCCATTAAATAACTTTATCACTCTCTCTACACTTTTCCCTGTAGACTTTTGTATAGAACAACAAAAAATTTAGAGGTGTAAGGGAGATTTGAAATCACAGGAAACATATAGGTATAATGTTTAGGAAGGTGAATTGGTAATAGGGTGGCGTAATGAACTCTATCAAATGCCTAAACTGTTTTTAATGACCTCTCCTTCACCTAGACAGGTTTGGTCTCAGGTAATATCTTTTTAAAAATTTATTTGCTAAATGATATTATGGAATAGGATAATAAATTCCCATTTACTCATTAGTTAACTTCAATAACTATTAACACATTTGACCTTTAGTTATCTTAAAGGGGCTCAGCTTGACGATATGCTAGAAATATTCACTGAAAAATAAGGTGTCTTTAAGCAGTTTATGTTTTCACCTCTACTGAAAAACTACACTAAGAGCAAAATATCCTATAATGATAAAAAATTACAAACGTTAGCCATCAACTTTCATCTTTCTTTGGAAGGGGTTAAAAACAACTAGACTGGGAAAGAGATGTCCAATCCTAAAGTTGTAAATTTGATTATGTAACTTCTCTAGTTAAATTCTTTCCATTCAAATTCCTTATCCTGGGGTGGCACCATGCCATGGGCTAAGTACGCACAGTGGAACGAGAATGCCTCAGCTCCAATCTTAGCTCTGTCACATACTAACTGAGTGACTTTAGGCAAGTTACTTAACTTCCGATGCCTTAGTTTTGTTTTTGTTTTTTTTTCATTTAAAAATGGTGATAATAATAATGGGTATTTTACTGGGCTGTTGTGAAGATTAAACGAGATAATATAAAATGCATAGAATACTTCTTGACACATAGTAAGCGATCAGTGTTTGATGTTATCATTACAATATGTAGACAAAAGATTTAAGCATTTAATAAAAGTTACCAACTACTCAGTCTCATCCTCTGCCACTGTCACTCTCACACTCTGAAATGTGAGATGTAATGTGTTATACTGCCTTTGTATATATTGTTTTCTTTTCCTGTTTTTTATATTTCCTTTCTCTGTGATTACCTCCTTCACATTCTTTGAGACTCAGCTCAGGCATCTCTGTCCTGTGCAAAATCCTTTCCTGACCTCGTCCAGACTATTGCTGTCCCTCCTACCTGTTGCCCTTGGAGCAATGTGCAGACTCGTACTACCTACTTATCTAATATTCTAAACACCGGTTTAATTTTGATCTTATTGATTAGACTAAAAGTATCCTTGAGATTAGAGACTGCCAAGTATTTCTGTCTTCTGGGGGCTTGCCACATGGTAGGTGCTCAATGAATATTTATTGAATGAATGAATGGCCATCCAAGTCAACATAATTCAGCAGAGATGCAGCTAAGAGATACACTTCTACCACTATTACAGAGCCACCCAGCACTAAATAAAACATCCTACTAAATATTTCTACTAAAAAGCTTATTTCATTATTTAATATTTTTATTCATCAATTCCCAATTATTTCTGTGAATAGCCTGTTACTACTTTCTATAATAAAAACTGAATTCGGCAGGCAGCATTCCAGATGTTGAAGTACATAGTAATAATAAAAAAGGCTATGCAAATACATCGAGACATTCCATTAAAACCACATATTTATATTTTATAAACAGTATCTCAAATATTACCTAGAGAATTTATTAATGGATTTCCAAATGGAAATATTATAAAAAGATTTTCAACAAGCTGTGCATTCTATTGTTTTCTGTGCCAAATATTGCATACTTGCATGATTTTATGGCTATACAGAGAAAGAGACAGTGTGCTTATATATATGTATGTGTGTATCTATATATATTTATAGATATAATGAAAGGAAGAAAGGAATAAAAGTAAAGGAAAGTGGACTTGGCTTAGTGACAATGTAGTATTTGGCTTCGATTTAACAATAATTATTTTGGTCTCTCTGAACTGGTCTTTTTAATTCAATGGAGGAAACAAGTTAACTCAATACAACAGTAACCAACAATAAAGTTGTAAAGTTTTATTTTAAGATGGGTTTGTGGGAGAAATAGCTTAAACATATGGATGCAATTAAAATAAACACATATGTACACTGCTTTTTTTAAGCACACGACTCTGAAATTGCATTTTATCCACTATATATTTACATCTAAAAGCACTATAAAATTGGGCCAGGGAAATTAAAACAAAAAAAGTTTATTAAGAAAAGACATGTCATTTATTAATATATTAAAATTTTCTGCCGTAACAAAAATTAAGTTCTGGAAAGCTGTCTTAAGATTCTAGATTTCTTTACCAAAAAAAAAAGTTTAAAAATCCAAACAAGACTTCATATTTGGATTTATAAATCAACTCATTTTTCAATATTTAAAAAGAGTCACACTGAGACTACCCAGTGATTCTACTGTGTTATGCGCATTATTACTCATGCCAGTTTTCCTCTTGCCCTCCCCATATTTAAATGCAAGTTGTAGAGCAACCTGCTGGGTATTTGACAGGTTTCCACTCAGTTTACAAACCAACTAACTAGTTGACTAGTCTCCCTGCCCTTTAGGACAACTCTTAGATCTAGCTTTGATATCAGCAAATTGAAAAAGTACACTACTCAAAAGACTACTTAATTATTCTATGTTTAAGTTTGTACAAGATTCCCTCTTAACTTAAGAAGAAATAAAATACAGAATCAAAGCAATCAATGCACAAAATTAAAAAGAAATGTCATAATAAACCCAACTCAAGCAATTTAAAAGGAATTATTTAAGAATGAAATGCAAATATTCAAAGTGCCCTAGAAATAAAGACTATAGAATTTAGAGCAGAAGTGTAAATGATAAATAGGCTATCTAAAAAAAAAAAATGTCATGGGTATACCAGCATAGAGAATATTTAAAACTTTATCAGGTAAGTGCTCAAACTATAGACCAGATGATATTTAATCAGTAAAATATGCAAAATAACTCACATAGAAGAGAAATGATGTGAAAAAATAAATTAAATTGAACAAAATTCTATGTAAATTTGAACTTGAAATACAACTTTTTTTAATTTTGAGAAATTAGAGAAAAACAAGAATTAGTCAAGTATCAACTTTTTATATTTTCAAATAAAAATTGAATTATTGACTCTAATTCTACAAATTCTCTAAGGAAAGATTCGGATGAATGCAAAAAGATTTAAATACAAAGATGGTTATTACAGCATTCTCTAACAGTAAAAATTAAGAGGAAAACAACTTAACTTATGTCAATGAGATACTATGCAGTCATTAAAATGAGTGAGTTGAGTTGAATATATCTGACATGGAAACTCGTCTTTAATATATTGATGAAAGAAAAATTCCTAATTATAAAAGAATATAGTATATGATCTCACTTAAGTAAAAAAATAAATTAAAAAATGTACACACACACATATTGATGTGTGTTACGGAGTACACACATACAGGTAGGTACATGAGCACACACATGTAAACTCCAGAAGGGTATGTACCAAACTATTATGAGCTGTTATATCTGCTGAGGGGTGGATAAAAGAACTGGAGGTATAAAAATCAATCATTTCTTCACTTTTATACTTGTTTAACATTTTATACAAAGCGTGAAGTACTTTAAAAATGAATAACAAAATTTTTCCATTTTGAAAAAATCTAAAACTAAAAAATTATAAAAATCTAAGGAAAAATCTGTCAATATTTGATATAGCTTTATGAAGTTTAATTTTTCCATTCATACAGTAGTCAAAAGTACTTTTTAACCATCTAGAAACAACTCTAATTGATAAATTGGTCAAAAATTGTGAAATTAATAGATTCTGCTACAAAGTTAATTTATTTTTAGCTTATTTCCCAATGTATTTCTAATTTCAAGGAGCCATTAGTGTTAGCAATATTTTACCAACATTTAGTATTAATTAAATATTTAGAAAGGCATATAAATTATATATGTTTTTCACAATGCATCTAGTATGGCGGGGGAGGCATACACATGCCATGATGGTATGGAGTATAAAGAGCAAAAAGAAAGAGTAGCATGCTAAATAAAGTAAAACATTAAAAATAAGAGTGCAGTGATAAGAATTCAGGGGAAAGGGAAAATCAGGGAGGAAGGAGTATATTTACTTACACATCGACTTAATAGTATTATGGAAGTTACTAAGATAAAACAAACTAATAAATTTAGAAAATATTCATAGATTTCCCATTAGTGCCTTTAACTGAGCCTATATATTCCAGGCACATTAAACTGAGGCTCAGCGTGGACTCACTACAATCTGAGCTTCTTGTGGCTGTCCATTCACTGCAGCATAATCCCAGCTGCCAATCTGAAAGAAACCAGCTAGTCAGAGCAGACACAACCAACAGAAACAAATGTCACTCAATAATGTTCAGCGGCACTGTGTTCATGGATAATTTCAAACAGTATCTCTGTCTAGAACACTGATGTGCTCATTCAAAACACCTCCATCTCTAGCTACTGGAAATGAGTAGATAGAGCAGCCTGCCTAGAAAAATAAGTGGAATGTTGCTTCAAAGAGCTTTCCAATGCTAAGAAGCAAACAAAGTGAAACTTAGTGGAAAATTCTTAAAGAAAAAAAAAAAATCAGGGAAGTTAACCTACTGCATTCAGAAGTTTAAATAATTTTTCAAAACCTAACAAAGATGCTTAACTATACTATTAAAAGAAGCAGTCATTTAGTCATTCTTTTGGTAAGAGTCATTTAATCTATTTTCTCAATATTTGTAAGCAAGCACTGTATAAGAACACTGAAACGAGAAATTAGATGGCATGATCCTTGATCTCAAGAAACGTAGAGCCTGAAAAATAGTACACGCACGTGCGCGCGCGCAGACACACACACACACCAATTACATAGTACTGACTGGGATAAAGAGAGGTAAGACAACAAATTTATTGTTAAAGTTTAATACTACTTAATATTTTTAAAAATTTGCCTTTAACTCGTGTTTCCTAAATATGAATAGAGCTTCAGTTGCTTCTTTATACCAATAATGAAAAATAAAAGCAATGATTATATTCTAAGCAAACTTCCTCATCTTTGCTAGAAATAAGAGAAAACAAAGTTGTTATTCTGAACGTTTAGAAAACTGTCATACCTGTAATAATCTTATATATTTTCCAAGTCTGCATTTCTTCATTTTAATCTTTCTATAAGTTTGCATTTAGTTTAAAATTTAGAGAACAAAATTCAATGAGTTGATTTGAAACTGCTTTTCACAAAATCTATTTAAAATGAAGATGGTGCCTGAAAGAAGAAGGGAGTTCATAACAGAAGTTATCAGCATAACAGAATGGCCCAGGATTCCCTGGATAATTGACAGGGGTGAAAATCATAAAAATGTTAATACTTTGTTTTATGTCCTTGGATGTATAATTTAGCTACACCTATTTAACCAATAAGTCTGTAACAGGCATAAAAACTAGCAAAGTACAAAGATTAGCTTTACTGACAACTTTGATGTTCATTTAATCAACTAAAGGAAACTTTGATGACTGTGGTTTTGATACACAAGAAACTCTGGCATAATTTCAAGGTATTTTTTATGTAGGTTTTCAATTAAAACTTGACTAATCCTTACCGTTTATTTGGCTTTTCACTGTACAGTTCCTGCCCTGCACTGTGTCAAATGAGCCGTCTGGGTAAAACACTTCTGCCAGAGATGCTCAGCATTATTTTTGTAACACTCTGAATTGTGGCTGCATAACTCTCAACTCAATGTATTGAATACTTTTAATTTACTCTATTGCTACAACCATTGTAATCATGTTGTCCTATTGTCCTACTCTAAAATTTCACATGGAGTCACAACAAAGATTCCTGCTCCACCTGCTTAAAACAGACTTACAGACCATTCCCCCAACTATTTAACAAATGTTAACAACGCTATAAATACCAATTGTGTTTATGCTTTCTGAAAGATTCACTGCAGCCAGTGTTCTGCAGTACTGTTAGAGCTGAAATAAGCTGTTGACTCCCACCATGAAAGTGATTGAATTCTAAACCAAAAATGCTTTCCTTGGATAAGATATCTGATTTGCTACTGCTGTCATGAAACAGGGGTCACGTAAACTTAAACATTGCTGCTGCTTCTTTTGGAAAACGGATCTTAGAGTGGTTACGTGTCGCTAAAACAGCATTTGGAAGGATAAATTTAGAAGAGGGAAAACCAGCCACTGACACTAAACACAATGTAGGGGGAAATTTCAGCTTTTACTTTCATGCTGAGACCCACTGTGTATAATTCTTTAAATTGAGCAGTTCCTGGCTCTCCTTCCCCCTCTTCCCTACCCATCTATGTAAATAGAGCTGAGCTCCATTTTAAAAAGGAAATTAATATCTTTAATTTCTGAACTCACATAAACATAAAATACCATTGTATTTGCTTGAAAAGTAAAGAACATGATGCTTGCAGAGGAAGTGTAGCGAGGACTTATGGCAAGCTACAAGATGAAAGCGCAGACGATATTGTTCATATTAATGCTGTTCATGAGCTATATCAACCTGCCGTGTGTCTTCCCCACTTTGAACCACCACTCCTTCTTCCAACCTGGGTTCACCCCACAATCTGCTCTTGAACCCCCCATACAACAGCTGCTCAGACCCTGTGCTGTGTCTGTGCTTTGCCTTTTGTCAAAACCAATTACCAAATCCTTTGCACAGACAGCTGAATGGCTGAAAAGGATTGTTTTAAAAATGACAAGATTTGTAACCAAATAAGTTATCTCTAACGGTGGAATTTCAAGGATTAGTAAAAGGTGATTAATTCTGTGTCAGAGGCTTTTTCTGTATATATCAAACTACATCATACAGGAACTGCTATAGCTATAGTCCAAATTTGGGGATTGGGGCTTTCCACTCTTTGACTTTATCCTGTTGCATTACTTGAATTTAATAGTTAATACACACTGTTTTGATAAATGAGTTCTTAAAAGTCCTTTATATAAACACACACACACACACACACACACAAACAAACACACACACACACACACACACACACACACACAGCAGTAAACCCAGAGATCTAGAATTCAAGAATCTTAGGCCAAAAGCCTTCTTGCTTTTTTAATATATGACAAGAACTACAATTAACAGTAATATAACTAAGATATTTTCCCTAACAGTAAAAGTGATTTTTTTTGGTTCTCCTCAAATACAATGGAAAAAGTGAAGAAATAAACTCAAACTGTTGAAAAGCATGAAAAAAAAATCACAGCTAAGTGGGTTAAATAACACATTGAGAGATTGAAGGTACTCTGATTTGAGTGAGACAGAAGTTAAGAAATTGTAAATTCTTTCATCTTTATCAAAATTACATGAAGATCATGATACAAAGTCACTATCCTGGCAACACTAAACACGGTCAAAAACCAGAAAATATAGAAAAAGATCTCCAAATAGCCAAAAGCAAAGATGGTATCCTTATTCTTATGTTATTGTAACTCTCACGTTCAGATTCAAGCAGAGATTTTTCCTCTTAAGAGAGAAAAAAGTTATGAATTGGCTTTCCCCCTTAATTTTAAAACAAACAATTTTTAGAATACAGAAAGTAGCAAATGAAAGAATTCCATGATCTCACTAACCAAAGATAATGACCACCTTTGGCCTGATGACCACACAGACACCTTGCGGTCTGTAATTCCAGAATCTTCCTTATGCATAAACATACATATAAAATTTGTATTCTCTGTTTCATAACATAGTCTGTTTTTCACTGTACTATGGCAAAACATAATTCTATGGTAATACATCTAGACCTCTTTAGTAATATTTCTGATGCTGTACAACATTCCACTGTATGGATTTACTAGTATTTATTTAACCAGTTCTCTACTGTTAGACATTTATGTGTGTGTTTCTTTTAATAACTATACAATTGAATATAATTTTTGGATACTTGCTCAGTTATTCCTTCCCATTAATTTAAGTAAATAAGTGCATGAATATTTCAAAACTGATACGGACTGCTATAGGTTCAACCTATTTCCACCCTCACCAAATATATGACAATATCTGTTTTCAAATGAACATGAGGAATTGTTATTACTTTTAATCTTAGATAATTCCATAGGCAAAAATGCTGTTTCATTTCAAATTTCATTTCATTGATTACTAGTG
This sequence comes from Macroglossus sobrinus, assembly GCA_004027375.1. Taxonomy (NCBI): domain Eukaryota; kingdom Metazoa; phylum Chordata; class Mammalia; order Chiroptera; family Pteropodidae; genus Macroglossus; species Macroglossus sobrinus. The sequence goes on from PVKZ01000886.1 coordinate 326,330, forward strand.
AGGATGAACTACTTGCCATTTGTGGTTTGTATTTCATCTTTTGTCAATTATCTGCTCATGAACTTTGTTAATTTTTTTCTGATGTACAAAACTAGATTTTTATGTAGCCAAATATATCAGTTTTCTTAATGACTTTTGGTTGTGATAGACTTATGAAACAGACCTTTCTCCATTTCAAGATTATAAATTACTCAGCTATATTATCTTCTAAGTTTTGTAGTTTTATATTTATATTTATAACATATTCTTTATTCCAAATAAATACATGTGTAATTCATTTAAAATTTCTTTCACTTTAAAATGTGAAGTATAGATTTAATGAATTTATATTCTCAGCAATGAGCTACCTGTCCTAACATCACATATTGAATAAGAAGGCCTTTTCATGGTGATTTAAAATACTACCTCTATCATATACTTGCATAAGTAAGATGCCTATTGCTGGAAGGTCTATTTTGCTCCGCTGAACTTTAGTTCCTTCATTAGAACACGTTGTTTTGATTACTGTAGTTTAGGTTTTTGTATCTGATAAGTAATCAAAACCTATTTACTTTACCTTTAATTTAGTTCTACTATATCTGGTTATTTGGTTTCTCAAGCTATCGCATCTAAGAAATAATAAATTGTAGAGTAGGAGGGGTGCCCAAAAGGTAGACATAAGTGACACAGTAATAAGAAGTGAGAACTGATACCTTGAGGGTAAAAATAGAAAAAAGATGAAAAAGCATAAGAATTGAAAAAGAATAGCAGTATAGAATTTGTTTAGTTTAAGGTCAAATATAGCACAGAACAATATTAATAATGAAAAAATCACTCACTAATATACCCCTTACTTCTCTTTATTCACTATTTTACTGTAAAATAGCTTCGCCTCCTAAAAACTGTAAAATCATTGTTTTTCAAGTGCACATAGAATATTTATAAAAACTGACGATGCCCACAGTAAGTCAAATCTCAACAGATTTCAAAGAATCTATTTCATCTATTCCACAGGCTTTAGCTCTAAATTGTTAAAATTAATAACAAAAAGATAATGAGATTGGAGATATGAAGGCAAGTCCTCACTGAAGAGATGATGACCTTTAAGCTGAGGCATAAATGACAAGGAGCCAGCACGTGGAAATCTGGGACAGTCAGAGAGAATGGCTATGATAAAAAGGCAGTAAGTCAGGGATCACCTTTACATGAATAGGAACAGAAACAAGGTCAGAGGGACAGGGCACGCGAATGAGGAAGAGACTAGCATGGCATGAGATCAGAGCAGTAGGCAGGGGCCAGATCATACGGATCGAGTAGGATCTTATTCTAAGTTCAATGTGACGTAGGAAGGTTTAAGTAGAGGAGTGACGTGATCTGATTTACACTTTAAAATACCACTTTGGAAGCTCTGTGGAATGTGGATTGTAGGTAGGTAACAAGGGTAGAAAAAAGTGAAAAGGTCTACTAACACTAGCCCGGAGGAGAGATAGTGATGGTGGCTTAGGCTAATGATGGACATAAATGGTTTCCAAATATGTTTTCTTAGATACCATCAACCTAGCTGTTCTTCATCACCAACTTCTTATGCCTTCCCCACCAACCACGTGGTTTTTCCCAGTCACAGAACCACACTGTACTCCTCGCCACATACTGTACCCCCGCCTCGAATTCCCCTACTCTTTCTATCGCTTTACCTACTTAACTCATTTCTTAAGAATATGCTTAGGCAGTTATTCCTCCCTTAATTTGAGTTGGCTGCTCCTCCTCTGTGCTCCTTTATATAGTGCACACATCTAACTCAGAGTAGTTCACTATATATACAATTTTTAAAACTTCTTAGTGACCTACCAAAAACTCCATCAGTGAACTGTTTTATACTAAGAACTAGATAACTGAGCTCTCAACTTCTGGAGATAGCAAATAGCAATACTATGAGAACTAATAGCTGAATTCTAGATAAGAATACAGAATTGTTCTAGAAACCATGCCTGTAAATACAATGATATACTAAATATATTAAATTTTTTTTAAGGAGAATATGTTATAAATTTCAAAAAAGGAAAAATTATTTTATAAAATTATTATTCAACTCATGTATTTTTTATGAAAGTGAAAATCAGGTTTTTCCCTAATGAAAATATTTATTATTATTCATAGTTGATCCTGTATTGAATTATCTTATTTTTTTCTCTTTTTAAATTTCTTCTTTCCTTGGTTTTCAGTTTTTCTGAAATGCTGATAGAAAGGCTTGGTAAGATCTTCATACATGTGATGAGTATGAAGAGAACTGAATGAGTCAAATCAAATGTAGCAGAAGTGATAATCAGAAAATAACTTTTTAAAAATTTTTGTGCCTTGTCTATAAAAGAATATATGTACTGATCACAAGGAAAAAAAATTCTGTAACTTTTGTATGGTGACAGATGTTAACTAGACTTATGGTGATCATTTTCTGACATATACAAATATTAAGTCCTTAAACTGTACATCTAAAACTCATATAATGTTCTATGTCAATTATACCTCAATTAAAAAATGCAAATAAAAAAGAATATGTAATGCTAGAAAAATAGAGATTTGTAAACTGGTAAAGGTGGAGGAAAAGAAAAAAAAAAGAACCAAAGAGATAGAGAAATAAAGGAGAATAAAGAGGCCTCTTAGAATAAACAGCTAAGGAGAATATATCCTTTAGTTGGAGGTCAGAGATATTTGAAAAGATTAGCATATCTGCCTGAAAAATAATTCTTTCTGGTATGTAATATATGCAAATGCAGACAGTGTTGTATATTGGTAACACAGCTGTTTTCTAAAAATTAAAAACAACATAAAAGTTTAATGTGCTACAGGCTGTCTCTCTGATTACTCTTCATGCCCTCATGGTTATTATTTCTATCGTTTAAAGCTTTTTTAGAGAAAGAGAGATTATTTTTATGATCACTTACTATGCTATATGTATTAACCATTCACTCCAGAATAAAACTTTCTCAAGAGGAATAAAGCTTTCTCAAGTAGAAGGTGAAGACATGACTTGAACATAGACAGTTTGCATCTGTGAACTGTCTATGACTGTGAACGTCTAAGTGTCCCAGATTAAAGTGAACATATAGAAGTAAATGTAAATAAGTAGAACTATAGATACGGAAGAGAAATAAATTTAGTCCAATATGCTTTTAAAACTAGAAAGGCAGAAACCTATCCTGGTACTATTATTGTGATCCTGCAGAGATAATGTTTTAATCTAAGTCAAGTGTATGCACACATTTACTGATACTGGAGATGTTAAAGCCTCTCAGAACAAGATTCTGAAGTAAAGGTGGTATAGCCTAGAAATGGGGTGGGGAGTAAATGAGGAGATGGCAATAGTGGGAGTTTTACAACTGGTAGACGACTAGACTTGAAGGCTGCCCTGGACTGGGGGTGTTACAGACATGTCCTTGGCCAGGGTTAGAGCAGTGGGAACTGCCTCCTTGGGTCTTCTTGTGCAGCTTTACTCCAGTCTCAAAGCTTAGAAGGAAACAATGTGCCTGAAGAAAGAGGCAGTCTGCGAGCAATCTCTGAAGCAGCGCCTGCCCTGTTCCCAAGTCACTCAGTACCCCTCACCCAGCCTGATTTTCTTCATATCACATATCGGAAAATTAAATTATTTTCTGTTTATTTTCTGCGCATCCTGTTAGAATGTGAGCTCTGCGAGAAAAGAGACTTTCTCTGACTCTCTTGCTTATCTCTGTATTTTTAGCACCTTGTACAAAAGTGAGTATTTGTTGAAGAGAATGTATAACAAACAAAAGAATAAACTCTCCCAATTTATCAGCCTCTTCCTTACCTAGCCAAACTAGCCTAGATCCACCCTTCAACAATTCCATCAATCACCCTTCTACTTTTAATTCTGTTTTATATATTCTACCATACTTTCATGGCAAAATCCCATCTCTCTCTCTGAATATACTTTGCACACACACATGCGCCTTCACTATTTGGCATTTTTCTACACTTATTCTCCTGCTGTTGAGAACACAGCAGGAAAAACAACATGGAAAGAAAATAATTATTTATTTATTATGGACATCTATTAAGTACCCATCACCATGCCAGGTATTTCTCTAAGTATTATTTCGCTTTTGGCACAAACCCTCATAATCTTGTCTTTCCCCATCATTCCTGCACATTTACTCATACTAGCCCCTAAGCTAACCTTCTACTCTTTAATCTCAGACAAGAGAGTAGAGCTCCTTGCTGTCCAGTGCTCATCTCTGTGTTCTGGATTTCGTTCCTCTTCTTTATAGAGGTTGGTAGTCTATTACAAGCTTTCTTTCTGGTATGTTTGACATCTTTCCTTTTTTAAAATCTTTCTGATAAACACAGAAACACGGTCTAATATTCAATCTCCCTTAGAGTGGCTGCTAACTGGTATAAGGGTTCTTTTTATGGTGACAAAAATGTTTTGAAATTAGGTTGTAGTGATGCTTGCAAAACTGTGAACATGCAGAAAACGACTGTATTGGCACTTTAAACAGGTGAATTGTCTCATGTTTGTGCTAGATCTCAATAAAGCTGTTGAAAACTATGCGCTTCCCTCACGTTAACTTGCTCATCCCCCATTCATGGCGCAGTCACCTTCTAAGCTACTTTCTCTAAAATCACTAATGACTTAGAATACTCTAATCGGTGCTTTTCAGTTCTTATCTGTTCAATCTTCTTCCAGATATGTTCTAAAACATATATGTGGTAATGTAACCAACCTCTAACCTTTAATCAACTGCCTTATAATGCGGTTAAAATTACTTTTTATGGCACTGAAGACCCTTTGTGATCTGTCTCCTGTCTCTCTCATCTTATCACCTTTGGATCATTTCACAAACATCATGTTTAACTGTGATCTCTTTCACCAATGTGTAGGAAGCTTATGCAGTTTCTTCTGTGTAGATACCATCTGCTCACGACTCTACCCAATGTTTTATTCATCTTTCCATCTATTTCACCAGCCTCCTGTTTCCCAGAAAACATGCTTGGATTCAGCCTGTCTGGGTCTAGTGCCTATCTTCTATGATGTGCATACATATAGAATATTTATCCCTTTACTGAATTTATTACAGTATATTATATTTGTTTACTTACCCATGTTTCCCCACAAGACAATAAACTCCAGCTGATGAAGGCAGACTTAGTTGCCTTTCAACTCCTCAACCTTCTTACACAATTTGGGTTATTAGTAAGAGGTTGTTGAAAAAAATAAATTAATTAACGACCTATTCTTCTCTTCTGTTTTCTCCTTGCCTCACTTTACAATGAATTCTACATGTGTCTGCTATGAAATGGTCTCTAATAACTGCTCCAGTGTCAACATTTTATGATCTTTCCTATGATGCAATCAGCAATTCATATTCTTTTTATAGTTGTGTTTCCTAAGCCATGGGTTTAATAGTGAACAACATAAAGGAAGGAAATAATACTTGCTGAGTACTCAGGATGGATAGGCACCATCTAGGCACTGTACATACGTTATAGGTCATGTAATCCTCTTGGGGAAGGCATTATCATACCTATTCTATATATGAGGTAACAGAATCTCAAGAAGATCTATGTCACACAACTAATAGTCATCAAGGCCAAGAATCAAGTCCACATTTCATCCGGTGTGTTCATTCTACTGTATTATTCTGCATGATTATGCCACAAGGTTTAGCACTATGATATGAAATGATAATAAAAGATTATCATGTTTGTTTTAATAACATTCATGTATATTTACTAATCATGTATATTTATATGAATAGTACTAAGTAACAAAGTGATATATTCTTTCAAGAACACCAAGTACACATCACACTTAGAATATAACAGTCCATGTTTTTAGAATGAATGTTGAGTCTAATATATAATTATTTATATAATATACAATATAAAAATTAATTAGTGTGTGATAAGTGGAAAACTCTCTAAAGTTTTAATTTGCTAATAATCAACGACTTGGGGTTTTCGGGAAGAAAAAGACATCAAAGAAACTTTCAGCCAAGTTTTAAAGAGTCTTTAGCAAATACTGATCATAAAAATTAAATATTAAAAGCTTACTTCGTATGGTGGTTCTTCAAAAACTTAAATATGGAATTACCATATAATCTAGCAATTTCACTTCTGGGTATATATCCAAAAGAACTGAAAGCAGAGACTTAAGATACTTTACATCAATGTTTAAAGCATTACTTATAATAACCAAAAGGAGGAAACAACCCAAAATGTCCACAGATAGATGAATGGATAAATAAAAGGTATACACACATACCTTGGAATATTATTCAGCCTTAAAAAGTAAGGTAATTCTGAAACATGCTACATGGATGACATGATACTAAATGAAATATGGCAGCATGAAAATATAAGTACTGTAGGATTCCACTTTCAAGAGGCACCTAGATTACTCAGACTTCTAAATCAGAAAGTTAGAATGATGGAAGTCAAGGGCAGAGGGCAGGGGGATAAGGAGATACTGTTTAAAGCATACAGAATTTCGGTTTGGGAAGATGAAATTCTTCTGGAGATAGATGGTACTAATGGTTGCCTAACAATGTGAATGTATTTAATGCCACTGAACCATACAGTGAAAAATAGTTAAAATGGTAAATTTTGTTATATTAATTTACCATAATAAAAAATATTATTTGAAGTCATAATGTGTTAAAGTAAAATAAAAAATTAGATTACATATCTATTTCAACTACATATGTCATGTCTAAATAAAGTATGCCCCATTTCAAATGTTCTACCAAGTTAATTTAACCAATATTTATTGGTTAAATATTGTCTGAGCCCATGCCCTGAATTTGGATTCAGAAAATATGGTCATCAACGATATATATGACTGTCTTATAGATCTTCATTGTCCAATATATGGTAGCTATATGTGGCTATTTAAATTTGAATTAACTAAAATTAACTAAAATTAAACATTCAGTTCCTCAGTCACACTAGCCACACTTGAAATGCGCAATTACCACATATGACTAGTGGCTACCATACTGGACACTGTAGATATAATGAACATTATCATCCCTGGAGGAAACTGTATGGGACAGCTCTTTTAGATTATACTATAAATAGTATATGGTAAACGTCTTCAGCAAGTCATTGGGGTGTGTGAGAAAGAGAGGTGGTCAATCCAGAATTCAAAAATAATAATAAAAAAAGAGCCAATTATGTTCGGTGTTCTGTAGAGGAAACCACCAGCTGATTGAATATTTTACCTTTTTAACTCTCAGTATCACACAGATATAGGCATAAAGCCACCCTTTATCATGCAATGTTACAAAAACTTTAGTGACATAAAAGAGATAGTTATATTATTGTGGACATACCAATAGAAAAGTCTTTTAAAAAACAGAATCCTGCATTGGGAGAAACAGAGCTAAGTATGTTTTCATAGCAACTCTACAGAATATTATGGAATTTCAAAATTAAAACTATACAGATTATATAGCAACGTAAAATAATACATGCTCACTGGAACATTAAGTAAAACAGAAGATGATAAAATCTATCATATATGATTTCAGTCATATTACAGATATTTAGAGATATGGATAATTACTATAAGGGAAATTGAATAGAAGCAGGAGATATATTTTATGAAGAATTATGGACATTTATAGAACAGTAGCATTGTTCAAATATTGTTAACACAATAACAAAGAAAGTGAACGGGCCTACACTGTTCCATTCCAACAATGAAATTACCCTCTGTTTGGTACCATCATTTGCATGTTTGCTTTAATTCGATTTTGCACTCGCAACTCCAGGTGTGTTCTGTCACGTGCTAATAAAATAAAATGCCCATTGAATGGAACGTTTTCAAATAACTGAAAAATGATTAGTCTTTAAGAATTCATTTGACCTAGTTCTAAAATGAACTAGAAAACAGCAACTCAAAACCTGTGCTGTTTAAAACAAACATATCTAGTATATAGTGCTTTTGTCTGTGTATTAACTTTTACATAGCACATAAACTAGGTGATAATATATATTGGCAAGTACACTTAAGTATGCACTTATTATATACTGTCAACATGACCAGGCCATTAGTAGAATTATAAAGGAATGCATCAAGTACTGTGAAAAATAACAAACCTTACTTATTACAAATAATGTTCTCTTTAAAGTGACATACAAATTTCCCTATGAATCAAAGTCTTGGTTTCTTAAACATTGTCCTGCTCTAAAATTGTATAGATATATAAGGTGATATCTGTTCAATTCTATAATCACATGATGTAAGTTAGAGTGAGGAGGATATATAATTAGATTAAAATACTAAAAAAAAAAGACTTTGGTGAATCCTGTATTTGTCAAAAATGTGTTTTGAGTGTTTTATCTAAGAAAATAAATAACAAAGATGAAGTAAGTCTCAATAACATCTAATATCAAGTGTGATAATGTATGGAAGCTTCAGACTTCATTCCTGCTGTTGACTTCTATGTGGTTACACATGTACATATGTGCTATAAATAAATTTATCACATTTAAATAGATTTATGCTTACAATCTTATTTCTTTAAATAAATTAATTACTATTTTTCTAATACTTTAAATTAGCCTTCAAAATTATAGATATGATTACTGATATCTTGGGTACAAAGTGAAAACGCTCTCAATTTATACTGAGTCAAACATTTTGTTGGAGGGATGTCCTGGGTTTAAGTCTCATCTAAGTACCTAACTGAAAGGTTATTCTACAAAAGTAACTTCACCCATCTGGTTTCAGTTTGATGATTAGTAGAATAAAAGCAAGGGGAAGATGATATTTAGTACCTTTAGGCTAAACACACCTGTTAGACCAGACAGATAACTTACCTCTCTTAAGACAGGATCAGTTATTGAATTCAAGTTGACGGCTCCTTCATAGGTCAGGTAATAGAATACATTGAGAGATCGAACAGCCTCTGGTCCTTGCTGTTTATAGCCAAAAATGAGATCAATCCACTGGTGAAGCTGGCAGGAAACAAATTCACTCTCCAGGGCCTGAAAAAAGGCCACAGATTTTGTTATAATGCTGAATTCCATTGATAAAATATGTTGAGAAATATAGAACAAACAGCAAAAGTTTGGTGCGAGATTTACTTGAACAAACTTATTCTAATGTCCCATTTTTCCACCAGAATCTGTCCTCCTTTGTATGTAATTAGAGACCTCCCAGCACTACCACACTGAACTGTAATGGATTCCTAAAGTTTTGGTATTTTCTACCATACTGTATGTACGCACGATGAGGGTTAGGATTGATTCTGTCTTGGTCACACTCGTAACTAATAGCTATTCAATTCTTGCTTTGAAGAGAAGAGGTCATACAATGTAAAGGCTACTTCGGGACAGTAAATGTAAAAACAAAACATTTACTATCTACTTGAAATATTTATAATATTTCTAAATATAAATGTTTTGTTTGTTACAACAAATTATTTATTTCAACTGAGTTTTTATGCCAACAAATTAGACATTTGGAAGGATACTTAATACTGAAATACTATTCTAGGTATTAACATCAAATGAACATAAACAGTTGATGCTATTAACATAATAATGTCCAAAAAATAATGAATAAACATAATTAAGCACTCAGTGGAAATGTTGGGTACAAGATTCACTTCCAATTCATCATTACATTCTCAGTTACTAGCATTATACCTAAAATGCAACAGATACCATTAAATATTTGCTGAATTTAATAAAGTTATAAGTAATAGTTTTAAAAGAGATACTTATTTTTAAATAAGTGTCCATATTGGTATTATTTATTCTTGTTCAAAATTATTTGAACATGAAAGTTTATCATTATCAACTAGTTTATCACTAAATAATGTAATTCAAATCAGAAATTTCTCAAACTGAAACACTGAGGCTTAATTTGAAGTATCAGTTAATACAAACTCACAATATGTATTCTCAGAAAGAGTTGACACTTATTTACAGTTATAATGTATCACATTAAAATTCTTGCTTTCAGAGTAACAAATGTACGGCTGTGATGTGTTTTTGATGTGACTTGCTATGTTATCATTATTATAAAAAGAAATCTGTTGGTTTTAAAACAAAATTGACTAACTTTTGTAACCAAAAGATAAAACCATCTCATCACAAAACAAGTTCCTACTAGTTCACAGGTATACTCTTGCATAATATATGTTTAATTACAATAAATATGTAATATGTTTATGAATAAGAAAGATGTTTATGGCTAAATTCAAATACATTTCCCTTAATAATATTTAACATAGCTTCACAATATATGACATACTATAAAATGTAAAAAAAAAAAATATGAGGTAATTCTCATATTTCCAAGTAACCAGAAATAAAATATACATAAAAAACTCTTTAACTAGTTTCAATTGTGAAAGTTATTTTCAACTTCTCTTATAAAACTCATTATAGTTATAAATTTAGTAAACTACTTCATATTTTATTTGAAATGAGAGAGGCTTGTAATAACTTTAAATAAATTCCTATATTAAGTACATGGATTTAAAAATCAATCCCCAAATCCAGGAACTGTTATTGCAAGTTATATACAAAAAGGATACGTTTATTTTACTAACTTAGGCCTTGGGTAGGAAAGGGGGGTTGGGGGCGTGTTTAAAGTGACACATAAAAACAGCAATTGTCTTAATTTGTGTGCAGTGCACTCCACACAAAAGCCCTAAATATGTTCAAATTAGAGCAAGCTGCTTGATTGTCACTGCGGTCTCATGTCACATTAATGCATGACAAACATTAAACCATACACTTAAATGGCAATTTATATCATTTAAATGTTTACTGCCAGACTAGCTCATCACTCATTTAAATGTGACTTTCTGACAGCTAATTTCAGTTAATTTTCTCCAATTCACTTAATTAGAACTTTCAATCAGGGAAGGACCTATACATATCTTCAAGCTTACATTATTTTTAGTTGTTCAAAATTTGAGTCAATAAACTGCTGAAAAGCTCTACTATAATAGATTAGCATGGGATATCTGAGTCTACAAAAAAGCGTGACCATATGAAGCCAGCTCACAGTGTGTATTCTCAGAAAGAACCTACATTTATTTATGTAAATAATACTCTTGCCAGCAGTTTAAATAAAAAACATTTAGTTCATATACACACACTATTGAAACAATAAAAAAAAACTCTGCATCTAAGCTAATTAAAAATTAATGATTTCAAAATTGTTTAATAAGATAAAACAGTCAGGAGTCTCTTGAGTGTCCATGGTGTTGTGATTTGAGACTATAAAATTCTAGAAGGCTCAGCAAATGACAAAGAACAAATGAATTTTCTCAATATTAAAGTCCTAAATACTAGGGCAATTTTATTTTATGTGTCATCAAAGAATTGAGAGTTTCCCTAATGTCAACATTACTACTTTATACACATTCAAAATGGTGAAATTGGTTAGATTTAGATGCTTAAAGCTTTACACCTTGACACCACATCAGAATGTTAAGCAAAAACACTGAGCTTAAAGACACAGCTCGCATTACAGCACAAACACACATGCAGAGACGACCGGAGTGCCACAGTTCAGTCCTCCCTCTGTCATACTGGTCAGCACTTAAGGGGCTGGCCAGTAGTAGTAATTCATGGAATTACTGGGCCACACCTTTTCCAGAGGTTGATAAACACATTTTCATAAATAAATTTTAAATAAAAATTTTAAAACTAAACTAAAATTCTATTAACGTTCTTTAAAGAGTTCTTTCAATATACCACGGCTTTAAAAAGAGAGTCAAAGGAATAACTACTATGGACATAAGAGGATTACAAAAAGTTTTAGTATATTTCAGTATAAGGCCAATTCAGGACTTTAACATCCTTTTGATACCAGTGAATGACAGCTGCCTACAGAAAAGTATATACACAAAGGTACTTCCTAAGTACTTGAGGGAAGAAGACAAGCAGGAGGAAATTATTGAGGGAAAAAAATACAAATAATTCAAAATGGAATACCCTGGGATTATATTTTATAACTTCTGTTTTTGTGATTCAAACATATAAACCATAAAATATATTAAAAATCCTTCAAACCATTTTTATATGTTCTGATTTAAAAAAATACACCTATATAAAATATTTATTTATATCCACATTTTTAGTCACAAAAAAATAAAAACATGCCAGTGGAATGCTAAGTATTAGAGATTTTTCAAAGCCTTTAGGACAGACAGTCCTCATTAAGACTGGAGTTAAATATGGTTTGCAGCTAGGGGATAGTACATTCTTCACAGGCTGCTCTCAAACCTAACCAATCAATTGTTAGCACTCCCCAGTAGGCTGGATACATCATTTACATCCAATGTGTGCTCTGAGTAAAATTTGTAAAAAAAAAAAAAATCCACTATAATGTCCAACACAATACAATAATATTCAACTCATCTGAGTTATTATAAAATAAATCAGTGACTAATGTCCAATTGTTAAGGATCAAATAAGACTATGAAAAGCCTATAATATAAAGCCTCACACAAATTGTCAATCCAATCCAGGGGGACTCATATTAGTCTTGACAAACTGTCTGGGGGCTGATATCTGTTTTTTAATGAGATCTATTAAACAGAGACTAAAACACTTGAGATATGCTAAAAAGTACAGTATACAGATGTCAAATACAAACACTTATTAGTAACTTTCATTTGTTTGGTATGCATGCAAAACATCAACAAATTAAAGCTTTAATATTCTAAATAGTAAATTATTCATAAATAACTTGTTTGTGTAAGTCAGTGTCAGAAATAATTATAACATACGTGAATATGTGTCTAATCATCTAACTGAAAGAATATAATCTGTTTTTATGAAACTAACCCACTAAGGATATGAACTATTTATTGATAAAAAAAAGTTACATAAAATTATTCTCGTTTCCTATAGTGAAGTCAAATAATATAACTTATATTGAAATACTTTGCTTTTTCTAAGAAATTTTAAGCTGCTTGAGAATAAAAATTCTAAAATAAAGGCATTAATCATGTGTTTAGTTAGTCTACACATGCTTTAGAGATATTCTAAAGATAAATTCTAACAATTTTATTTTCAAACAAATTTTCTGTAATGCGAAAATTATGTGAAATCAAAACCAATTTCACTTAACAAAGAATTATTAGGAAATTGTATATCTCAAGACCAGGAAACCTGACTTGTAAGTAACATTACTTGTGTTTCTTGTACTTGTAATTCCCACATTAATGCTAATATTTATTTATTCTTCTGCTAAATGTTCTCATACCACACCATTTTTTAAAAGCATCTAAATAAAAGTTACTGATAGCTATAGGATAAATAATTTTTAGAAAAAAATCAAATAAAAAGAGCAAATACTATTTAAACTTTTAAATGAGTTGTATAACAAGAAAACAGGTCTGTACAGCCGAGTTACACGTGTCTGCACACCTACTTACACCACTACTTCCACGCCCAGGCTTCCAGAGGCCTGATTCAGTTCTGACATACAAAATGCTATAGTTATGTTTCAAATAAGAAAATAAAAATCAATGACTAACCCCCTTGACTTGGTATACATTTAATTATAAGATACACTTAACTCATATATTTAATGAAAGAATAAAAATTTGATAAATTTTTAATTGTACTTATAATTAAGCATCTCAGTTCATTTGAGTACAGATAGTAATATGTTTCAAAGGAGTTAATGTTTGAATTGGCAAGAATGTACAACATTATGGACTTGGAATTTTAAGTATTTTTCATTTCAAACACATGTAATACAGGCTTCTATACACACACGTGCGCACACACACACACACACACAAACACACACGCAGATTTAAAATGAACTGGTCTGTTATGTTTGCATGTGCTGGATTTCAAACACTAGTGGTAATGTTTCCTTAACATTGATATATGACCTTTGTAATTTACATTGAAGAAAGCTGTTTTTTTCAGCCTAATTAGAACTGTTTCAAATTTTCCTGCTAAATATATGATATAAAGTCCTTTCAACTTTTTTATTCTAGAGTTTCTTTCCATGTCAACTTTGTTCCAATCAAAATATGCTTTGAATTAAATGATTTTGATTGAATATGTGGATCACATTTCACTTCTAAGATTTAAAGTCCAAAAAGGAAAAGTTTAGCCTGTTCAAACAAAGCAAGAGCAGCCACTTTGCGGAAAGCTATTCACATTTAAGAAGACTGACAAATTGTTTGTGTGCACCATTAGGTCTAGTTTCTGCAATAGTTGCCAGATTTCCTGTCCCCCTAATAAGATACATTAACTCCTTAAATGCTGGCTCTGAATTTGTGATCAATCCAAGTAACTTCAGTAAAAATTTAGTTACATACATTTTCCTTCTTTGAAATAAATTGAAAGAATAGAAAATTTGCTCTGTTATAGCAAAAATTTCAAGAAACAAAGGTCACTGAAAAATCAACATTTTTTCATAACGGACAGATACAAATTCAGAATACAGATATGCTTTCCAAATAAGATTTTCAAGAAGTGATAAATCCACATTAATCCTCATTTTTAAAAAGTGCATTAACTTATTAAGGTGAAACATAAGGGTGAAAATATTAAAATTTTGACGAACTAGAATCAACTAACATGAGTATAACATTCTCCCTTATTGATTATAATATAGCGCACCACTTCAGAATTCAGATATCTCCTTAATATAAACATATAACAAAAATATGAAATTTAATACTATTTACAAAGAAAAAATTAACTTTGGGGGCTTAAAAAATATGTGTGAAACTGTGTGACATTAAGGACAATTAAGTCATGAATACCAAAGGAATAAAAAAGGAGAATCAAGAATTTAGAGAAAAAAAAATTGTGGGATGCTAAGAAAAAAATAACTGACATTCAAAAAATGAAATTTTGCCAACACACTGAAGTTCAGGCTGCAAGGCAGATAGAGAAATCACTGAAAGGAGTTCTTCTGTGCTTGTAAACTGCCCTTGAACTGTTGGGTGGAAGAGGGATTTTGGAGCCGGCAGCACACTGTTCATTTCCACATTTATATCATTACTGAAGAAAAGTGTGAGTTAGTATCTATCTTGATAAAACCATCAAGTACTCGTGCATCTTTTGGCAGGAGACTCATTCTGTCTACGATTGTTATTGTGTAGTTTTAAATGGAGTCGTCAACCAGCTGTTATATATTTTACACACTAAAGGCCATGTTTCCTTTGAAATTCATAGTTTTAATCTCAACTGAAGTCTGTATTGCTGTGTGCCAAGATCAAAAGGATTAGGCAAACTTGTACAATTACCCTCCTTTTCAGAGAGATGATTTTTTTCTAATGTTTAAAATAGTCCTATACGCTGACATTTTATCCAACTATTTTCTTTAGAACTACAGAACATTAAAACATTTAATTAACATCTCAACCTTAGGTCACTCTTAATCTAAAATCTAGGAATTCATAATATACAAATATTTTAAACTAGTTATAATAATACACATAGGGAGATGGAGCTTTAAAAAAATTCTATTTGGTAAGAACGAATGGGAAACAACTATAATAGAAGGATAGATATACCTATCCATTTTATTATTTGTTTGCATTTTGCATGACTTCATTCAAAAAATAATTCAGAACTTACAATGATGCATAATCAAGATAAAATAAATTTAACATAGGTAAGGTAATGCAAATATAAGGATAAGAAGTAAATAAAAATAACATCATGAAATTCTATAGACTTGTTAAAGGTGCACCATGCAGTTAGCCCTAAGCTTTCTAGCAGGCAACATAAAGAAACACGAACACTTTACAAGAATCAAATATGACCATAATGTAAAAATAAACCAGATGGCCTAGAAAAACACATTATTTCTATTTCTGAGATAAGAAATTCCTCCCTTGGCAATATGATGGAATCCAGGTATGTGACTCTCGGAGGGACTGACTTAATCCTGGGATAGATTTAAAGTACAGACAAATGGACAGACTACATATTCTTCAAGCAATCCTGCATAAACATTATTTCTCTTAGGTGAGGCTCTGGATGGTAAAATCTAGATTATACTCCATGACAAGTACCTGGAACCCAGCCATTTTGTCAGTTAAATGTAGAGCCACATGCTTCAACAACAGCTAAACTGAGTCATAGGACTAAAGATCTCTTAAAAAGGTCAAGGGCATAAGGAGAAGGACACAGACAAGCCTCCATGAAAGGCAGGCCCACCTTCACTCAGAAGGAATATCGGCTTATCCTAAAATAGATCCAAGACTCTCCTCAAAGTAATTTGTGATGTTAAAATCCCTAGAAAATTAGTTCTGAGTGTTGTTAATTTCTGATATGCTCTCTAAGCTAAACAAGTCATAAAAACATAAGCTTAAGTAATTAAAATATTAATCTAAAGCTCTCCATTTCCATGTAGGTATAGAAAAAAGAATAGGTTTCTTCATCAATAACCATTGAAAAATGTATTAATATGCTGTATGAATGTCTGGAGGTTACATTTTATGGTCAGTTACAAAAGAAAGAAAAACAAAACAAAAAAATTAAAACCCTTCCCATTTGCTTATCCAAATAGATCTGATAAATACTAGCAGTCTCTTGCCTTTGAAGATGGCCAGATCAGAATCCCTACTTACTGCCAGATGTAGTTTAATCCCACGGGGACCCCAGACAAAAACAAGGGGCTGTCTTTATGGCACCAATGACTCCCTGGACTGACTGCCATAAACTTATATTGGCAAATCAAAATCCTTGGCAAAATATAATCTTTATTATAACATCACATCCAAGAATACCCAATAAAGAAAAACTTAAACTAAAGAATATGAACACAGAAGTTGCTGAATAGTTTTTAAACCATTCACAAGTTCAGCCAGAGAATTACATCTGCACTTACTCTGTGTATGCAATTATATATACATACATTATGAAGGACTAAAAGTCTTTTTTCATTCCACAACTTTTGATTAATATCAGCATGCTGCTCTGTCATCCATTCAATGTACAAACACTTACTGAGTGCTTACTATAGGTTCTGTTCTGTGCTAGATTCTGGGAATGAGATGAGATATCTATTTGGAATGTGGGTAAGGAGGCAAAAGGGGATCGTAAGATGACTACAACAGTCTACGTGAGAGGCACTGAGAGCCTCGACATAGGAGCATTAGATGTGAAGAAGAGGGGCAGATTTTAGAAAGATTGAAGATAAAAGTTATTACATCAACTAATTACCACTATGAGAAGTAAAGGAAAAGGAGTTCGGGATGACATCCAAGTTTCAGATTCAGACCTTAATCTTACTGGAGAAAGAACAGTTTGCACGATAAATGATTAATTCAGTTTGGAAATTAGTATAATATTTTGGACTTTCTTTTATAGATCTGAAATTAATCCTAAGCCTTTTTTGGGATCTAAAGCCGCTTATTTATATCAGAAATGTGTATACTACTTAAATATTAAAATATGTTCATGTTCAATACTGAGATGTCCGGACCAAAAATACTCTGGGTAACAAAATGACCACCAAAACTTTTCATAGTGCTGTCCAACAGAAATATAATGCTAGTCACATATATAATTAAAAATTTTCTAGTGGCCACATTTTAAAACATTAACAGATACAATTAATTTTAACATAGTATACTTAATCAGAAATATACAAATATCACTTAAACATGTATTCAATATAACAATTATTTTATATTAAATCTTAGAAATCTGAATGCATCTTACACTTACAATGTACACTACATTTCAATCCAGACTAGCTACATGACAAGTAGACAATAACCACATGTGATTAGAGGTTACAACACTGGACAGTAAAGCTTTTTATTCAGTTCCCGATACTGAATCGGCATTTGGATTTTGATATGATGGAATGAAGAGATTAAGCCTTTTAAAAATTAAGTGTCTCCCACTGAAAATAAAGATAAAGCTTACAAAACACCTTCAGACTACAAAATGACCTTTGATGCGGTTTTGAAAAGGTCACTATAATTCCCAGAGCCATGAAGAATGGCTATACCTTAGGACACAACAGCAGAAATATATCTTCGAGTGTGAAACAGACACAGCATTCTGTAATATATATGCTTTAGTCACAAAGATTCTTCAGTTACAAATCTCTGAAGAGATGTGGCAGCATTTGAGAGATGCGCTATAACTATCCTAACTACCCTCGCTAACAATAAAGGCAAAGGACTACTTCTATCGACTACAATGTTATCTGTAAACTCTGCATCCTTAAAAGTCCTTGGTTAGAATTCTTACATATTGTCTACTCAGCTGTATCAGTTAGGTACTTTAAAAACTATCACATAGCCATAGACTACAATTTAGTATTGAGAACACAAGGTTTGCTGAAAGTCAGCTGTATAAAATCCACAGACAATATGGTTGTATACAAACCTTATAAAACACTCTGCCGATGGAACTAGCCTCTGTTTGCCTACTCCTAGAAATTCCTTAACATTTGTAATAGAAGTCTATGATTCTCTAAATCACAAGAAATTATAGGTCCGATTCTTTCTGAATTATCAATGGAATAATGACTAGTTAATAGGGTCAGTCTTGTTTAATTATTTATATGTAGCCATGAATACCCAGGTAATAGGAGATCAACAATCTAAACTTTTTGAAAGATTAAAGTGAATTTGTTATTTATTCCTTACCTCTCCTGTCACTTAATCTCTCATCTTTCTGATACAGGTACACCACTGAAAATGTCTTTTTTTTTTTCTAAAATCAAAATGCCCAGCTGTCTGGATGCTTGCTTATCTTCTCTCACTTCACCTTTGCATTGTGGTGTTTGTTTCCAAACCTCTCTTCTCTAAGCTTGATACCCTCCCTCCAGACTCTCTTTCTACGTTTCTGGTTTTCCTTTTCCTCCGTCTCCCTCCTTCAGTGGTTGCTCACGATCCAGTGCCAGGCCCTTGTTTCTGACATAATGCAGGCTCGATGAGCTAGATTTCAACTACCTCACCCGACAATTATTACCATCTCCAGAGTTTCAACTTCAAAATGTTAACTATCTAACATGCTACTTCTTTCAGTGTATGCTTTGGGTAATTCAAACCTAATATATCAAAAAAAAAAAAAAAAGGAATAATTTTTCCTCTTAATATATATTTTTTTAATTTTTAAATTATGGATGTAGTCCTTCAGCCAATCAGACAATTTAGAAATTGTAGCAGTCATTTTGACTTCTCCTCTTGCTCCAAAACCTTATTAGGTAATATATATATATATATAAGCCTCTAAAATATATTTCAAATTCATTTTTCCTTTTCCTTCCACTGTGATTATCTTTGGTCCTGTGCATCACTCTCTCTTGATTCAATCATTCTAACACTACCCAAACTACTCTCTTTTTTGCTAAAATTTCCCCCCTTGACTCATTCTCTATGCTAACTGCTGTCTAAAACCTGAGTCACTCCTCTCCTTTATAGTTTTCAATGGTTCTCCTTTCCATAAAGCAGTGGATTTCCAACTTGAACATGCACTGAAATCAGCTGAAGGACTTGTTAGAAACAGATTGCTGTCCACTACCCCAAACAGAGTTTGTTTCCATAGAACTGGTGCTGAGACCAAGAACTTTAACAAGTTCTCAGGTAATACTGATTGATGCTCCTCGTCTGACAACCACCTTTTGGGTACCACTACCCTAAAGAAAAAAGTACTTACAAGGTATTAATGATTGTTCATATAACCTGCCTATTTTCTTATCTTTCCTAAGCATCACTCATAGTTCCTACACACATACTATTCTCTACCTTCTGAATTAAGTTTAGTTCTTGTACTGTGCTAAAACATCTTTATTCACACTGCTTCTTATATCTGAAATGCCCTTTTCATCATCTTGTTCCTTCCCTGACAAAATCCTATTCATTTTTTTAAAAAAATTATTGATCTCTTTTTAAATTAAATTTATTGGAATGATACTGGTTAATGAAATTATATGAATTTCAAGTGTATAATTGTATAACACATCATCTGTATAGTGCATTGTGTGTTCACTACCCAAAGTCAAATCTCCTTCCCTCACCATATATTTCACTTCCTTAACCCTGACCTACCTGCCCTCCCGTCCCCCTTTCCTCTGATAAGCACTAAGCTGTTGACTGTATCTAAGAGTTTTTGTTTGTCTTGTTTGTTTGTTGCTTTCAGTTTTACTAATTCTATAAGATTATGACCCAAATGTAGTTTCCTTCCTTAAGCTGTCCCCAATCTTTCCAGAAAGCAAAACAAGGCATTTCCTTTCAGTCTCAGAGTAAAAAAAAACAAAGTAACTATGTATGTTGACAGATGTTGTGATCTAGTCACAACATATGTAAATATTAAATCATTATGCCGTACACCTAAAACTAGCATAATTTTGTCAATTATGTCTCAATAAAAAATATTTTTAAAATTATACAATAAATGTCAAATGCTCTAATGGCAGCTTGTGCTTCTCCTTCATGGTATATAGCACAAGTATGATATTTTTTATTATATAACATTACATATTATCACAGTAATATATTTATTTGTTTTGTTTTTTATTTATTGTTCATCTCCCTCAGTAAATAAGTTCAAAAATGGCAGGTACTAGGCGTTATTTCTCATTGTTATAGTCCCAAAGACTAATGAGTAGTGGGTACTCACAAAATATTTGTTGAATAAATAAATAAATGCATCACTTAATCTACTTCTCTAATTAGTTACTGTCATGTCTGTTTGATCTTCATAATGACAGCCCCAAAGGGCAGGTGTCATATTCTTCCAATTTTATGATCACAGACCTAATTACCCACAGGCCTCTAATAAATGTCTATTGAATGAATGAATAGCATTTAAGTAATTCTTATGATTTAGCACAATTCAGTGTATATACACAGGAACTATGATTTTAAAGCTTTGTATAAGTATAAAACTGACCTCAGAAACTTTACCCAGCTGACACAGTACTTATTTGGCAGAGTTTTAAAAAATGTGAAGAATTTCTGTGATTAAGAGACATTGCAAATGAAATGTCCAGTGTGTTAACCACAATCAAATGTGGGATAGGATGATTACATGGAAAGAAGAAAAAGTGAAGTGGATATTACAGTTATCATCTTTCAAGGTTTAACTTTCTCTTGAACAATGTCAGGAAGACAGATGCAAATAATGTCAATCATAAACCTGACAAAGGCTCTAGAAAGACATTATGCAAGGAAAAGGCATTTGAAGATCACCTTGGAAGAAATTCACTGACCACCTAAACAACAACATAATAACTATTTCAGCAGCACTTCACATTTAGAGAATACTTTAATGCTTTATGCTAAATGTTTCACATGAATTATTTTATTTAACTTCATAACAATCCTGTGAAATAGGTAAATTTTTAAAAAGGGTTTTCAAATAAGGCTAAGAGTGCTAAATAAATGACCTAATGCCACACAGCTAGCAAATGTCAGAGTTGCAATATGAACACAGATTTGACTCCTAAATACATGTTATTAGCCACTACACTTCCTTTTGAAAAATTTTGAAACAGAATGGTATACCCCAAAGTTATATCATGAAAATAATAAAAATATGAAATCATTTCATACTCACAATTACTTGGCAACATTAATATCAAGTATGTTGAGCACACACTAAATGTGATGTGCCATGTTGACCTGCAGGCTTTAGTTACAGATTTTACTGTTCTTCCAACTGGTTTTTACTTTTACACATGCCTTTTAAAACTAAAACTTTCACCTTGCATTATCGTTAATTTTTCTGTCTTCCTCACAGAATGTGAATTCCTGAAAGGCAGAGATTATATCTGTATCTTTGGAACTGAGCACATGGTAGACAATAAATATTTACAGAGCTGAATAAAAACACATTCTAGGCCTCTTTTACATTAATTTAACTGTATATGTGTTGAGATTTTTAAAATCAAATTTTTAAAAAGTCAGGTTTTAGAGCAAGACAGAGAATACCAACATATTTGTTAATTGCTAAATCCAAAGACTCAATTAAGAAGCAACCCATTAAACTATTCTGGGAATGAGAATTAACAATAAGAGTTCATTCTGCTAATCTCTGAACATCTATGAACAATAACAACTTAAAAATGTGATTTCAGATATTTTAATGTGTATCTTATTTTGGCACATGAACTATGAGTTCATTAAATCAAACTATCGTTTGATTTAATTATCTTATTTACACTTAACTACCAAACTCAATATATGGTTTAGTTAATTTTTGGAAAATGTTCTAAATATTCCATGTAATAACACTGTCTCAAACTATCTACTCAGGACACTGATTACAGTTTTTATTTTAAAAAAAATCATGGCACAAACATTATTTGCTTATATGACTTAACAGCTCTTAAATGTGCCACTTGGCAAACACTTTAAAATTAAACTACTATAATAATAAACAACGTCAAATGAATAAATCTGCTTTGAGATATTTTTTAAACTGTCTAGATAATCTCTATGATAAACCATAAGACACACTGGAGGACTGTAATATCAGAGTTGGAATCACTACCTATATTAGGTCAGGAGAACTGGATCAAGGACACAGATGTATTGATTCTGAGAGACCGCCATTTTCCTCCTCTGCCGCTCAAAAATACAACTCTTCTTTGTAGAAAGTCTACCTTTTCAGTCAAATTCAACACAGAGTATGCTCTTATAAGGCCAGACTCTATCAAATATATTATTAGCAATAAACACATTTAAATTTTTCTCCAATATGTCGGTGAAAAGACAAACAGCAAGGCAAGAGTTAATTGAAACATTCCTCTTTAGCAACTGAGTTGAGGAGTGGGGGCTGGTGGATGGCGGGAGGAAGGAGCAAGGCAGAGAGATGCAGAGTTAATCAGGGAGCAAATCCAAAGCCAGGCATGGATAGGCCTCACTAATGAGCCTCAAGTACCCTGCAGTGGTTTTCAAACTTAACTGGCTTCAAACGATGCCACCCCATGACAGAATGCAGCTAGCCATAAGAGGAGGGTGATTAGAATAAATGACTGGAGTAATTAACTCTGATGTGAAACCACCTGATTGGAAAAGAGAAGCCAAGAGCTATTTAGCTGATGGTCCTCCAGTAGAAAAAGGAAGCTTTCTCTTTCTCTTGTGTGAGTGTTCAGTTAGAACTCAACTCTTTCAAGTAGGTATTTGGTAGCACTAATGAAAAGCAGCTTTCATTCAAGGGCCTCTCGAGGACCTTCCCATTCATTTTGAAAGGGGAAGAAAATAAAAGCTTCAAAGTAGAACTAATTTACTTTACTCCCCATACCTCTTAGTGAATTCTGCATTAGTGAAGTCTGCATTAGTATTTATGCTTACAGTCTATCTCCAAATAATGTCATCAAATAGCAAAAATTTTCATTTATGAAATGACCAGATGAGGATAATGAAAACTTGTAAACTTTCCTTTTCTTTTAAAATATTTTAAAACATTGCATGCACACCTTACATATGTACCATTTTATTTGCCAGTCTTACTTAATGAAAAAATGTTTTACATAGAAAACTTTAAATTTATAATAATTGTCGATTGGTGTAAACATTTCCTTTGTATGTGCCATTGGGATCATTCTTCCTATAGCAAGAGACTCCTGAGTCAGGGAGAAGAAATATAAAGTATAAATGGGGTACATTTGATTTTGAAAACAACAACAACAAAAGAATAATGTTAAGGCAAGGAAAGAAAGAGCACATATTTTTGCAAGAAGACAGCTTTCTTACAGAGCAGATTGATCCAAAGCACCCACTACATTCTCCAGGCCGCTTTATTTTGCAAAAACAGGAATTACAAAGACTGGGGGCATTACTACCTGCTGTTTTACAAGTAATCATCGATTCACTGGGCCAATGTTGTTCTGTACCTGCTGAGCTAATGTTCCTCGACACCCCCTCCCCCTAAAACAGGTTCACAAGCTGCCCAATAACAACTATGAGTGTAGTAGCAGAAGTAACTTAGTAAATGTTTGTGCCTAAATTCAGATTTATTTGACAGCTTTACACCTTTGGGCATGATATAATTAAATGTTTTGACAGCTAAACAAAAACTGTATAAATTTAAAAGCTATTAGATCAGCTTCTAGAATCAAAATGAAGTAATTTGCTTATACCCTAAACTATTAGCAATGCAGTCCAACAAAAGCACAAAGAGAGGGCTAAATGTCTATGTAAATGTTTTAGCTAATTCTTTCCGATTTCTCCCATGAAGAATATTCCCTTTACAAATACTGACAAAGCCTTTAATATTACCAAAGGGTACATAGCAGATTTAAGTTATCATTAGAACCCCTAGACTCTACCTCTGGTTATTTTCTATAATTTTAGAAGCAGAAATATTAAACAGACAAAGACTAAGAAATAGTATTTTATTAAAAAGACCACTGTGTGCTATTTAAAAGTGTTTTTAAAAAACACAGGAACGTGAGTGGTCCTTCAAACTCCACCATTAACGACTCAGGAGTTAATCTTCATTCACCAAAGGTGCCAGGGTCCAGACTTTCAAGGCACTTTGTGCTGCTTGGTTCTCTAAGAATCTAGTTTCTACCCGCTGTGGAAGGGACAGATCACAGTGACTTATACTGCTTTCCTTTGGAAAAACTCACTGTTCATTATCTGAGCTCCAGAAAATATTCCTGTCAGTAGTACTATTCAAACATACAGATTAAAAAACTCATATATTTCCCCAAAATTAAAAAGTAAAGCAAAATGCTCATTCGATTATCACATTTAAAATAATAGGTGGATTTATATCTACCTATTGCATTATATCATCATTCTGGAAAGCATCTAGAGAGTACAGGCTTAGAGTGTAACCAAAAGCTTATTTAAACAATGTCCAAGACAGAACCATTAATTACTGAAGAAGCATTTGGATTCTATCAAATATATAAAAACATTTATAACCTACTTTTCATTATGTAACAACCTGAAGAGATACTGCACCCTCACCACAGGTAAGAATGATCAGTTGTTTATTTAAAAAAAAAAATCAATGACATGTTTAGAAACCAGTTCACTTCTCATGTGGTGTTTATATTTCACTTTATCATCATTCTTGGACAGACAGTTCTAAAGGAATAAAATACTATGAACTCAACCTGTTTAACTTACACATACTGATGTCAAGTAATTTAAAAATCATTCTAAAAAGAACTTCTTATGTACACATCTAAAAACCATTACTGCGTTTATCTGTTCTGTACCTCTCATTCATGTTAACAGGATGGATGTCTTTTTCTGTACCATACTTGAATTTACTGGAACATAGCCTCAAAATGGATTAAACTTTTTTGAGAGTTTAAATATCTGATAGTATAAAGACTGTGGGGATAAAACACTGGGGCGTCAGAAGCTGATAGTTCCAATCTGGCTACTTTTTAAAAATGAAGGAACCGTGAGTAAGATCATTTAAACATGAGTTATGAGGCTCAATATTCCTAGTAGATGGATAGCTGTTTGAAAACTTAGTGAATTTAAATCCAAGGGTTTAAGTGTTACTTTGTATAAAATAAGAAGTTACTATTAAAATATTACATATCAAAGATGTCCCTTTCTGAAGAAAAATTATGTGTCTTTCCTATTGTTTCTCTTCTCCATGGACATGCTTGGAAAATGTTATCAAATACATCTGACAAAGGTATACCTGCCAGACCTTCTGATGAGAATAAGATAACCAGTGGCACTGATCTGATATAATTTTGCTAAAAGTCCTGGAAATTTAACCCATGCTGTCTTTTTATAAGTAAAACAACTAAGTTTAAAATGTTAGAAATTGCTGTGGCAGCTCTAGAGGCACAACGAGCTTTAGTTCATATCCACTGCACATATAGAAACACATCAAGCCTAGTAAAATATACTAATTGCTTAGAACTAAGACTCTGTTGACTGTAAGATAAACCTTTACTTCATATAGTTAAGAAATAAAAAGAGCTGCAAAATAATAACAAAATGCTTTATTATGCAAAATTTTAAACCAACTGAAAGCTATTAGATTTTTAGACATATTTTATTAAGCATTATACATGTGTAAAAAAAGAAAATGTAAATGAAATAAATTGGTTATTTATAAATTGTTTCACAGAGTCCAACTCTGCTGAATCACTTTCTGACTCAAAATTGTTGAAGTCTATTTTTCCCCACAATATTGTCATTTAATGTCTTTAAGAGCACTAGTGAGGCAGCATTTTTTAAAACAAGAATTCTCCACTAGTATTACCTCTGGAATTTTCTTCCAAGCTTCAGACTCCTTGATCTCCCTTTCTCTCTCCCTCATTCCCTCTCTCCTCAATCTCATCCCGCCCCATCTCTGTCTCTCACAGAAATGCCAATTAGTGCACTGTTCATGACTACTTCTCTCCTGGTCTAACTGTGTTTACATGTTTGTTAACTGATACTTCTATCTTAGTGCCTACACTGTGATAACTCTATCTTAGAACTTACCAAAGTACATTTAGAAATGCTGTTTAGCAAAACAAAAACAAACTCATAGAAGCACACAACAGACTAGTGGTTACCAGAGGAGATGGAGGCTGGAGGGAGGGCAAATGGATAAAGGGCATCGACTGTATGGTGACAGATGGAAACTTGGCTTTTGGTGGTAAGCACAATATAGCACATACAGATGTCGAATTATAATACTGTACACCTGACATTTATATTATCTTATAAACCAATGTTATCTCAATTTAAAAAAAAAAAGATGTTTAATGGAACAACATTGTTTAGTGGAAGAGCGTTTGGCAGTTTCTTACAAAAATAAATATACTTTACCACATGATCCAGCACATGCACTCCTTGGTATTTACCCAAAAGAGGTGAAAATTTGTGTCTACATGAAAACCTGCACACAAATAACTGAATGGATAAGTAAACTGTGGTATGTTCATACAACGAAACATTATTCCACATTAAAAAGAAATCAGTTTCCAAGCCATGAAAAGACATGGAGGAAACTCATATGCACATTAAGTGAAAGAAGTCAATCTGAAAAGGATACATACTGTATGATTCCAAATATATGACATTCTGGAAAAGGAAAACCTATGAGGACGGAAAGAAAATGCCAGGAGTTTAGGGTGAGTGAAGTGGGAAGGGATGAATAGGTGGAGCACAGGTGAAGTTTAAGGCAACAAAACTATTCTGTATGACGCTGTATTGGTAATTGTATGTCCTTATGCATTTGTCAATGCCCACAGAATATACAACACAAGTGAATCTTAATGTACCATGGACTTTAGTTAATAATGATGTATCAGTATTGGCTCATCAATTACAGTAAGTGTGCTACACTAATGCAAGATGTTAATAATAGGGAGAATTAGAGGGAGAAGTGAGGGGTGTATATAGAAGTCTTTTTAAGTTTTACTTAATTTTTTTATAAACCTGAAAGCTCAAAAAAATAAAGTTTAAAAAAATTTAAATAATATTTATATGTCTCCCTCTTCCTCCAATGAGCTATAAGTTACTTAAACACTTGAGTCAAAACTCATTCATCTTTGGATACCATGGCTATGGCAGTTATTGGTACATGTTAGGGGCTTCAACTGCCACTTTTTGAAATGCAAGGTGTATGGCTGCCCTACTCAAAGGATTCTCAGAGCCTTCATTCTCACCATGTGTGCCACGGAATGAGATGCATTAATAAATATTAAATTCATACTTTTCATATCACTTATATGAGTATATCCCAGTATATGATTTTTTTTAATCTACCTCTTTTTCAGAGTGAGCTGAAAAGTATAAGTTGATAAGCCACTAATTTATCTAATATTTACTATTACTATGATGTTTGGGGCATTGTGCTGGGCACTGTAGGACAAAGATAAATGAGGCATTTTCTTCCTGCCCTAGAGGAACTCCCACCTAGTCCAATGAAGACACCTATGTGAGAACAAGTATGTACAAAGGATGAACAGAGAAAAGAGCTGACAGCACAACACAAGCTTAAATAGTATAATAAATAATATGGTCTAATATACATCTGAAAGGAATCCTACCAAGAATAAACTGAGAAAATGAAGAGAAGACAATATCAAATTGATAAGACTTTCTAGAATGTATTTAAGGCAACAATTTTTAAATTCAGATGCAAAATAAGCCTCACATAGATAAGAGATAATACATCTGTAGACAATATAAACAAATATGGTGGCTGTGTTCCAACAAAAGCTTCTTTACAAAATCAAGTAGTAGGCTAGATTAGGCTACATTTGGCCCATGGGCCACAGTTAGCTATCTCCGCTTCAGATTCATAAAAACATCCTTTAAATAAATTAGTTAAACTGTGATATTTCCTTTACTGAAAGAAGCTGAATGGACATAGAATCCAAATCAGTAAGAATCCAAAGTCCAGCAGATGGTCCTAATGATTCAGGAAACATGGCTTCTATCTTGCCATTTTCCCTTTTTTCACTGGCATCTAAGATTGTCTCTAAAAACTTCCAATCTAAAAGAATATAGCTTCTTCCTCAGTGGAACCAGAAATCTGGTCTACCATCATCCATGAGTTAGGATCTCTTTACAATTCAAAAGGCTCCTACTTAGCCATTTGTAGCAATGGGCAAGTTGCTTATTTTTACTAATCCTCAGTTTCCTTGAATAAGGGTAATATCTACAGTGGGAGAATTAAATGGAATGATATATGAAAGAATACCTAAAACAATGCCTGGCACATAGCAGGTATTCAATAAATATCTTCTAGTTTACCATTTCCCTTCCTTACCTATAAAACCCCTTGACCCTAAGTTCTTCCATTTATTCTACCACTATATCTTCATTTAGGACTTACTACTGGTGTCAGAGGCTGTCCTAAAAACTGAGGACAGCAGTGATAACACTGACAAGGGCCATCCTCATTCTTGTGGGAAGACTGACAACACACAAATTATTCAATAAGATGACAGACAGTGATTAGTGCTACAGAGTGATGAAATATAGAGTAACAATTCTGAATAGAATGAGTAGGGGAAATTTCTTTCAAAGGTGACATAAGACTTAAATGATAAAATCAGCTAGTCAAAGAAGTTAGTTGAGAAACATTATTCTAGATGGGCTGAACAAGAAAAAAATTCTAGAGGTTAGAAAGGTTCTTGCACATTCAACCTGAGATAGTTATCGTCAATGTTAGCCACTCTTCAATGTCTGTTCTTGCCAGACATCACTACCCCTTTCTGCTCCTCTGCTACTTCTGCAGACATGTTATATTCCCACCAAAAGTGTAAAAGTTTTCTCCACGACTTTGCCAATGTTTGCTATCTTTCATTTTTTTCATAACAGCCATTCCAACAGCTGAGAGACGACATTATATTGCAGTTTAATTTGCCTTTCTCTGATGAGTAGTCACTTTCGGAATTTTTTCATATATCTGCTGGCCATTTGTTAGTGTGAAGAATTCTTTAGAGAAATGTTTATTCAAGTCTTCAGTCCATTTTTAAACATCAGATTATTAGGTTTTTTTGCTATTGAGCTACAGGAGTTCCTTATACTTTTTTGAAAATTAACCCTTTATCTGAGATATGGTTTAAAAATATATCTTCTATCATTCCATAGGTTGCTTTTTCATTTTGTCGAACATTTCCTTTGCTGAGAAGATTCTTAGTATGATATAGTCTTTTTTGTCTAATTCTGTTTCTGTTGCCTATGCTTTTGCTGCCAATAACCATAAATCATTTCCAAGACTAATGTTATGAAGCTTTTCCCCTATGTTTGCTCTTAGGAGTTTCACAGTTTCAGGTCTTAAATTTAAGTCTTTAATGTATTTTGAGTTGATTTTTGTATCTCATGTAAGATAAGGGTCCATTTTCATTCTTTTGCATGTGGATATTCAGTTTTCCAAACACCATTTAAAAGACTATCCTTTCCCTATTATATATTCTCAGCACCCTCTTTGAAGATCAGCTGACCATATATGCATAGATTTATTTCTGGGCACTCAATTCTGTTCCATTAGTCTATGGCAGTACCACACTGTTTTAATTACAGTACCTTTGTAATATATTTTGAAATGATGCCTTCAGCTTTGTTTTTTCACAAACTGTTTTGGCTATTCAGAGTCTTTTGTTGTTCTACATGATTAAGAATTGTTTTCTATTTCTGTGAAAAATAACAGTCGTATTTTTGATAAGGACTGCATTGAATCTGTAGATCACTTTGGGTAGTATGAGCATTTTAAAAACATCAAATCTTCCAATCCACAAACACATAATATCTTGCCATTTTTTTGTGTCTAATTTCTTTCATCAATGTTTTGTAGTTTTCAATGCATAAGTCTTTCATTCCTTCAGTTTATTCCTATTTTATTGCTGGTGCTACTGTAAATGACATTATTTTCCTAATTTCCTTTTTAAATAGTTCACTGTCAGTATATAAAAAAGCAACTGACCTTTTTTGCACGGTGATTTTGTATTCAGCAACTTTACTGAATTCATTTATTAGTTCTAACTTTCTGTTTGTCTTTACAAGGAGTCTTTAGGGTTTCTGTATATTAGATCATCTCACATGCAAACAAGGACAATTTTACTTCCTCATTTTCAATTTAGATGTCTTTTATTTATTTCTTTTCCTTCCTAAATGCTCTGGCTAGGACGTCCAGACCATTGGATTTATTATAAAACCACTAATCACTAAACTAATGCTTCTTTTATCTACAACAAAGGATTATTTTTAAGTTAAAATAAGATGTGTAAAAATTGCTTTTGAACTAGAAAGTACTGTAATGTGTAATTAGAAAGAAAGGGTAATGAATTTGGATTCTGAAAATGTAATTTTGAATTTTTGATACAGCCTTTCTGAGTTCCTAGAAAAAGTAGAATATCTTCAATACCAGCCTATCAAGGACAT
This sequence comes from Macroglossus sobrinus, assembly GCA_004027375.1. Lineage (NCBI taxonomy): Eukaryota > Metazoa > Chordata > Mammalia > Chiroptera > Pteropodidae > Macroglossus > Macroglossus sobrinus. The sequence continues at coordinate 357,112 of PVKZ01000886.1, forward strand.
TATGAGGCTTAAATGACTAAGTGAAAGCTATTTGTAAAATGTTAAATACAATACAAATTCAAGTTATTTTCATCATGATTTCCAAATTTCATACCTAAAACACTATTATTAATAATTTAGTAGGAATAAAATCTGTTCAGAAATTACAGTTTTTTATTGGTTAAAATTGATATTAAATGTCACTACAGACCTTTAAGCAGAAACACTACAAGCTTTAGTAAAAATGCTTTAAACACTTTAGTGTGAAATATTTTAATACAATTCATCAATATGCAAACAATAGAAAAAAATGTATCAGTTTATGTAATGTTTTGCACATGAAAACCTGAGCCCTAGATTAATCAGTTAGGGTACCACTCATAAACTATCCAGTAGATAGTAAACACATCTATCAAGTAAATTGAAGAATTGCTATACTATGCAGCAGCTGATGCAAATTAGGACTTAATTTAAAATCCTTAGAACAAGAGGATTGTTTTAATTCTAGGAGTGGGAGAGGAGACCATCACATCCCTTAACTAAACTTCAAGTCTCTTATCAGACCTCCAATTTCCCACAAGACACACATGCCCATTTAGGAGACCACAGGTCAGTTTTATAATATAACACATTATAAATAATATAAATAATTAATCATGATTGTAAACCAAAGCTCCATTTATAGGAGCTTGGAGTCTATCATATGTTTAAATTTTTGCAATTTAAAAGTGCATTATCCCTGTTGGTCCCCATAGGCATACCAGTTAGAAACTGTATTTAGTCACTTGAAATCACCTAAATTAAAAAAGTCTAAGTCCATATCTTCCTAAATTTCTCTTATCTTGCCATCACTCTGAATAGCATTCAAAATCATTTCAATCATTAAAAGTAACAAGACATTTTTGCTAGTAGCACAACCCCTCACTTCTTATGTATAAATGCTTGATAATAGGGTACCTGTGCAGTTTGGTTTTTGTACCCCATTGAACACTGTTTCTCTCATCAAGGCAGAGAATATTATGATTTTTTTCTCATTTACTGTTCTCTGCTTGACAGGACAGAAATCTCTAAAAGGTACTGCTTTTCATAAACTGGTCACAGTTATTCACAGCCTCTATTTCTTCCTTGCCTGAGTTTATTTCCAGGTGAAAATAAAACACACTTTTATTAATGAATTTTATTATTTTAAAGTGCTATAATTTCAAAGGTCTTAATTGTCTAAAGAATGTAAATGGATGCCAACTCCCCAGATCAATTTTCTAAAAAGGAAGTCCAGATACTAAAAATAACTTCAAGATGTGGAATGCTGGGAAATATCAGGAGCAGACAAGGCAACTTGTGTACAACCATCAGAGACAGAGAGGCTGGTTTTGAGCAAAGCTATTAGGCTGCCTAACAAGCAGGGAAGAAAGAGCCAAAAGCGTTCTGGTAAACAGAATTTATAGCCAAATACAAACGTGAGTTTAACATGTATGTAATGTAGAAGAAAACCTGCCATATTTGCTATATATGTAATGTAGAAAAAACACGGCCATATGATGAAAGGAACAGTACAAATGTCTTCAAACAGTGATGATGATGCCACAAATATGACTAGTATTTACCATAACAATCAATTGGGGAATAAAATAATATTTTAGATCCAGAATATAAAATTCACTAAAGTAATTTATTAGCTATTCTTAATTATATACTAATATTTTCTTATATTCTTATTAAATTATACATTAATAAAACACTAATAATACTACATAAAAGTGAATAATGGATCTAATTCATCATTAATGCCCATACATAAAAATTCTATAATTAGAAATATCAATAGATAAAAATTTAAGTATCCAATTTATATTAAAAAAAAGAAAGGTTGCTGGTTGGTTGAAACAGACAGAAGACAGCAGTAATGAGTGTTATGCTACAGGTACAATCCTATCGTTTCATACTGAGAAAAGTCCATTTCATAATCAAAGATCAGTATTAGTAAACAGAGCCACATATCTATGCTATTAGTTGAAAAGAGAATTATGTTGAAGATGTTTCAAAAGAGCAAAGAAAAAAAATCTCCAAAACTACCATTGTTACTGAAAACATAACTCATAGCATATGCCCCGATGATGAATCAGAAGTGTCTTTGTGTGTGTGCGTGTGTGTGCGTGCGTGTGTGTGTGTGTGTGTGTGTGTGTGTGTGTGAATAACATGCTCAGTTGCATAATTATTAACTTAAGGAAAAAATGCTGGAATCCTTGGCTTTGTTTTCTAACATGATCCACATATCATTGATTATTATGTTGTCAAGGTATCACTTATGAAGGGAAATAAAAAGTCAATCATTAAATTAATACACAGGAAACCACCAATAAATAAACGATTAAGGATCACAACAACTTCACTCTTAAGTGGTAAAGGATCAAGGTCAATGTCAGCATTAGAATCACAAGGATCACACAATTCTATGCATAATATTTCCAAAGTATTTGTGAACCACCCCTCAGTAAAGTTAGAGTTTTTCTTGCTCTTTAATTATTACTTTCCTCTTGAAATAAATGCAAAATTAAAATAGTCCAAATATGGCAGGAGATTTGAAATCCATCTACCTCAGGATCACCTGGGGAGTTAGAAAATTATTGCAGGGCCTATTCTTCAAACATCCAGAATTAATTTTAACAAGTATGGTATGGCATTCTGTTATCTACAGTTTTAAAAAAACCTCTTAAACACTAAAGGTTTGAAAACTACTGACTGAAAAGAAAATCTGCATTTTACATAGAATGTACACATTAGCAATATTTAAAAGACATCTTTTTCATTATTTTCTATTTGTTCATTTTCCTTAATTAAGTACATTTTGTTTTTCAACACTACTCTTTAAGAAACTGATTGACAAGCTAAATTTAAATGGTATGACAAACTCTACTAATGAAGTCTATATGTATGATTTATGCCTATCTCTAAAACTCCTAAATTTTCCTAAGATAACTTTAATCCCTTCATACAATTTTTGAATTAGATGGCGATTGGTGTTTTTTTTTTTCAAAATAAAAATAATTCATATACCATAGGATTCACCCTTTTAAAATGTATAATTCAGTGGCTTTTGATACATTCACAAAGTTGTGCAACCATCATTACTAATTTTCATCACAGAAAAAGAACACCCCATACACACTAGCACTCATTCTCCATATCTCTCCCGCTCCCCACCGCCCGGCAACCACCAATCTATTTGGTGTTTCTGTGGATTTGCCTATTCTGGATTTTTCATATAAATAGAATCATTTTTCTATTTTGTGTCGGGATTTTTTCACTTAGCATAATGTTTTCATGGTTCATTCTTGTAGCATGTTTCAGTACTTCATTCCTTTTGATAGGCTGAATAACATTCTTTGAATGTATATACCATATTTTCTTAATCCATTCATCAGTTGATAGACATTTTCGTTGTTTCCATTGTTTGTCTATTATGAAAAATGGTGCTATGAACATTAATGTACATATTTTTGCTTGGACATATGTTTTCAATTCTCTTGGATGTCTACTCAAGAGAGGAAGTGCTGGGTCATATGTAACTCTGTGTTTAACTTTTTGAGGAATTGCGAAACTTTTCCAAAGAGAGTGGATCATTTTAGCACTAGTGTTGTATTATGGTTTCAATTTTTCCATACACTAACCAACACTTGTTATTGTCTTTCTGATTATAGCTATGCTTGTGGGTGTGAAATGGTATCTCAGATGAAGCAGTTTTGTTTGCATTTCTCTATTACTAATGATATTAACATCATTTCATGTGCATTTTGCCAATTTGCCTATCTTCTTTGAAGAGATATTTAGTCAGATACTTTGCTCAGTTTTTAACTGGGCTGTCATTTTACTATTGAATTGTAAGGGTGCTTTGTACAATCTGGATAGTAGACTCTTATTAGATATATGACTTATAAATATTTTATCCTATTCTATGGATTATCTTTTCACTTTCCTGATAGTACCTTCTGAAACAAAAATGTTTTCAATTTTCATAAAGTCCATTTTATTTATTCTCTGATGCTTTTGGTAACATATTTAAAAAACCATTGTCTCCTTGGTATGATTCATCACTTTCATTGTTTATAAGAAATATTTTAGAAAATATTAAGTGTACCCTATTATAATTCTAAAATTATAATCTATAAATTCATGTACGCTTTTTTCTTTAAATATTAGTTATTTCATATATCTAGTAACTAATTCTGAGTTTTCAAAGTTAAATTTTTCAAGGTGTCCCAAATCATCTGACCTGTCTGAGCCCGTTTTCTTATTTTTTTATAAGGGTATTATATTGTCTGCTAGAGATACATCATAAGGTCTTATAGTCAAATGATATGATAATCAGAAAACACTTTAATAACAAAATATTATTTTGTAGGTTCTTTCCATCTTGAGTCAAGCAGAGTGAACAAAAAAGAGTAAAGATAGGGAGAAAATATATAGCTTTCATATAGCCATCAGTTATAAAATCTATAGTTCCTGAAGCATTTAAAAACAACATCATTAATGATATACTGCATGCTAAAAGGGAAAGATAGCATCCTGATAAATGCAGTCAATGTTATTGAAAGGCTATAGTTTCTTTGTCAGATATCAATATATATATTCTCTTTTGCTTAATGGTTTAAAGTTGACCAAGGATTTGATGGCATGGCTTGGATATCTATGGTCTATTTTGTAGCCCCCAAGACAATTCAAATGGTTTCATATTCCATCCCTATGTAAGTTCCAAAAATAACAATTCTTAATGAGAAAAATAAAAGACAAAATATATAATATACAATTATATAATTTCTAAGTAAAAGAAATTAAAGCAACTAATTTTAACAAAGTTTAAGGGTGCTAAAGCAAGAAAGTTGCCTTGAAGTCTTATTTTACGCCAGTAGAAATATCCTAGGAAACTGCCTACGAAGAAAGAGTACCTGCAGAGGACTGTATGAAGGAGAAAGCCCCTCTATAAAGGCGGAATTATGGCTCTAAAAAGTTATCTCATAAATATTCACAGGATTCTTGTGCCTTTTCAAGGCAAATTAAGCCAGTAGTTTCTAAGACAGTTATTTAATTAAATTTAAATTAACACAGAGCTTCAAAAGTCAAGGGTAGTGAAGAAATTAAAATGAATCTTAAAAGAATATAGGACAATATAGCCTAAAGTATTGACACAGTATTTTTTCAAATTTCTAATGTTAATAGGAGCCAACCCACTGATGACAACAAAAAATATAGAAATAAATAGCAAAAACTATGTAGGCCGCTGAAATGATGGTAAACAAGCATTAAAATGTTCCATAATGACTTGTATTTGTAATACCTATATAAACTCTACTTCAACCTTTACTAGGTTAATGAATATCTATTTTCATTTTCAAATGTCTAGAAAAAGAATACTTAACAACTCATTTCAAATTAGCATTTCTTATGAATGTTTATATGAACATTAGCAAGGTATAATGTATGCAGAAATAGGAAAGTATTGCTCAGAATGGTACTAAAAAAGCACACAACTCTTTAAAAATACATTTACTAATGTCAGTAAAGAAAAAATTACTTATAATAATTATCTTTTTTTGGTAAATTTCCTATAAGTAACTTAAGAAAAACCACTTGAGGACTAAAACACTCAGATCTTATAGAAGTCTGCTATGCAGGTATCATATAACTCATATTTGACAGAAATATCTCAGGGCAATGTATGAGTAAAATGTGTATTAAGGACCAAGAGCATCATTGTTGAATTCCTAGTGCTGGGAGCACAGAACAAAATTAACAAAATGGAGGTAACATGTGTTAACTTCCTGAAAGGAGAAATTTTAAAAGTGGACTTAAATTATAGCAAGACACTATCAAAAAGAATATCTAACCAAAATTGTCAATACCCATCCATCTACCTCAGAGGTGGTGGAAAGGGGTATGTGTGGCATTACAGTCTGGCAGGTGTTATGCATGTAGCTTAATAAGGATATTCAATTTACTGTAATAAGGGATCAATTGCTTATTTGTTCCTTATTACAAACATTAAGGAACAGTTTTCATATCTAGTTAAAAGGCTGTGAAACAGTGACATATAAAACCTCTTAAAAGCTTAAGCTCAGAGTATCTACTTAGAAATGTGTACGCTGATCCCCCTCTCCTATCCTGCCCCTCCCTTTTGTCTTTTCTCTGCAAAGAAACAGAGTGGCTGAGACTCCAAGCTAAGGTTCTAAAAAGTGATTGACTTCTCATGGGTTGATGCTTCTTTTAAACGTAAACCCAACATTAAACCTGACAGACTAAACAAAAACAAAAACGCATTTAGGGAGTTATGATGAGAAAGATATTTTCCACCTTTAAAATGCAGACTTAACTGTGGAGGAAGAGTAAAACAATACATATTTTGGTTAATTAAATAGGGTTCTAGAAAAAGAATACACAATTGGTGAGGTTTACACAACACAAACTTCACTCTAAAGTCCCCCCACTCCCCCTGCCCCGAGGCCCACAAAGAAAAGCATTACAATGAAAGGAAATGAGGGTTTTAAATGACTCATTCAGGTCTAGGACTATCAATATCATTTTTTTCATGTTTTTATTTTAGAGACATTTGGGACTGTCCTACAGACTTTTTCAGCAGTTAATGACTGAGGCCCACAGGGCTCTGTCATTATTCGTGAGCCCCAAACTAATAGGTATTCTTTTTTATTTTTTAATCTTTGGGTCAGAAGTATTAGACTATAAATTTGTAAAAGACATTTACAAATCATTACTTGAACAATAAAAAGTTAACATTCATAGAATATTCATAAGGGAGTTAGTTTAATAAATAACTAAAATTTCCTATTTAAATCATTTTAGGTAAAACATTTGCTAGAAATATTTCTTACTTTTTCCCATATTACATATTATCTTGAACAAATAGACCTGTAAATATAAAATCTGCCACTCTGCATATAAGAGTTAAAAAAACAACTTATAATATAGATTCTGTATTATAGCAATACAGGGGGAAGTAGACTAAGGTATACATTTTTTAAAAAGGCCCTTTTTTGAGTTGATCCAGTTAAAAAAAAAAAGTGACAGGGCAAACTTGTTTAATTTTAAAAAATTACTATTGTTTTATATTCTACTATAAATATTTGCCTAACTTTGTGGCACTCACTGTATAAAAAGCAGAAAGAAAAAAACCATTGAGGAGATTAAAAAGAAAGTAAAAGAAAAATGGGGAATGGATAAGGAGGAAAAAGAGAAAAGGGAGATGGACAGACAGAGGAAGGAAGGAAGAGGGGGCAAATTGGCTCAGTCAAACTCTCTAGGGACATTGTGCTGAGTTACTAGACCAGAAATGAGGGGTTGAAAGCTAGTACTGATAACTGGTGGAGGCTCAAAGTGCTACTTAAGTGCTTGGTGTCTGTCGAAATAGAGGGAGGAGAGGTTTGAGACTGAGGATGCCAAGTGCACTCCCAGCCAGCAGAGTAAAAGGGAGGCATTAAAGGCAGCCTCAGGGGAAGATAAGCATTCTATCCCCATGAGCCAGAGGGCAAATGTGCCAATAGCAGCTGGATAAAGGGGATTAAAAAAAAAAAAATTAAGAAGCCCCAGGAAAACTGGCAGCTTTAGATATATAAGGCAGATTAGGCCTTGTCTCTATATTTAGAGGAACAAACTACCTGGAAATAGCACTGCTTCTATTGCCAGTGGATTAATAATCAACAACCGGGGTACAACAGACTGAAATTTAGTTTACCAAACTATTAGACTAAGTATTAATTAAACTCTGTAGTACAGTAGCTTTGATTAAAAGATATAATTGAGATACTCTGTATTTATCTTTCTAATAATCAAAATTAGCAATCTCCATAAATATCTAAAGAATACTCCAAAATATTTTTAAAAATACTTAAAATACTTTTTTCTAACACTGTATGTATTTCATTGTTTTTCTAAATATTATTTCATAAAGCATAGTTGAACAAACCAAAATGAGTACATACCAATATTCCCTATTGTATAATAGCAACCCTATGACACTCAATAGAACTAGAAAATGAAAACATGAACATCTCTAAAGAAATTTTTGAAATTATATTCTTTCATGTTATTTTCATTCTTAATCTATTTTAAAAAGGCTCAAAGTACTGTCAGAAGGCAATCTATATTACCTTTCTATAGTTTTAGAATACAATACAATACAATATCACAGTTCTTATTTTAAATAAGTATCTGCTCAATATTTCAGTACAATATCCAAATATAAGGTTTACTAAATACAACATTTTTCAAATAACTAGGCTTGATACGTTTGATAAATTTCAAACTGCAATTGCTTCAATAAATTCCCTTGGCCTGAGAGTAAGTTTGTTCTCTTTTCTTCATCAGGATTAAGCTATGTTAAGGTTGATGTTATTTAAAAGAGAGAGAGAGTGAGAATGAGAGAGTGAGAGAGTGAGAGTGAGAGAGAGAGTGGGAGTGAGAGAATGAGAGAGAGAGAGAGAGAGAGAGAGAGAGAGAGAGAGATCTTAGCCCTAAAAGAAATTCATACATTCAAAAAAAATTAAACTGAAAGGAAATATCAATTACGTTGCAGGAATCCCTATGGAATTCTTATATTATATAGGAATTCAAGGAGAGGGAGGAACTAGAATAGGGGAATAGTTCTTCAGGGAATTTTCCAAACTCCCATGCAGATAAGAGTGACATGAGAGTAAGTTTTAGAAATTAGGATGCGAGCAGAAGTGATGTACACAAGTTTCTAGTCACATCCTTTAAAAAAGAAGCTGTTTGTCTTCTACTTACTCCTGCCTCTTTCTAAAGGGTTAGAATGTAAATATGAAAGGTGACTACAAAAAAAAGACAAACCCCAGGTGATGATGGAACAAAACAGAAGGAACTTGATGATGTTATAGATTATATTTTTCCTTACTCCTTGCTATGCCAATAGCTCAAACTTTACCCCAAAACAAAACCTTCCACTTCCAATTAAACATCTACTTTTTGGTCTGTATGGACACTATAAATCATAAAATCAGAAGTAAAAATAGTTATATTTAGAAAAACACAATAAATATACATAATCAAAAAAGGCAATATGATCAGATGGAAGCCCTAAAAGATCAAATACACTCAAAGACGAAATGTACTTATTAGAGAAAGAAAATCCTTCAATACCCAGCTCAAATGTCTCTTAAATATCTTCATTCCCCCAAAAAGCTGCTCTGTCATCTATGCTCCAATTTATCACATTCTTTAGTTATTACTGCCATTATTAGCCATTATTAAATGGCAGGGATAGGGATTCTTTCATACTCATCTTTGTATCTTTCCAGATTTGAGCACAGTGTTTGGCACATGGTAGGTACCAGTAAATATCTGCTGAATGAAACACTGGACTTTTAGTAGCAATGAAAGAAATGTGCTGAAAATATGTTTTAAAAATACTTTTCTATAGTTGCAAGTCATGCATTATAATAAAATCTTTCTCTGTCACCTCCACAACTCCAGACCCTGAATTCCTAATTTGTTTCTTTTATGGCATCATAAATCTCAAGTTGTCCATAACCATTAATTCTTTTGGAGTTGAAATGCAGATTCTATCAACCAATAGCTAGACTGTGAACATTTAATTCATGAATTGCAAACACTTTTATGTAAAGAGTAGGCTGAACACATTTTCACAGGAGTAATAAATAACTTCAGATGTCCTTGTGAGAAATTCAGCTATAGGGCTCACCTATTAATTTTCTCTACTGAATGCATTTCCACTTCAAAGAAGTGTTACCTATCATTATTTTATGCTACCACAGTAGAGAAGATTTAATCTTCTGTTACATCAAAATTCCCTTGCCTCAGTGGCCATGTGATCATTCAGTATCACACCTATTCAAAACCTGTCATGCTGAAAATCCACTGCCCTTATTCAATATCCATTATCTACTTACAACCAAGAGAGGTTAATTAACTTAAGCATGGTCTCAAGTCAGACAATACAAAAGATCTGGGACTGCTCTCCTAATATTCTATTAATATCTATGCATCGTATATGTTCAAGCATGCATCATACAATTTCACAGATTTATTGAGGTAGTTGATATGAAAGTATGAAAAACATGGACAAAGTGCATTACATATGCTAATTATGTTACTTAAATTTACTTCAATTAGAATTGTAGGTCTATCAATGAATAGTCAGTGAAATCTTACTAAGTTTAAGCCCCCATTTACAAGTAATAGGAGGGAGAAAAATAAGGCTCATAGCAGTAAATATAATAAGCATCAGAGTAAAGAAAAGCATATGAGAAGTACAAAGTACACCTGGGACTTAAGAGAAAAACAGAACTGTCAGTCACACATACTGTATTCACCTATCAGAAGAACTAAAGTGAGATTCAAACTTGCTTTGTTTGGATCTTAGGGGTAGAACGAGGATTATGGGAAGATATCACATGGAACAGATTTCTCTCAGTGTTAAGAAATATTTAAAAATAGAATGCCAGAGATAAAAATTCCTGTGACAATATACTGCAGATATAATTTCTATATGTATATGTAGATGTCTCTATAGTAAGAATGGTGGGTTGTGGGTCTCTAAAAAAGACTCCCATTTAAGGCCAGGGGTACCCAAACAAACACTGTTATACACTTACAGTTTAAACACAGAAAAATAACATGACTATACTGTCCATTTGAAAGATAAAGTTATCAGTATATTAAATGCATAACAAGGTAGGAAACTACAAGAAAGCTACTAAATAGTCAAAATAATGAGAGGCTGCTGAAAAGGAGCCAGAAGAGTCAAAAAACATATTTTAATAACCTGAATAAATTGTTAATATCATCTATTACTGAACTTATAAGATGAAACAGGATTCAAAAATAACTTAACAGAACTAATTTATCTTACTATTTATTTTAATTTCTTACATTAAAATATTTTGAAATCCATATTAAAAATGTCAACTACATTATATTCAAAACTGAATTTACTCCTCAAAAAGTCTATTTGTTCCTCTTCTTATAATATCTATCTCAGTTGTAAGAAAATTCACCCAATAACCTTGGTTAAAAATCTCATGGTAACCTTTAACTTCTTCCTTTGTGTCTATTATGACCCAGATATCCAGAATAAGACAACTTCTCTATCTCCTTTGCCACTGTTTTAACTAAGGTTGTCATCCTCTCTTGCTTGGTTCCTTTGAACTGTATGTAACAGCCTCCTGATTCTCCTGTCTCTCCTCCAGTTTATGAGATCAAGTACCAACTCCTTTCCACGGTATAAAGGCCTACTCCTAAGTGTGGCCTCAACCTATTTCTCAAGCCTCATCCTTGGCTATTCTTTCCTGAGAAACCTATGCCACAAACATATAAGAAATCCTATTATTTCCTAGTCATTTCATACATTTTCTAGACTATAATCTTATTTATTTCACATGGTACTTGTCAAATGTCAGTGCCCGGGCAAGGGCAATCCCTACATAGTAAATAATCCATAGTAAATGATCTTTGTATACCTTAGTTGTTGACTCTTTAGAATGATTGAAAAAAATTTTCCCTCAATATCTCCTACTAAACTAAATCATTTTTCTAATGTATAATATGCTATACATTATAATTTTCCAAACTGAAATAAAAACCGAAGGCACTATTAAGGCACTGGTATCAACTATTAAGGCACTGGTATATCAACCATTAAGTCACTGGTATATTCCCTTATAATATTTTTATTATGCTTAAATGTTCTATACATGATTTTATTTAAAAAAATATTTTTAGCTTTAAAGTATAATTAAAAAATAAAATTGTGCACTTATTTAAAGTATACACAGTGATGATTTCATGTATGCATACTTTGTGAAATAATTACATCAATCAGTTTAAATAACATATCTATCGTCTAACATAGTTTTAACAATTTTTTTGAGTATGTGTGGTAAGAAGTCTTAAAATCTACTCTTTAAACACAGTCATATTAACTATAGGTTTTCATTTGCATGTTGTATATTAGGTCCCCAGAGCTTATTCATTTATAGTGAAAGGCTTATACCCTTTGACCAGAATCTCCCATCTCCTTGATCCCTTAGTGCTGGTAACTACACTTATTGATTAGCATATGTTGAACCATCCTAACATCCCAGGGATAAATCCTACTTATCATAGTGTATAATCTTCTTAATATGATGGCGAATCTGGTTTGCTGGTATTTTGCTGAAGATACTTACATTCAAATTCATTGGGGTTACTGGTCTGCAATACAAGGGTTTCATTGTGCTGTATCTTCATTGCGTACATAAATGAAATATACAAATTCCATTTTTTCCCCCACTGGCTACTTTAAAATTTTTCTGTTATTGATTTTTGACAGTATTATAACAAACTGTCCCCTTTTATCCCTTCTCCCTTCTCCCCACTAGCCCTCCCCCGTCCCAGTTTATTATAATAAACTGTCCCAGTTTATTATGAATCTTTTTGGAAAACCAGGGGATTCATAAACTTGGGTGTCCTAGATTTGAGACGATCTCAGGCATTTTTTCTTTAAATAAGTTTTGTCCCTTCCTCCCTACCTTCTCTTTCTGGGACTCCAACAATATAGATTATGTTGATGATATCCTATAATGTCCATAGGTTTTCCTCATTCTTTTCCATTGCCCCTTTTTTAAAAATTCTCCTCTGAACAGATAATTTCAAATGACCTATATGCAAGTCACAAGCTGTTTATTCTGCTTGATTAAGTCTGTTGCTGATGACCTCTATTACATTTTTTCATTTCATTCTTCATATTCTTAAGCTCCAGAATTCTTGTCTTTTTTATGATTTCTCTCATTTAAACTTATTTTGTGTTGTTTTCCTGATTTCACTGAATTGTCTTTCTGTGCTTTCATAAAGTTCACTGTGTCTTCCTTAAAACAACTATTTTGAATTCTTTATTGAGCAAACTGCAGATCTCCATTTCTTTGAAATCAGTTACTGAAAAATTACTATGCTCCTTTGGTGGTGTCATTTTTCCTTGATTTTTCATGTTGCTTGAAGCCCTGAGTTGCTGTCTTCACATTTGAAGCAGTCACCTCCTCCATTCTTTTCTCACTGGTTTTGGAAGTGAAATACCTCTGTCAGCCTCAGAGGCATTTTGAGGCTTTCTCTTGACTTCTCATAGATACTCCTGCTCCACACTCTTGTTCCCTCTTGGGGGGAAATTCTTAAAATTGTAAGCCTTTTTTTTTTCTTTTTAATTTTATTTTTTTCCCTTTCATTTGAAGAATCTTTTCTTTTAAAGAAATTTTTTAAATTCTTTAATGTTACCACATTTTTGACCCCTTTTATCCCTTCTCCCTTCTCCCCACTAGCCCTCCCCGTACCCTAACACTCGGGTAACCACTAGTCTACTGTCCATGTCCATGAGTCTCTGTTTGGTTGTCATGTTCATTGTTGCTTTTAGATCTATATTCCACACATAAGTGATACCATGTGGTTTTCAACTTTTCTGTCTAGATTATTTTGCATAGTACGATTATCTCAAGGTCCATTCATGTTATCGCAAATGGCAGTATTTCATCTCTTCTTATGGCTGAGTAATATTCCATTGTAGATATGTACCACAGCTTCTTTATCTAATCATCTATCGTAGGACACTTCAAATAATACTGCTATGAACATCAGTGTGCAAATAACTTTTCGGATATGGGTGTTCAAGTCTTTGGGGTAAATGCCTAGTAGAGGGATTGCTGGTTCGTATGATAGATCAATTCTTAGTTTTTTGAGGAACCTCCATACTGTTTTCCATAGCATCTGCATCAGCAGTATATGAGGGTTCCTTTTACTCTGCATCCTCTCCAACACTTGTTATTCTTGTCCTGTTGATAACAGCTATTCTAACAGGTATGAGATGGTATCTCATTGTGGTTTGGATTTGAATTTCCCTAATAGCTAGTGAACTTGGAATATCTTTTCATATGTTTGTTGGCCATTTGTATGTCTTCTTGGGAGAAGTGTCTATTCAGGTCCTTTGCCCATGTTTTAATTGAACTGTTTGGTTTTTTTTCTGTTATTGAATTGTATGAGTTCTTTGTATATTTTGAATATTAGGACATTATCAGAGGCATTGCTTGCAAATATCTTCTCCCATTCGGATGGCTGTCTCTTTACCTGTTGTTGGTTTCTTTTGCTGAGCAGAAGCTTTTTAGTTTGATGCAATCCCATTCATTTTTTTACTTTTACTTCTCTTGCCTTTGAGGTCAAATTCATAAAATCCTCTTTAAGTCCAAGGTCCATAAGCTTCATTCGTATGTTTTTTTTTCCTATGCAATTTATTGTTTCAGGTCTTATATTCAGGTTCTTAATCCATTTTGAATTAATTTTGGTGTGTGGTGAAAGACAACAGTCTAGTTTCATTCTTTTACAGGTGGCTTTCCAATTTTCCAGCACCACTTATTGAAGAAGTTTCCCTTCCTCCACTGTATGTTCTTGGCTCTTTTATCAAAAATTATTTGCCCATATATACATTGGTTTACTTCCAGACTATCGATTCTGTTCCATTGGTCTGTTGTATAGTTTCCATAAAAATTAATTTACATTTTTGCTTTGTTTAGTAAGATCTTTAGTATTAAAGTGTAGGTTTTTATAAAAAATACAACAAAACAAAACCAAACAATCCTAAAACTTAAACACAAAAAACCTAAACTTTGTTTTTCATAAAAACCTATACTTTAGCACAAAAGGTTTTACTAAACAAAGCAAAAATATGAATAAATTTTAATGGAAACTAAATAATGAACATTATAAAAAACTATGAAGGATAATGAAATATATTTTATCAACTTCTCTACTGCAGCAAAGAATAAAAAGAAAAATAAGGGAACATAAGATGTATGCCAGAGAATGTTTCTTCACAAACATTCCTTTGGTTAGATAGAAATATGCAAGATGGTGAAAAGAACACTCATAAATAAGCATGGAATTAACACAGTAAAAAGGATAAAATATTTCACTGATAAAAAGAAAAAATCAAAATTTCACTACAAAATAAGTAAGTATAAGGGGAATGCTGTATAACAGTTAGTTTCATAGCAAAATGCTATTGAACACAAAAGAAAATAAGCCAATTCAGAGGAATGTTTGCTGAGCCCATACAACAGAAAATGTGGATGCTGCTACACAAACAGTAGTCTGTACATTTGCTCGCAAAGTTTGTACACAATAATATGTTTCTTGTTGGAAAATAACTAATGTAACTGACACAAAATATGGTTTACGTGTAAAGTTCTTTTCTATTTTAGAATTAAGATATTTCTTAAGTTATAGAGAATAATACTAAGCCAGAGGCATGCATGATGGTAGAAATCTTACACAATCATTTAGAGTCAAATTTTCAATAGCACTTCTGAAAACTCTAACCTATACTGCCAAATATAAATATATCCCAAAAATTTCAAATGTAGAACCCTAAATTGCAAAAGAAGCAAAGTTACAGAATTTTTGCTACTTTAAGAAATTATTTTTTCTTTACAACATGGCTTATCATTGCTATTCATATACTTTCTGCATTAATCACATACTTAAAATGATTTTTTTTCTAATCTACTTATATTTTATTGAAATACTATGCTTACCCTTCATGTACTATTTTGTGTCACTTATTTCAGAGTTCAGAACCGGATACGATCTCTTACACCAATGGACTCATATTCAGGTATAACATATAGAGTAGCTAAAGGCTAAAGTCCTCTCTCTCTCCTGTGACCATGGCTGAAGCCACTAATCATTTATGGCAAGTTCCCAGCAAACCCTGCAACATGAGCCGAGTTGGCTTTCAAAGGAAAGTTGTACTGTTGTCCTAAAAGCATTCTGGTTCTCCCTGATACTTGCTGAATACTCATCCACTCTTCGTTCATTCTTTCAGCAAACATAACCATACATAGGACCCACCATGGGGCAGATTCTGTGCAGCCTTGGGGACATTTGGAGATCCTTGAGTGGCTCAATATTTTGTGTAGGAAAAGGACAAGTATAAAGAGCATTAAAATGCTGGAAGTATGTATGTAGAACACACAGAAAAGCATCTCAGGTGCTCTGTTGGTGTGTTTGAGAGTGGAGAAATGCTGGAGAGTGGATGGAGGTATAATAAAAGGTTCCCCAAGGGAATCCTGGAAATTACGCAGAAATTAGCTATGTAAAGGGTAGGAGAGGATGGGAAGGGAAAGGGAACAGAGAAGGGGGAAAGAAAAATATGGGTGTGTATCTGTTGGGGAGTAATATGGAATTTTTGCAGGCAAAGCACACAGCTTATAAAATGAGAGAGAACATGGCACTTTTAGAGAAGTGTAAGCTGATCAGTGTAACTAGGTTACATTCCTTAAGAGATGAAGCTGGGAAGTAGGCAGAAAGATTGTAAATGGCCTCGAATGTCACGTTATAGAGCAGAGAGTCTATAATTAGCCACTAAGAAATTTTAAAAGCAGTATTTGTGACAGACTCCAATTTAGAAAGTTATCACATTTATAAGTATCTTGATAGAGCATTTAAAAAAAAAAAAGATCTGTTATATAATTTCCTATGTCCTCAGGATGATCTA
Source organism: Macroglossus sobrinus (assembly GCA_004027375.1). Taxonomy (NCBI): domain Eukaryota; kingdom Metazoa; phylum Chordata; class Mammalia; order Chiroptera; family Pteropodidae; genus Macroglossus; species Macroglossus sobrinus. The sequence continues at coordinate 373,646 of PVKZ01000886.1, forward strand.
GAAACATATTACAAGTAATGTGCTCCTGAAATGTAGATAAATTTATTCAAGGAATCTGGATTACAATTTATGGCATTTTATTTTTAAGAGGAATTAAATCAGAATCCATATGTAATTCTCTGCCATACAGCATAACTGAAAAACTGTAATACAGTTTAATGAACATCAAAACAAGATACCATAAAAAGAATATTTCAAAGAATGTATTAGAAAAGAAAGGTTAAGTGGGATTTATGCATTTAGTTGTGTTCCCCAAAAATGATGTTGGAGTTCTAACCCCTAGTATCTTAGAATGTGACTTTATTTGGAGATAGGATATTTACAAAGGTAATAAAGTTAAAATGAAGTCATTATAGTAGGCTCTAATCCAACATAACTTGTGTCCTTATATAAAAGGAGAAAATTTGAAATGGACATGCAAACAGAGAGAAATACTGCTTTTAAAATTTCTTAGTGGCTAATTGTAGCCTCCCTGCTCTATAACGTGACATTTGAGGCCATTTACAATGGAGTTATGCTGCTACAAACCAATGAGTTATCAAAAAGTGAGAGAAAGACCTGGAACAGATCCTTCTCTATTACCTCAGAGCAAGCATGACCCTGCTGACACCATGCTATCACACTTCTAGCTTCCAGAACTGTGAGACAATAAACTTATGTTGTTTAAGGACCCAATCTGTGGTGTTTCATCATAGCAGCCCAGGAAGCTAACACAGCAGGGTTACAGAAAAAGTGGTTTCTAAGAACTTGCATAGCAACTGAAAGGAATAACTTCTCTCTAGACTTGATCCTGTATTGTAGGGCAAACATTCTATAAAGAATATTATTAGATCAGCTGACAAGGTTGATCTATGAAAAATATATTAAACTATTGTATTAATTTAAATTTATAAAATGGTAACTGTTACTATCGTTATATAAGAAAATATTACATATATGTGTATATAGTATATAAATGCACATATACATATGTGTGTTATTATATGTGTATAGGCACACAGTGGGAGGGGAGAGGGGAAGAGAAGAGGGAAGAGAAGGAGTGAGGAGAGGTGGGGAAAGGAGAGAAGAGAAAAGGGAGAATGTTTACATAAAAATTGGAGGGTGTAAATGTTACTAATATTGGATCTGAGTAAAGAGCACATGAATGTTTTGTGTATATTATTTTTGTAACTTTTTGCAAGTTTAACATTAACAGAAAAAGTTTAATGCCCAAGGTCATTGTTTGAAATAAAATATTTTCAGTAAGACATAAATAAATAATGAAAGATAAAATGAAGAAAGAAAGAGAAAACTGAAGAGAGAGGAAGGAAGGAAGAAGATTGATCAGAAACTGATTTGAGGTAAAGAAATTCTAAAATGTCTCAGAAAATTTTGAGTTGTACATTTCCATGTAAAATGAAAATCAAGCACTATATTCATAACATTTAACTGAATATGTTATTTAATGTTATAACAATCAAACAAAATTTGCCTTGGCTTAAAAATAATATCAGAATCATAAAAATTACTATAACATTTACTGGGGATGTCTGTTAATAGAGAGAAAAATAACCTACCTTTTCATATTTACACAGAACTTACAGAACTACTCATTGTTTTCCAGCACTGCAAGTACTTTGATATTCATCCTAAAGTTTATTTTCTAATGACAGATCTAAAATGCAGAGTGAAAAGAATAAACTAGACCATAAAAAATAAGTCATACTGTAAAAGTATGAATCAGTCCTCAGGGGATGGGGTAGAGGAAGGTCACTTTCTGGTGACCATGACCATGGAAATTTGCTGGTTTATACAAAATTCTTAGTTGGAAAAAAATTGTTGGACAGACCCCAGTTCAAACAAACATAAATACCACAGTAAGCAGTCATTTACTGGGTATCGCTGTGCAGAGTTGCATGAAAGCATCTAAAGGCAGAACAAAACCCACAGCAGAGATGCTGCTTTTCAGATATACTGCCACTGTAGGTGACATGGCCCAGTGCCAAAAACAAAGGCAGTGAAGGACTGGAAGCAACTTCTTTCCAGTACACAGGACACTATCAAAAGCAAAGGTGGATGTAAGGAGAACAGGGTGAGCAAGAGGTCTGTGAATTCAACTTCTAGTGCCATCGTGTGAGCCCATTAGTCTCACTATTCTTCTCCAACCATTGTCACTAGTCCCTGGCAAAAATGATAACTTCCAGCTGTATCTGGCAGACACAACTGTGACAATTTACACGAAGATTAAAAAAAAATAGTGTATTTTCTAAATCTTTCTTTTTCTATTATAAAAATAACACTTCTTCTATCCTTCTAACTTTGATAGAACTTAAACTGCTCTAGATAAGCAGTAAGCTACTACGAATGAGGTTTCGTTTATTTTTATTTTCCTCAAGTCAGTACATTCAAGTACTTTAATAACTGAAAGAAAAATATTATGGAAAACTGCTCCAAAATAAATGAGATTGGCCAATGCATAAAATAACATCCCAGGAATAATTTGGGAAGAATTATTTTATACAAATTCCAATCATGGTGACTGGGGTAACTTTTTAAAAAAAATTTAAAAATTTTTTTTTATTACAGTGACATACAACATATATTTGTTTCAGGTGTACAACATAGTAATTAGGCATCTAGAAAGTGAGCACACCAGTGGGCTTACGTCTACTGCTGGCAAAGGAGGGTTTGGTCACTACAAAGTGATCATCCGATAAGTCTAGTGCCCATCTGACACCATACGTAGTTATTACAATATTACTGACTATATTCCTTAAGCTATACTTTACACGCCCATGACTATTTTGTAACTGCCAATATGTACTTCTTAATCCCTTCCTCTTTTTCATCCATTCTCCTACCCTCTCTCCCATCTGGCTACCATTAATTTGTCCTCTATATCGATGAGTTTGTTTCTGTTTGTTTATTTATTTTGTTCTTTAGATGCCATATGTAAATGAAATAGTAAAATGACACTTGTCTTTCTCTGTCTGACTTACTCCACTCACCACAATACCCTCTGGTTCCATCCATGTTGTTGCAGATGGCAAAATTTCTTTTTTTTTTATGTATGAGTAATATTCTCTTGTATGTATATACCACCTGCTCTTTATCCATTCATCCACTGACGAACAGAGGTGGACCTTTATTAAGGCATGACACTATTAGTGTATTTAAGACAGTAACATCCTGTTTCAAAAATGACTTAATAGAAGAGGGATGGTGAACATACAGTTTATAAATGGAAGCACAAAAAGTAAGAATTTGATAGTGTGTCATAAAGAGACCTAGAAAAGAAGGTATTCAATTACGTAAATATAAATATTCTGATTTCTGTGGCAGGCATTCTATCTTTGTACTGGAGATACAATCATGAATCTAACATGGCCATTAAGAACTCCTTTCCAAAAGAGTATAAGCACTGAAGAAATATTATTCAATGAATTAAGTTCATCGACTTCCTCTTTTTATTTTAAATCAATGTTGCCATACAGTGATTTTTGCTTATATTTGGATTCCTATACAGTTTGGGCTAAGAGAGAAACTACTAGCAAGAAGAAATATTCTGTTTCCTCAATAGTTAAAATCCTCATGACAAATAATTTTGCTTTACATGTTATCACTTGCAAGTGTTTAGTGCATGTTAATAACTAAAATATTTATCTATAGCTGGGACCTGAAAAACAATTGTCTCTAGCTGCCATTGTCAGGCTGCTTCTATGCTTTTCTGGTTCCTACTTATTTTATATTTGAATCTTTATCTTTTGTATTAAAAATCTTGATCTTGACATTAACACAATTACTTAGTTGCTTAATCTACAATATACACATAATAGTTTAAAAAGAACTATCCCAATATTACCTAAATATAAGACTAGTTTAAAAAATTTAAGATTTCTTCTGGTTCTTTTGAGCAAAAACGTATCCTACTAGAGATATTCTTATCTTACTAGGGTTATGTATTCCAATGTGTTTTCAATTTTTAGTGATTGAATTTTTCCCTTTTTATTTTTAAATTATATAAAAGATTTAATAATTCCAAAGTCAAAACTGTTAAAGAAAATAGGTTCTAGTTGTAAATCTCACATTTACTTTGGGCAGTGTATCTTGGGGAAAGACATCTGTAAACTGGGTCAAAGGATAAACAGGTAGGTAATTTTGCTAGATATTGGCAAATTTCCCTTCACTGTAGTATGTCATTTTGTATTCCCATCAGCAACAGAAGAGAGTGACTGTTTTCCCACAGGCTCATCAACAGAATATCTTGAAATTGGAATATATATTGGAATTTTGCCAATCTGAAAGACGCAGATGGAATTTCAGTACAATTTATATTTATTTTATTATGAGAGAGGTTGAGTAATTTTTCTCGTGTTGAAGGGACACTGACATTTATTTTTCTGGGATTTGTTGTCCATTTTTTTTTATTATATTGTTGGGTTTTATTTCTCTATAATTTTTAGGATTCCTTTATAAATGAGGTCCACCAGACATTGTCTAAATTTTAAATATCAAATATCTTTATTTAATTCATCATCTGTCTTTTGACTTTGTTACTGATTCATTTTGCCACATGAAAATTATCTATCTTAGGGTAATTAACGTGATCACTTTTTTCTTTAAATACCTTTGAATTTTGAGTCATAGTTGAGAAAGTTTTTCCTGCTTTCAGGTTATATAGAAATTCACTAGTGTTTTCTTCCATTACATCTTTCACTTTTTCACACTTAGGTATCTAATACTTAGTTTTTGGTATGAAAAAAACAGACCTATGGTTATCTTTCTTTAAATGGCAAGCCTATGCCATTTATTATAAAGTCATCTTTTCTGGACTGTTTTGACATTAGATGAGTGTTTATAACCTCTCTACTTTCAACACCACTGAGCCTCAGAATAGTACAAAATAGGTACTCAACAAATATTTGATGAATATATGAATAAATGCACATTATTTATTAACTGTATCTCAGGAGATTCTGAGATAGTTTGTGTTTTCCACACTTTAAAATATACTACTGTATTATTCTTACAGAATTAAAAAAATTTTGTTAGTATGTTATATTAATGTTTTAATTAACTATTAAGTAATTTTGGCAGAGAGTCACAAAAGTCACTCTAGAATAAATACAGAATCTTTATATTTTTCCAACATGAATGTAACATACCTTAGAAATAGCATCAATTCACTTTATTTTGCTTGTAGATAGCATAATATGTGACTAAACAAAATGTTGCTCCCATTTCATTTATCCACAGTTCAGATCTCAGGTGTTTAGAGAATCTAGAACATAGCAAAAACTCAAAGAAACTGAAGGCCATGAGGAAAATAAGCTCCAAACTTATCAACTTCGGTGGTGAAAGCCACTATCATTCCTCAGGATGTTACTCTAACATATATGCATAAAATACCACAATAGATCAAAAGATGATGAAAACCCTGACAGAGAAAAGTGATAGCTGACACAGGAAAGAACTCTGAAATGCTGATAGAAAAGCTAAAAAAAAAAAAAAAAAAAAAAAAAAAAAAAAAAAAAAAAAAAAAAAAAAAAAAAAAAAAAAAAAAAAAAAGAAGAAAATGAAAAAAGGCAGAGGAATGTGCATCATTTTAGCTGAGGAACAAAAAGGTCTATATATCGCAATTACTTTTCAGGACAACATGAAAGATACCTGAATTTTTAACCATGAATATCCCAGAAAAGGCTGTCTATGTTCTGAATACTCTGCTTAAGATATAGGAAAATGTGTAACACATTTCATAATAAAGATTCTTTTTCAAGGAAGAGGTGAATAAAACATTGGTATTTGAAAGTATAAACTTCAATTATATGGAACTTTTTCTGTGTGGGAATTATCCCATTTCCACATGATGCTGAGTGCCTCAGGCACTGTTCTTATTCATTCTGAAAGTTTCTATTAAGAAACTAAAATTCATAGATATCTTTCCTTTTTTATTAATTTCTTTAGGGAAGACATAAAATTGCACAGTCATAGTTATAACACTTTCTAGTGGGTTTATAACAGATATGGAAGCAATATATATGACAATAGAACAAAGTAGGAAGGAGGAAATGGAGCTGAGTTCAAATTAAATAATTATATTTTACTGGAATTAAACAAGTATTAATCTGAAGATTAAGATGATTGAGGTAACTGAGATAATTAAGATGCATACTGTAGCTAGAGCACTAATAAAAAATTAGTAATTTTTTAAGAAAAAAACAAAAGTAGACTAGAAATACCTAATATAAAAAATAATAAAGGAGAAACAGAGAAACAAAAATATCTAAGACTAAAGAACATAATTAGCAAAATGGCAGACATGAATCCAACCATATCAACAATAGCATTAAATGGCAGAGACTATCAGACTGGATCAATGATAACCAACTATATGCTGTCTACAAAAGAAATACTTTAGAATCAAAGACAAAAGAGGTTGGAAGTAAAAGAATGGGAAACCATATACCATGGAAATAGTAGCTATAAGAAAGTTGGATTGGCTACGCCAATATCGGGAAAAATAGACAATAATTACTAGAAACAGTGAGGGATAATTTGTGATGAAAAAAATAGTTCATCAGGAAAATGTAACCATTATAAACATATGCACAATGGTAGGCTGAAAAATGCTCCTTCCCTCCCCAAAAAAGATAACAAGTCCGAATATCTAGAACCAGTAAACCTATCTTATGTGGGAAAAGGGTCTTTGCAACATGATTAAGGTTCTTGAGATGAGAACATCATCCTTATCAGGGAGGATCCTCTGTGTAATCACAGGCATACTTGTAAAGGGAAGGCAGAGATTTTATAAGAGAGAGAGAAAGGAGGAGATGTGAGGACAGAGGCAGAGATCTTCTGGAGGAAATGTAATACTGATTATGGACTTCTGGCCTCTACAACTGTGAGAGGATATATTTCTGTTGTTTTTAGCCACCAAGTTTTTGGCAATTTGTTATAGCAGCTATAGGAAACTAATATACACATTTAACAGCAGAGATAAAAAATACACAAAGCAAAAACTGACAGAATTAGCAATAATATTTTGGAACCTCAACATCTCACTGGCAAATAAGGATAGAAAGAGACCTCAAATCAGCAGATATAGAAGACTTAAAAACAATAAACCAACTTAGTCAACTGAAATCTACAGAACACTTGATAATAGAATGCCCATTGTTCTCAAGAGCAAACAGACTCCTCCAATATACGCCATATCCTAGGTCATAAAGCAAGTCTCAGTACATTTAAAACAACAAAATCACACAAAGCATATTCTCCAGTCACAATGAAATTAAATTGGAAATATACAGAAGGAAACCTGAAAAATCCACAAATATTTGGAAACTAAACAATACACTTCAGGATAGCACATAAGTCAAAAAGGAAATCACAAGGAAAATTGGAAAATGTTATGAGATGAATCAAAATAAGCAAAATATCTAAGTTTATTGGATGCAGCAAAAAATAGCACATAAAGAGAAATTTATTTCTGTAAAAAACAAAATTAGAAAAGAAAAAAGAAATCAAATTAAAAAAAAATTTTCCCCCAAATTAAGAATCTAGTTAAAGAGCAAACTAAACCTAAAGCAAGCAAATGGAAAGAAAAAAATGAGTATCAAAGTGAAAGCGCAAAGGAAAAAAAAAAAAAACGGAAACACAATAGAGGAAAATCAAGTTCAGTTCTTTGAAAAGATCAACAAAACCGACAAATCTTTAGCAAGAATGACTAAGAAAAACAAATGATACAAATTAACCAAAAATCAGGGATGAATGAATAAAGTTGTTAGCATCACTAGCAACCTTAGAGAAATTAAAATGACTATAAGGCATACTGTGAAATTTTGTATCAATAAATTAGAAAAACAAGTACCTAACAAAATACAAATTACTGAAACTAATTCAAGAAAAATAGAAAATACAAAAATACTCCAACAAATAAAGAATTGAATTGGTAGTTAATAATCTTTCCACGAAAGAAATCCCACGTCCAGATTGCCTGAGTGGTGAATCGCACCAAATATTTAAAAAGAAATGAAACCAATCTTTCACGAAGTCTTTCAGAGAACAGAGGAAGAGGGAACCCTGCTACTTCTCCTTCTATGAGACTAATATTATCCTGATATTAAAGTCAGACAAAGAAAACACAAGAAAATTACCTATCAATGTTCCTCATGAACAAAGAGGCAAAATCCTCAAAAGCAATATATTAACAAAAGAAAATACAATATATGTCAAAAAATTTATACCATCCAAGTGTGATATATTAAAAAACACAAGGTTGTTTTTAACATTCTCCAATCAATTAATGTAATATATCATATTTTACTTTTTGTTTCCTGTTCGGAGAACTTTTCTCTATTCCAAGGTCACAAGGAAATCCTCCTGCATTATCTTCTAAAAATTCTACCCTTATATTTAAAGCTTTACTGTATTTTAATTTTTGTTTGTGGTAGAAGATAAACTTCCACTTTCAATTATTTTTCAGACATAGGGAGAAGACAACTACACAAGCCAACAAGAAGCCTAGAACAGATCCTTCCCTCACAGACATCAGAAGGAAGCAACCTTGCTGAATTCTGATTTGACTTCCAGCCTCCAGAACTTCGAGACAGTAAATTTTTGTTGTTTAAGCCAGTCAGTTTGCGGTCCTTTGTTAAGGCAGCTCTAGGAAATTAAGTACAACAACTATCTCAGTACCCTAAGCTGAAAAGTCCTTCCTTTTCTTGCAGATCTGCAATACCAGCTCTGCAACAGTTTCTAAGTCCTGGTCTGTTTTTGGGCTCTCTCTTTACTTCGGTTAGTCTATTTCTCCTAATTTCCCCTAACTACTATAGCTTTATAATATTTCTAGATATATAGTAAAGCAAATCCCTCTGAAATCTGTTCTTGTTCTCAGAGAAGGTCTTGGCTATAATTGGCCCTTTACTCCTTTACATTTTTTTTCATATTCCAATAAGCAAGAATATCCTGTTGAGACCTAGATTGATTTTTATATTGAATTTATAAATAATTTTGGGGAGAACAACCTATCAACATGGGATTTTTTTTTCACTTATTTAAGTGTCCTTTTTGAACTAATAATTTCACAGTATATTACATATCAGGACTAAGAGTAAACCAAACAATAGTAATTTTAGATTTTTTTTAAACTTCATAAATTTGTGCCCCCATTTTCCAAGGATTTAGATCCAATCACTGCAAAGAGTGGGGAGGGGAGAGGGAAGAATATGTCTACAGCTGAGAATAATTAGTACCAGTTGAAGCTACCATGACTACATATATTATTATCCATATCATCATCAGTGCGGAAAATGAAAAGGCAACTGGAATAAGAACAGTATGAAAGAAAACAGGTTAGCTTCTGTCTGGTCAGCTCTCTTAAGAAACAGGTTTTTAAATGCCATTTACCCAGAAAATGGAAACAAGGATGTAATAAAGGTAAAAAAAAAAAAAAAAAAAAAGTACAACCTCTCTTAAATCTTGATCAAACCTCTCAGCCTTACAGTGTTTATAAACACTGTGATTTGGAACATAATATGCCATTACAATAATCTAATTGCTATACCATTGCAAACTCTGCCATCTCAAGCTGTGGGTCTTGCTGTATGTACATACAGCACTTTTTAATCAACATGATATTCTTAGTGTCAAGTATACTGTCATCACTTGAGAATTGTAAATTTCCCATTCAAATGAAAAGGTTAGAAAAGCTTGACCTAGTTCATTGAGAGAAATAAGATCTATGAAGGTTTAGGTAGGTTATATAGATTTATATTTAGCAATAGATAGGAAAAAACAAGGTTGAAGAAATGAAATTGGAAATTTCAGACAATATTTAAAAAATCATTGCTTTTAATTTGTCCTTATAACATCTGGAATGGAGATAACATACTCATTTTTTCTTTCCTTTCTAAATCAAGTGACTACACATGTCACCATTATGAATTAGTAGAGAAGACAAAAGCTACAGAAGATACACAAATGCAAATGTGAGTCTAACTAGGAAACTCAGGACAATTCATCAATAGAAGCCCTCCTGTATTACCTTAACGCCACCTCTCAGCCTTGAGAGGCTTTCTATTGCAACAACCAAAGCTATCAAAGAGGAAGTACCCTCCAAATATGGTCTGTCTTGTTCCCTGAGTCTTACAGTGCCGGTCCTAGATATATAGTAAATACCTGTTATATGAATGAATTACTTTTATTATAATTGGAATAAACTATATATTCTTCAACTAAAATAAAATGTTCCATTTCATCAAGTTTTATAAACAGACCCACCATTATTGCTCAAAGTATGCTTTTCTTCGTCTTTTATTCCAGTTAAAGCCTGGGGGTTATAAGAGGCAATATAATACAGGTCCATAACATCAGCATTATATCATAAGAGATATATGATGAGCAGTCTGAACTCATACATTTTTATATTATTTGAAAGTATGAAAGCCTGTTTCTCATTTATATTTCAGAAGCAGTATTTGGAATATTTTTTTTTTTGTCCAGATAATATTAAACAACACAGACCAACCTCTAGCCTGCAAAAAAAAAAAAAAAAAAAGACTGCTCTGGTTTTACCCTGATTCCAACTGTTCAGAACAAAGTATAATTTATTTACCTGAAAGACTAATCAGACCTAGGTAGGTTTTCCTTCTAAAATACACAGGATATTATCTTCTGGACATAAATCCAACACTTTGGCCACTTTGTCAATCCTACATGTAGCTCTTCATGACTTACAGAAAGCTCTGAGGATTAAAATGGTTAGGAAAGATAGTAGTTTTGTTCCTCTAACACAAATTAAAAAAACGTATTACCAGTCCACTACCAAAATCATGTTCCTAAAAATATCCTATGCCCTGAATTAATATTTGCGCAAGTAAATACTTAAAAAAGACATGCTGAGTATCTTAAAATGAGTATGTCAGTTAATTAATTCTGTGATCCCCAGCTACCAACGGAGTACTGTACAATCTGTTATTATTCACTGTCCTATAGATCATCTGTTCTTGGTGCTGGTTTGTTCCAGGAAGAGAGACAGCTGCAACACTATATCCCTGTTCAACCTGAGGGCCATCTGACTTTAATTGTAACACACAGCTTGATGTGGCTCTGGCTATGAGAAGCCAAAGTATCGTCTGTAATAATCTGGAAAAGCAGAAACCTGCCAACAGAGGGCTGAAAACAGGGACTTGTGCTGTCTGGCTGCCTGACGGGCTGCAGGAAATATGATTAATGAGTAAGGTATAATGATATCAGGAACCCGATTAGCACCACAAAAAGGTCACAGATCAAAGTAGTATGCATTTCATGAGCTACAGTCATTGCATAAAATCTGAAGAAGTAAACCAAAAAGAAGAGAGGGATAAACCTTTATGTGATAACATGCTCACAGATAATAAAATACCATACTAATAATTCAGTCACTTATCGAAAGTTAACGAAAATTATAAAATGAATCAATATGAACTGCACTGTAAGAAAGCTTCGTTCATCATAGAAATATAATAAATATTTCTGAATGAGTGAATGAATAAGTTCTTTCATAAAGACACATGAAAATAAAACAAGTATTTTTGCTAATTATGAATTGAAATGATCAGAGATGTAAATATTCAATGATAAACTGTATTTGCATTTAACTTGCAAATATAGTTCTGCTAAGACACATGCTTGTTCAGAGCCTAAACTATGAAGACTTCCGTAAAACTTATAAAAGGAGGAATCACTGGGACAAATGTTTAGCAACTTAATAAGTTATAATAACGTGCAGTTAGTATTATCAAATACTATTTTGTATATAATTTTGTAGTCCTGTCCATGTTTAAAACAGGAGTGGGCAAAACCTCAATCTGATTGGAACACAATTTGGGAAGTTACCACCTTCTGTCTTTTGAGTCCTTGGGAAACCCACCTTAAATGGCTCTGGCTTTTCTGAGGGAAAGTAAAAATGGGAGGCACTGACAAGGGAGTGACTTAGCTTAATTCATACAGTTAAATTTTCTTAATTGTCGAAATATTGTTGAAAAGCTTTAAATATAACGTTTTCAATGCGTCTGACTCTTATACCAAAGTAAACACACTAACACACCTCTTTGCACTTTTAATACTAAATATGATCATGATTAAGAGAGAGCTGGTTCCCTTGAGATTTGAAAGTTTGAATCATACTGGAGGAAAAAAACACTATCAAAATGAAATGATGGGAATATGATTTTAATTATTTTCTTAAAAAGTTATTCTAAGAATGGAGATGAGTATTTATACTTTTCAAATATTATATAAATGTTATTTTTTATCTACCTAAGAGTAAAAACATTGTTTAACATTGGTAATTCAAAAGGAACCATTCAAAATGAAAAAGACAAGCCACAGGCTAGGAGAAACATCTTTGAAAAAGATATGGATAAAGGATTTTTATGGAGAATAAAAAAAGAGCTCTCAAAACAGAATGATAAAACAGCCTAATTAAAAAATAGGCTAAACATGTGAACAGCTAGTTTTGCCACAGAACATATATGCAGAAAATAAACTGGTGAAAAGGTGGTCAATATCATTAATCACTAGGGAAATGCATATTAAAGTCACCTACTAGAATGGCTAAAATGAGTAAGACTGGTAATACCAAGTCATGACAAGGATATGAAAAATTGGAACTTCACACATTGTAGGTGGGAATGCAAAATGGGAAACATATTCTTAGCATGTGATCCAGCAATTAAATCTAAGAGAAATGAACAGATGTCGATCTTAACATATATACAAATATTCATAACAACCTCAAATTGGAAAAAAACAAATGTCCATAAACCAGTAAATAAACAAAGTATGCTGTATCTTTACAATGGAATACTATGCAGCAATACAAATAAAACAAAACAGAACAAAAACAACTACTGATGTAGAAAACAACACAGATGAATCTTAAAGGCATCACAGCTAAGTGAAAGAAGCCAGGCACAGACAACACATTATATAATTCCATTTACAATAAATTTCTAGATAACGCAAAACTACAGAATCAGCAGAGACCTGGGACTGAAAATGGAAAACAAAGACTGATATGATAGCAAACCAGTACAAGCAAACTTTTTGGAGCGATATAAGTGTTCTAAAGCTGATTGTGGTAATGGTTACACAACTGTATAAATTTATTAAAACTTACTGAATTGTGCTTTTATAAAGGTAAATTTTACAATATGTAAATTATACCCGAATAAAATGTGTTTTAAAAGGGCAGTCACTAAAAGAAAAAGAAATTGCAGAATGACTGTACTTCCCATTGACTTCTATGCACCCCTGAGAAACAAAGTCACACAACCATAGACAGACAACTGTCACATCTAAAAGTCTGACATCTCCTCCAAATCTTTCAGAACTAAGCTTTGTCTTTTGATCTCATCTTAATTTAATTTATATGAGAAACTTCAAAAGCACTGGGGTAAAAGTAAAATGCAGTGTGCCCCTCAACACTGTGATAGAATAACGCTAGGCACTATTTTCCGAGTGTATCCTAGGCATTTTACATACATCGTTACAATTTTATACTCACAATTTCCAAATTACAAATGAGGAAACCAAGGCTCAGAAACGTTAAATAGCCTAGGATCCCATAACCAGCAACATGATTTATCCAGGATTAAGAAAACTGGACTAGTGAAGCCTATGTTCTTTCCACTTCCCCTGCCGTGCTTCCAGTATATACATAAAACGTGACATTTCAGTAGTAATGAGATTGTAATTAGAATCTGAAAGGTAGGATTAAAACACAGTTGTTGGTACAAAAGGTAAGAAATGTCATCTAGGACACTAAAATGCAATAATTTTCTTTGCTTAAATGTAAATTAAAAATACAATGAAATTTTGATTTCATCTTTAATATGGAATATGATAAAATACTACTTTTAAATACTGAGACCAATCTCTCTGATTCCTAACTTGTATTAAAATTAAAGGCAAAAAAAATCATATTACTTTTTCATAAAACAGAGTACCCATATAACAGAAGGCATTGAAGAGCTCACTAGAGAGGATTCTGAAAAGTCGTTTCTAAGCACAATGATTATTGTACTTTCAAGTTTCTAAGTTTTCATATTCCAGGTATTACATGAAGAGTTCCTTCAAAAGAGATACAGGATATAATTTGATATCTTGTTTTTATTACCAAAATGTGCATTGGCCTTCTAACCTGGCACACACAATTATGGTCTTTTCCTGGTACGAGAAATCCATGTTAGAAAAAGCATAGCATGCCAAGTTTAACTAACAGTTTTTGCTTATAATTTTGAATGATCACATACATATGGAATTAACCTAAACGCTGCATAAAAGAATAAAAGAAACTGTTATACCTTTCAATACAATAAAATTGTATCACGTTTATACTGATTCATGAACTATTATGTCACTCTCAGTTATCCCTATCAACTACAGTTCTGTCCAGAAGAGCAAGGGTTAATGATTATACCAACACATAAACCATACTTTGAGAAAAGGCTCATGACAGAGGAGATAATTACTATCTTACCAATCTGTTTATGCGAACAAATTCTTCTGAGGTTTTGGCCCAAGGAGGAAGTTCAACATCAGACACTACTGTCCCATCATCCATCACTCCAAGATTGTAATTATTGAAGTTGACAAACATCTCAGGGAGATAATAAAATTCAGGAATCAACTCCTATATAAAAATAAAAGACAATGTCATATTATAAATTGTAGAATACTGACTAGATATTCATAAAAGACCTTGATCATTTCCTACTATGCAGGAAAAAAAATAAAAAGAATTGTTTTCTCTTTTCATATCACAGCCCTATTGCAGTTTCTATTAAGGTAGACAGATACCATCCAACCAAATTTAAATAACATTTTACTGGTTGGTTATATGCTTTCCTTCAGGACAAGTTTCATAACCTCAAAATTCTTAAATACCAACATTTGAGTAATATTTGAGGTTTGACAAGACAGAAACAGAGATTAACATGCTGTAACAATAACAACAACTTAAATTTGAGTTTTTAATGAGGTATACAGAATTTTACAGAAAATAAACAAAACCTTTACAAGCTGTAAAATTCCACTACCTTAGGCCCTTCATTAACCAGGAAGATATTCATTATAATTAGTCACATTTAACAGTATATTTGACTCACATTTCAAAACATTCAAGTTTAGTTTTAAGGTACTAACATTGATAAAAAATTCAAAACTTATAAGTAGTCTAGAAAATGACCTGTGTAAGAAATTGAGTAAATTAGGAATTTAAAGGACATTTAAAATACACTTTAATAGAGCATTTAATAAGCAGAAAAATTCAGCCAGCTAGGTTTTTGTGTACAATAGGCCCCATGTATAACTATGTCAGAGGTCCTGTAGATCAGACTTGAAATCCAGTTTTGACATGGGTCAGTGACTCAGTGGTCTTTCAGATACCCCCTCAGGGCCAGCCATGGCAGGCCTGGATTTCCAAACAGTTGAGTAAAATAGGGAGGTCATCAGATTTTGGACAAGGTCAGTATGAACTTGCCAGAGCAAAGAAAAAAGATCCAGCAAGAATTAAGCTATTATCACCTCCATCACCCATGTGAAATGTTGCTTGACTGTGAATTGCACACTCTTGGTTTACAATCACAATAATTAACTAAGCAGGGTAGAAATGAGCTTGTCCTCCAAATGCCTGACAACCACCTGGTCATTGGACTTGAAAAACTTAAACTAAGCAAAAAAAAAAAAAAAATTAAGAGAGAACCCTGTTAAAAGTTTAATCATAAATAAAATAAAAAAGTAGTCACTCCAGTTTTAAGATTCTCATCTTCAAAAACGATGTATGTTAAGTCTAACTGACAAAAAGGGGAAAGACATATGTGTTATTTTATACAAGAGCTATATCCAATTTGTCTGAGTTAATGTTTACTGCATGAGATGAGTCAGGTACTAAAGTAAACTCTTAATAAACTTATTGCATTTTATCTTCACAATAACTTCACAAGGCAAGGTATCATCTCTATTTTAAAAATGTACTAAGACTCAAAGAGGTAATTTGCCAAGCTTACACAGCTGATTTATGAAAAATTTGGAACTTAGATCAAAACTTTAACTCTAAAGTCTGGGTCAAATCATCAAGTAAGCATGGGTTCTACTTACACGTTTACACAGTGGTAAACATTTTAAATATAAGTTTTAACATACATTCTAAGTTATTTTTAAAAAGTAAATACAAACTTTTGATTCCTTCATAAGAAAACAACTGGTTTATTTGAAAAAAATATATTGCATATGTGTAAAATGCATATACACTATGTATATAGTATTTATTATTTAATAAAATTAATTAAACCAGAAAGAATTTTAAAATTATGCTATTTACCCAGATATGAAGACAAATCCCCTTATAATTATATCAATAATTCGCTGAAGTGTGCCTTCAATATATTCCAACTTTAAGAAATTTACTAACAGGTCTTAATTTTACTTCATATCTTGTGCTACTTCTGCTATGCCTACTTTGTGTATTCAAAAATCAGAAGCTGCATTTTGGCTTAACTAAATGCTAATTCTTTTTATTTCAGTAATATCCACTCACCCCCAACTCCAAACCCAGGCCCTCACATTAGAGGATGTAACCCTCCTTTGGCCTATTATACTCACTATGCTCCTGAGTAATAATTCTCCTAATATTAAAAACAATTATAATGGCTGAATTTTAGATGCTAAAATTTCAAAACAAAATAGACATAAAACAAATAAGAAAATTTTCACAAAAGATATGAAGAAAAATTTTAAATCTTACTGGACCATATTAAACTTTCAGTTATATAATTTCCATCATGCTAGGAGGAAGGTAAAAACTCATCAATTTCCAAAATTGCCACAGATTTTATCTGAGCTTTCTTACTAAAAATAGATGGCCTGTAAATTTTGTACAATGGACATTATACAAATATTTCAAAATTACAATTTTTAGCTTTATTAATTGAAAACTAAGCTTAATATTTCACTTGAAATTTATCAATATATACATTTGTTTTGCCCCCTTTATTTTTACGCCCCACCCCCAAATTCCTCCATATCAAGAGAGTAGTCAAACATTTTCAGAACATTTGCTGAGTCCAGAACAGAGGCCTCTTGAAGACATCCTCTTTTTCTGTCTTTTGTGAGAGTTTAAGCAAAAAGATTATGTCCAGGAGGAGCAGTATCAAAAGTTAGTCTTTCTAAAGAGACCGAAGTCACAAGAGAGGTTTTCTCTAAGATTAGGTTGGCAAATTTCTCAAAATCTGCAATCAGCTTTCTTTCAGCCTGACTGGAAGGAGAGGGGATGAAGAGGTTAGGCTGACACCCAGGGGATGGTGAGTGGTGATCAGGGTCACACTTGTCCGTATAGCACTTCTGTATGAATTAGAAAAAGGCAACCCTTGTGAGCTAATGCAGTCTCAAGGGAACTCATTTTGGTAAGTGGAATATAGACTGGATTTCTGCTCCTCTTCTCTCCTGCAATCACGCACCCTTACATAGAGAATAATCTGCCCAACTGTGGTGAACTCATGATGGTACACTTAGGGAAAGTATCCCTTGGTACCAGGAATTTTGGAATTAGCAAATATTTCTTAACCCAAGTTTGGTATAATCAGCAGAGCTGTCTGCTTCCAAAGATCATGTATCTTACAGAGTGAGGATATGACAAGATGGACTAAAGATGTGAGGGACAATTTTCTAGGTACCTCTAAATTGAAGACTCCATGAGATTGAGGACTTTATATATCTTGTTTACCACTACACTTTCATAGAGTGTGACACATGTTAGGCATTCAGTAAAAATCTGTTGACTGAAAGATTGAAAAAATGGTATTTAAACTCAAAGATAAGCAGAGGGAAAAAAAATGAGAACAGTTCTGACAAGGGGAATATTTTAAGAAGAGGTACAGAGATTGAAACATGCATACCATTTGTTTCTAGCGATCAATGAAGAACTATTTCATTGCTTTAGAGAGGACTATCTACACGAAGTGGGAAATAAGGCTGGAGACTCAGGCAGGGTCAAAGTGCAGAAAGCCTTGAATGCCAGGCTATAAAGTTAACCTTTTTTTCCACCAGGGAATTTAAAAAATGAACATGAATTTAAAATAAGACAAATTTTTCCAAGAAATTAACAGACAAGAAAGATTACAAAGCAGCTACATGTATGACAAAAGACATTATCAAATGAACACAATAAAATTAAGGAGTGAGCATATATTCTTAAAACATATTACCTCATTGTAAGGAAAACTGCATAAATAAATTGATAGAAGTTGAATACCCTCTTAAAATCAAATAAACATGCTGAACTCAACTGAGGTACACCAACATGTGACAAAAGAAATAAACAAGTATACGTATGGCCTAAATTTTATTAAGGATGACAATGACATTCAAGTTGTACAGCAGAATTCCACCTTAATCTTAAAAGCATCTTTCTAAGAACCGTGACTTGATAGAATACCAACAATTACAGTTCAAAATTATCTCCTTTGACAAATAAAATTTAGTAACAGTCAAAGATTAAGTCTCTCTAATACTGCTAATGTACATTTACAAAGTGAAGTATGTTTTATATTCATCAGAATAGAACATTCAGCTCTGGATAAAAAACACATGTTCAGCAATTCTTTAAAACATCAGTAGAAAATGATAAGTAAACAACACTGACAGAAGACAGAGATATTTATAATTCACATTTTCTACTGACTTGCTGACAATAATTTTAATTTCTATCATTTAATTAGGCAGACGGGTCTTAGCTGCAGGTAAAATGGTCAAAATGTATTGAATCATCTCCTAAAATAAAAATTCAAAAGGTTCAACCAGAGGTTATACCACAGTTCAGGATAAGCCCATTGCTTTGATCACAAATCCCAAGGCTTTCATGGCATAATGACAAGGATTGGTTGTGACCACACATATGCTTTAGTTTTCTTTATTACGGTATGATCCCCACTGACATGAATGACCTCTGCAGCAAGGCTATATGATTCTCCTGCTAATCGTCACCAATTCTGGCCATTGAACTAAAACCATTACTTCAATAATACTTGAGTAATCATGACACATACTAATCTATTAACCCAAGGAAACAATATAAACAAAATCTAAATAAAAATAAAGATGCTACTTCAGAGCTAAAGTTAAATTTTCATTTAATCTTTAGTAAAATATGAAACCATGACAACTTGATATAAGCACAATAGCAAGATAATTAATTTAACGTATACTGCTTGGGGGACACTGATGGTAATAAAAGCGTGAAAGCAAAATTTTAGCATTTCACTATTAGAAAATAACATTTTATGAAAGAAAAATTTAAAATTTGCTTTCTTAATAAACAAATAAGTAGATGATCAATATATTATAAAAAGATAATGTACATGCCGATATATTTTAACTTTCAAATACTTATTTTGCTACTCCACCAAAAAACTTAAAAAAAAAAATTCATCAGAGTTGAATTGTATCTATGTCACTTTAAATGAACTGCATATCTGAAAGTTTTCAAACTGATGCTTAAATTTAGTTTCTCTTTATTTAATAGATAAGATACTAATTTTTTCATTTAGTAATAGAAATATAACAGTAATTTTTAAAATTGGAAAAGGAAAAATAATCTATAACCCTTCTAAACAGATCCAATAAATATTGTGTCATTTTAGATATTATAAAACTGTCATTTTCAATGCAATAAAGAAAACCTTGGATTATGCACCAATGGATAATAGACAATCTATCTCAATCTAATATAGTGAACAGAATAACTGGGTTTTAGTCTTATCTACTCAGCTTACTGGTCACAGGTCTTTAAATTAATTAAATTTTTCTGACCCTTACTCCCCTCAACTGCCATTTCTAAAACAAACGATTATTGTGAGACTAAGAGATAATACAGAATTCTATATGCACATAAGATCTTATAACTATTAACAATTATTATTATTATTAATGTGACCCCTGATAAAAATCCCAAATTACAGACTCAACTTGCCTGATCTTAGGGCCAACAGCACATGCAGTGAAATATGCCCATTCATAAAGCATGTAACATAATTCGAAGGGCATTTAACAAAATTTACTTGTAAAAATTAATGTGTCCACAAAAATATTTAAGACTTCATAATTCCTAAGTAACTACTAAACTTAAAACAAATTTATTATTTTTTTATTAGCAATGACAGTATGGCTTAACATGTCTCACTTTATGATGAATACCCTCAATATTTTATAGTTTTCTCCAGCTTTCAACACATTTTTTCACTTCCATGTTTGAACTGGACATTTTTACCCCGCCTTTTGCTGTCCCAGGCCCCAATCTTCAAGAAAATTGTAACTTAGGACGCGATAATAAACATGAATAACGCTAACAACAGGTACTGCCAGAAAACAAGACGTAAATTACATGCTCACCTTAAATCCTTTCTGGAACAAGTTGTAAAAGGCATACACACTGCTATGTGTGAGTGAGAATAGTTAATTCGGTGTCCATGAGCATAGTAATGAACAGTCTACATTTTTTTATTGAACAAAAATATCGAAAGATCATCAGTCAAAAAACAAATCATAGCTGGAGTTTGTTCACTTTTGTAATTCAGGAAGACACCACCATTTTCTAAGTGCCTTAAAAGATTTTTTCTTTCCTAGTATCTAAGTAGCATAAAAATACAAATATTCAGTGTTTCAAATAATTTTTATCAAAAGACAAAAAAGAAACGATTCATGTGGACAAAAAAAATACAAAGTTCAATGCTAAAAAAAATTAGTACAGCAGGTCCTTGAACAATGTCATTTTGTTGATGAGATGCCTCAGGAACTTAGCTCCCGTTTATGTCAATTAGCCTATGGTAAAACTGGTTTCAATGTAATTTTGTTTCGCTTAAAGCTGCAGTGGAGTGAAGACTTAGTGCACATGGATACATCGTCTAACTGTTAAAGAAATGTGACTAAACTGACAACTCTGAGAGTTACGCCTAAGTTATGCATAAAAACCAGGATAAATATATAGTTCAGTTAGACTGCATTTACATTTTTAAGAGAAAGGTGAGACAGCATGAGTACACTATAATGTGGATATGAGTGTGAAAGGGAGAAAAGACTGGTGGAAGGAGAGGGACTTGCAAAAGAAGAAAAGAAGAAAAAAAAACAGAGAAGGAAAGAGGGAGGCAGGGAGGGAGAGAGAGGTAAGTAGAAAGGGCGGGAGGGAGCACAAAAGCCAGAAATGTGCGAAGGATGTATGGAAAAGAGTAAGCATAATTTTACGTTCATTAAGCAATAAAAATTTTTTATTTAAAATTATGTCTAAAAACAATAAGAATAAATTCAAACTACCAAATCATCGAAGTTTAAGGTTTTTTTTTCAACAAATGCATCCAGAAATGTATTTCCAGCAATTATGATTAACTACAGTTAAACACTTTCATATAAATGGCTATAATGCTGATGGTATCAGCATCCATGAAATGTATTAGGGTAGACAGTGGGTTGATAAAGAAAAAAAGGAAGCTAACTTATCTTTAAATTCCAGACCCCTGGGATTTAAGAGGTAGTGAAGGGCAAGTCAAAGGTCTCATGTTTTACAAAGCTCACAAGACACAAATAAAACTACTACAACCACCTCCATTTTCAATTACCATTTAATAAACATGTGTGTACTTACAACTAAACGAATAAGGGTTAATTTTTAAAGCTAAAAACTAATTTTTGTGATATTAGTCATTTTAAAAAATATTATTTAGCAATATGTTTTTACTTAATTATAAGTACTGAATTTACTGTACTGACCCTACTAAGTTCATAACTTAATACAAATTTTACATTTATCACTAACAACACACAATGAATTATAAGATAGGGCTTTTAAACTGAATATCGAAGATACGACTGACCAATGATAAGATATCCAAAAAGACTTCTTTCATAAAGCTGTAACAGTAAGAACACAATCTGTCTTAATAGTAAAAATGTAGATGGTTGAATTGACAACTCTTGGTCAGTGGATGATAGTCAGCTTTCAGTTTTCTTGGGGAAAGAAGAGCCCTTCCTAAAATATGAGATGTTAGCACATATACAGTTGGGTTTTGCCGTGCCCTTCTAGCTGGGGTGGCCACACACTCTCTTCTTTCTCCTCAGATGACCTATTTTCCCTAGGCTCCTTCACTGACTCCTCTTTTTCTGACATCTTTAAATCTATCCACTCTTTCATACAGCCAATATGTACTGATTTCTAACTAAATACAAGGCATGTTCTAAATGCTGAGGTTCCAAAGAGGACAAAACAAAAAGTCTCTACTTTCGTAACCTCTAGTGATGAAGACATAAAGTAAATAATCTGCTGTATGTGTATCATGCCAAATAGTGGCAAGTATTGTACAAAAAATAAAACAAGATGAGGAGATAAAAAATGATTTTAGAGAGAGTGGTCAGTTTAAGTCTACTCTAAGGAGGTGACATTTGAGTAGAGACCTGAATGTAATAAGGTGATGGGCAAAGCAAGTACCTGGGGTAGAGCGGTTCAGGCGGCACAGAGAACATTTTATGCAATGCCACCCAAACAGAAGTGGACTTGGAATTATTTTTATTTATTTTTTAGGTGAGGCAACCTTTGGTTGATCTCCAAGATTGCGAAGACCTTGTCAGCTTACAATCCCTTATTTTTTAAAAAAATTTTATGCCTACAGTACCTGGTCTTCCTAGGTGGTCTCTTATCCAAATACTAACCAGGCCCAACCTGAAGAGGTTGAAGAGGAACAAAAACAAAGGCATGTGAGGTTGCAGAAGAGTAAGAGAGAGAAAGAGTCAGACAACACAGGGCCCCTCAGTGGCTATAGTAAGAACTTGAATTTTGTTCTCAGATGAGCCACCATTGGAGAGATCTGACCACAGGACTATGATCAGATTTACAATACAGAGAGAGTCTTCTCACTGTGCTGTATGGAGAAGATACCATGTGGGCAAACAGCTAAAGTGAGAAATTATAGCCACTTGTGTTGGGTCCTAGTAATAGTGGTAATAACTGGTCAGATTCTGGATGTTTTCTGAAGGTTGAGAAGATGGGCACTGGGGTGTGTGTGAAAGGGAGGAATCAAACTAAGCTTTTTAAAGGCCAAGCAAACTCAGTAAATGGCACACTCCTTTACTGAGACAGCAAACACTGGGGGAAGAGAGGACTCTTTGCGGGGTGGGGAGGAGAGTAACTGGAGAGTTTGGTACTGGAACATGTTCATTTTAAAATGCTATGGGCTAATTAGCATTCAGGGGAGAGCTGTGAGATAAAGTGCTAGGGATCAAGTGCTGATGTAAAAGAGATCCAGAGACTAAGCCGGAAGGCACTCCAATGATGTAGGGCATGAGAACAAGATAATCCAGTGAAGAAGCTGGGAAAAACGTACACAGAGAGCCAGGGGACAGTGTCTCCTTATGTCGGAAACCAAGTGAAGAAAACGTTACAAGGAAAATGGATCAATTAATTGTGTCAATTATGCTGACAGATCAAGTAGTAGACAAAATGAAAATTTCATTGGACAACATGGAAGTTGTTCATCAATGACTCTGACAAGACTGGCTTCAATAAAGTAGTGGAGAAGTCAACCCAAAGCCAAGACTTGAAGAATTACTTTTAAGGAACTAGCTATTCAACTAGTTGAGGAACTTACCACCTTTCCTCTTAGGTAACTGTAACAGCCTCCTGACATTTCTCCCAAACTCAAGCTCTCATCCTTTCCCCCGTCACTGAATCTATTTTCCATACAGCTGCCAAAGCGCTTCCATTTATAACAGAGCCAATTACATGATGCTCCTGCTTCAAAAATCCTCAATGGCTCTTCTTCGTCTATTGCAGTGTACGCTAAACTATAGCCCATGAGCCAAAAATGATCTGTCACCTATTTCTATATGAAAAATTTGACTGGAACTCAGTCACTCTCATTTGTTTGCATAATGTATTTGGCCATTTTTGTACTGCAGTGAGAAAGCTGAATAGCTGTGACGGAGATTGCATAGACTGCAAACTGAAAAATATTTATTATCTGGCTGTTTACAGAAAATTTTTGCTGAATTGACCTACAAAATTAAGTCAAATATCTTTAAAATATTAATAAAGTTCTTCTTATTAGACTACAACTGTCAGTATCTCTTTTTTCATGTGCATAAGACCAATTAGCAGGCCAATAAAGCATTCTCCAATGTGCAAAACATGTTCTCTAACTTTGTTCAAGTTATTTTCCTTGCTCAGAATACTCTCTACATCCTTCACCCCATGCACTTCTACATTTCATCAATGTATTTAATAAATATTTAATTTAGTGCCTACTATGTTTCAGGCACTGTTTTAAGCTCTCAGGATAACCTGATGAGCAAAACGGTCCAGAATATATGCTCTTGTGGAGCTAATGATCCAGTGGGATAAGACAATACACAAACGAACAAATGTATGTATGTCGGCTAGTGAGTGACATGAAGAAAAATCTAAGTGGAAAGTGAGTAAAAGTGCGTGGGGTGAAGGATGTAACTCTGAATAGGGAAGACGGAGAAGGCCTTACTAAGAAGGTGATATATGAGAAAGGACTTGAAAGAGATGAAGTAAATCCATAAGGATTTCTGGAGGAATTCTTTAAGGAAAGGAAAAATAAAGCAAAGGCCTTGAGGTGGGAAGATGCCTAGAGTATTTGAAGAATACCAAGGAAGTCTTCCTTCCTGTTTGGCTAAAACAGAATGAGCAAGGGAGCAAACACTGTGGTAAGCCTACTTACAGAACTGGGCAACACTTCTGTGAACTATTTACCAGGCAGAATACAAAGCCTCATTAAGGGTCAGATCTAAAATGGAACCATCAAGGCTGCATAAATGATCCTATATAATAAAGGTAAAAATATAAATTATTTTTATTTCACAGGAGAAAGAGGCCATACTAGCTTTAACTAAAAGCAGTCTTTCAGTTTCAGCATTATTTACAGTTTAAAGTCTGGGGGATCATTTGTATTTCCCCCAAATGATTCTCAGTATTTCTAGAAACTCCAAGATGATACAAATAAAGGTCAGGCTACGATTGATGCAATTCCATCTGAAATACAATGTTATATCTCAATAAAATGTTTACATTATTATTGTGATTTCTTTTACATTTCTTCTACACTTATTCTTACACATTATTTAATATATAATTTAAACATGCGTTCTAAAGCGTTAAAATGCAACACTTTTAAAGAGGCAAGATGAAAACAGGGCACGATTAAATCCTCAGTTTTAGAAAGACCAACTATCAGGAGGTTCTTTAAATAGCCTATATAACCATATACTGCACATTTTTCATAGTATTTGAAAGTAAATTGTAGGGTCCAAGTTAACTGGTAATCAATATAGAAAATGGGGTAATAAATCAATATCCTGTTCACCTTAGAAAAATTTTATGATTTAAAGAAATAAGGTGTGTGGGGAGGGTGGTGGTGGTGGTGAGGGAATATCCATATTGATTAGAAGGGAAAAATGAGTCCAAAAGGAAATTTCTGTGCCTCTGAACATAATGAAATGATATTTAAGAATGAAACTATGCTTTTAATCAGGCTCCAATCAATTTGACACTTGGAATTTTAAATTCTTTTATTTTTTTTCAAACCTTTCCCTTAACCTTCCTTGTACTCTACTTCTGCAGATAGATAGATGCCCTGTATAACACTTCCAGAAAGTGAGAAACTAAGTAGCGCAACAGCAAGAACTGAAATTCTAGTACTGTCTAGTAATTGGAACTATTGTGGAAAAAAGTCTGCTGGGGCACTCAAAGGAAAGCAAGATAGATAAAAGCCTTTATTATTTGTGAAGAAACAAAAATAATGAGCAGAATAAGGAAGGAGAAAAGCAGAGAAATTCATGTGGGTTCTGTTTTTTTGTGCATGTTGTTTTTAATGTTGTAGCTATTTTGCATGGATTTACCTATTTTTTTACAGTGTTTTAGGGGAAGTGTTTGTGAAAATGGATCCAGACATGTGCTAATTAAAAAAATCTTGAGAGAAAAAGACTTAGATTTAGAAAAAAAAAGAGAGCAAACCACAGGGATCTATCATTTGCACCTCCTGTTTATCAAAGAATTAAGCAGGAATGTTTAGTACTGAGAGAGAAGAAAGTTGAAAATATCCTGAAGATAGCTGAACCCTCTATTATACTACAGGAAAATATAATTTTCAAATTCATGATTTTATTTGAGTGGTTGAAGTTTACTTTTAAGTTTTCAACTGTAAATTGAAGACAGTGATGTGAGCTGTGCTGAGGTGGGGAAGGGTTTTTTGGTACTGGAAGTACCAAACTTAAGTATGAGGTTATAATGTGGTCATTAACTGCTTAAGAAATTTAGAAATAAAAAATTTCATGTTTTTAATTTGATAACAAAAAGTCAAACACATCAATGTTTTCATATCTCCCATTACTTATTGAGTTAAATAATTAAACAGCTTTGAGATTAGAAGTAGAATTCAACAACTAGTAAATCTGTTAACTATTCTGATTTATTGTTTCCTCAAATCCATCTCAAAATTATCTCCTGATGATTCTTAAAGAGTATGACATGTAATTTCAAGAGTATTTCAGAGTACATTATTTATGACATCAAAAAATTCTGTGTCCCTATGTAAAAGATTATTTGTGCATATGATGAAATCTTTAATAAAATATCTTTGATATACATATTCCTATACAGTAAGATAAGGTATGTGAATGAATACCTTTTATAGACTGTGAAGTACCATACCTAAAAGTAGAATATAATTATCATTATATTGAATTTTTTAAGAAGTACTCTAGAGTAACATACAGATTAGTAGTGTAACTTTTCCTCGTTTGAATCCCACTATATCTCATATGATACTTATCATTTTCTCATATCTGGTATAATTATTTATGTATATAAGTCACATGTCTTTATGATGCTATAAGGAGCTTCACAACCATTGGCATATCTTGTTACATTCAAGTACTTTGCAGAAAGAGACACTATGGCATGAAAATAAAATACTGTTCTTCTTAGGGTAGAAGCAAAAGTCTAGTAAGAATTCTATTAGCTACTGTGCATCTTTTGGACTTTTATAGCAGTGAACATAGAGACAGGAAAAAAACTCTTACTTCTCCTCAATAACGACATAGTCCTATGTAAGCAGAGTTGGGTATGCAATTAGAACTAGCAGTGGAATAAAATGAAATAAGATAAAATAAAAGTCTGAAATTCTTCTTACAGTATTTTTCTGATTATATTAATTTAAATAATTCAGTTTGGAAATCCATTGAGCATGCTGCCTTACATCCATACATTTTTCCTTAAAAAAAAAAAAAAGATTCCAAGAAGGAGGAAAAACCACCATTCAGCAACTAAAGAGACAGACATATAGACAAGCACACATAGATACAGAAGAAAGAGAAAAAGACAAATTCTAAACAGTGGTTCTTGGCCACTTAGCTAATGCCTCATTCTTTGAGGTTTGTCTTTACTAAATTGACTATACTGAAAAAAAAAATGTCAACATTCATTCAACAAGGAACACATCAGCAACAATAACTATAAATGAAACATTTCTATACCTTAACATCAGATGTATCACGCTGACTGTTTCGCCAAGCTCTGGAAATTGATGAAAAGGTTCGATCTGCATGATCAAATTTTCCTCCTTGCAAGTTTAGAAAATAAGTTGTGAAGGGTTCCTAAAAGAGCAAGCAATTCAAAAAATCTGTATCTTCCCCCATGCATAAAAATGTAGTTTATAAAAACCTTCATACCTAAATACTTTAATGACTAATAGACATTAAATAGACTAACTAATACATAGTAGGCATAGACTGGGAATTACATCTAAATTATTACACCAATGTTCTTAAATTATTTTTTGTTTCAAAAGAAATATTTCCAAAATTCAGCATGTGCAACATTTTTCAAACACTCTTCCTTTCCAAGAACAACTGATTAACAACATTCAGACACAAATTACGTTTCATTTTCTTCATAGTACAGGGAAATAGTCCAATATGCAATTTTCCTATTGTTATGGCTCAATATTTAATTTATGATTAAGAAAAGAAAAATGTTTGGAAGATTTAAAAGCCTCCTCTTAGTTAAAGAACACTTAAACACATATTAGTGGATAATTGCTTGAAATTAGCTAAGCACTATAAATTACTTCTAGGATTTATGTCTGCCTGTACCCTTCTAACAAGCTTTAATTAATGATGTGCTGCTAATGCTTTCCCAAAGAAATTACTTTCTAGTAGATGAATCACCTTTCAATTTTACAGAAACATTTCTTGTTTAACCAATATATTATCAATACATGGCAGCCTCAGTGTAACCTACACACATACCTTATTCCATTTGGGGCAACTGAAGTTCCAAAATACATGAATATATGTCCGTGTAAATGAAATCTTATTTCTTATTTTAACAGACTACATTTGAATGTAATCCATGTTACAGTTTAAAATTTGGTAAGATATCAATCATTTTAAGAGGCAAATTCAAGGGAAAAAATTCACACAATTTGAGGTGAAACATTTTCAGTGCAATACTACACTAACATATTATAAAATACACACAAAATGGGATACAGAGAAATTTATAATCATTAAAAAAAAATTTAGCCTTCAAAACAGGTGCTGTTACTTCTTAATTACTACATATTCTCCACAACACTGAATTTATTTATCATGATATGTTATTCAAACTGAACTTACTATTCTTAGCAGCCATGCAAGGACAAAACTTGCGGTTGAGTAATGAGTACCATAGTGGAACTTTGGAACTTGATCGTCTTCCCAGGATTCATAACGCTCCGCAAAGAATGCCGCTCTTTTTGGATTCAAAGCTCCCACTGGCTGCCAATGGGGAGGGAAAAAAACAAACAAGAACAATAAATTTATCTTTTATCTCTTTCACTTTTTGAATGTCCTATTAGCAAGTCTGAAAGTGAAATTAAAAAAATATATTTACTATAAGCTAAAACAGTGTTATATTCAGAGAGTAGATAAAGAAACAAACTTATTTTCAATGCAGGCAAAACATACACAAGTAAGTGGATGGAGAAACCTGTCATTTCTCAGTAATCCCAGTTTCTGGTGAATAAAGGTCTTTAATCAGCCCATAACAAGCATTTTCATAAAGACAATTACATTAAGTGAATATTAGCTATATAATACTTACGAAAGCACCTATAAAACTCTACTTAGCTAATTAGAAGCAACAATCAGAAACAGTATCTTCAAGCCGGAGGATTACTTATAATAGGTTTGAAAGAGAAAAAAATAAAATGGTGGGGGTGAGGAATGCAAGGAGGAGACTATGAAAAGGGGGTTAAATGCAAACCTAGACATTTCTACTAACATGAGTAAAACCAGAATTTAGAGGATTAAAAACATGCTTGAATGAAATATAAAAAAATAAATAACAAAGAACAGTAGGCAGATTATACGCTTGTATAGAAAATAATACATTACAGCAGAGGTCCTAAAAGTAGTAAACAGCAAAGCAGTGAAGAACCTGGGCTTACTGGAATGATATTAGTACCCACTCAGAACGTTGTTTTGGAAAATAAAATGAGTTAGTACATGTAAATTCCTACAAACCATGCCTGTCAACATTCAATAAATGCTATTATTTTTAAGATATCTTTTAGAATTGGGGTAAAGTTTGAATAACAGCCTGTAAACCCCCAGCGTATCGGCTGGCATAAGATAAGAGCTTTATAAATGCCAGTTGGTTTCGTTATTGTTGCTGCTGCTGCTGTTATTCAGGGAATACCTGAACTCCATTTATGAAACAGTATAGAAAATTCTGTGTGATTACGCACATGTATATTTTCTTAGAGAAGGTATACAGAGTGTGTTCCTAAGATTCTCAAAGGGGTCTAAGGGTTCAAAGAATTTTAAGATTAGTTGCTTTCAGGTACAATTTATTCTCACAAAATATTCTCATCTCTAGAAAAAGTCTATACCTTATTTAAAATATAAGGTACCAATCCAATGAAAATAAGATATATGCAAGATTATTTTCTTTAATGAAAATCTATGAGTTAGTCGCCCCTCACTTATAAGAGAAAGAAAATATCTCATTATTTGTGGGGGAAATTAAACTAAAAGAAATATTAAAATGCTGGTTTAAAATAGATGTATTCAGAACTATTCTGTTAGCAATGTTAAACCAGTTTATAAACTGCTATTCATATTAATGTGACCTTAAGCAACATTTCAAATTTATCATTTTAGCTATCTTTCTTAAATTAATTGTTAACTATTTTTTCAAAACTGCTACTTACAGTATTTTTCCCTTTCAACAGCTTGATTCTAATCAGCATTTTATTTTAAGCCACTTTTTACTTTACAAGCAAATTTTTAAAAATGTGTAGTTGATTTCTATTTTAAATCAGTATCACAGGATACTGATTGAAAATGCCATCTTTTAAAGCATTAGTTTCTGCACAAAAGAATTAAATCTGATTTACTAAATTTATACCAGTTAAGAATGGAACTGACTCCGAGAAATCTTTGTTACAGAACCAATTTGGAATGCCTTTAAATGGATTTTAGTTATTGTCCCTAAAGACTGAGCCAGGCAAAAGGAAAGAAAGAAGAAATAAAATCACTGGAAGACAAATTATGTGAATTAAAAATAGAATCAATGCTCTTTTTGTATGGTTCTGCAGCATATTAACTATTCACTTTATCTGCTCCTATTTTTATTACTTTCCAAATGAGTACATCCCCCAAAATCAATAGTTATAGAATCACATTTCTCGAATATAATGCTAAAACCAATTAAGATTGATTTCACTAGCATCTAAAAAAAAAAGGCATCGTGCAGAGATCCATATAGGCAGAACCCACAGTATTGATTCTGGCTGTTATTGTTACAGTTGGTTTCTGAAGCCTGCTACAGGACAGCTATCAAGACATAGCACATTTATTTGCAAGTGTATAAAAAAGAAGTCCCCAAATAAAAGGAGGTTAAAAAAAAAAAAGAGCAGTGGAGCTGTGCAATGACAATGATACACTATCAGCTTACTCAGAGAAGTTACAGTGGGAATACACACATTGAATTATACATTACGCGAAAGCACTGATTTATTGTGGTAATAACATCCACCTCATTAAAAGATTCTGCTTTGCTGCAGTTGGAAGGCTACATATTGTTTACTGCTATAAATTAATGGCAGTGCAAAGAAGACTGTGGAACCGTCTTAACAATAGATCTGTAATGACAGTGCTGTATATCACAGCTTCCTCAGCAGCTTCATAATAAAATGGAGACAATGTATTGAGCTAATACATTCCACCATGCTGGCCCATATTTTTCTGACAACTGCTTTAAAAGATGAGCTGAATCCAACTATGTTATAATGCTGCAAAACTAAGCAAGAGTCTGTCATACACCAAAGTGCATCATAGCATTTTTAAAACATTGTCTAAATCAGCATTTCAAGATATTTATTCATCTCTACAAAAGAACCTAAAGTAAATGCTGATGGCTTTCCTTACTTATACAGTATTCTATTAAGAGTATCAATCAGAGGGCAATTCAGGAAAATACCTAGCACTACCATCCTACAGAGTGCTCTTTGTACAATTTAACTATAAAAGCTTGACAGAATATTTTGTTTTAATGATCAAACTTATTAAAGAAAGAAGAGCAAAAATACTGGTTATTTAAAATGGTCATAACTTCTTGAAAAAAAATCAATAAAAAATAGTTATTGATTAGAGGGGTATAATTCAAGTTCATAATCAGTAAAGACAAATAGTTCCAGGATATAGAAAAAAATAATTCTAAATATTACATTAAGCTAACAAATATAATTAAAGTTTATTTTTTAAATAAAAAATTTTGATCACAAGATGGAAAAGTCATTTAAATAAAATAGAATGATTTAAACTTAAGAGTATCAAGACTACCAAAAGAAATGTTACATTAAAAAAATGGAAATAAGAGTTTCAAGAGAATTCTCAAACTCTTGAAAATATATAAATAGCAAAGAAAAATCACTATACTTATGATATTTTAATCTCACAAATAGCAAAACAGATAACTGATTCTGTATGAGAAACACTAATGATACCTGTCAGAAAAAGATGTGCAAACCAAAACTTTCTAAATCAGGTTTTTAAGAGTATTACAATAAAAAATACCTTATTATCTTCTTTGAGAAGTAATCCTGTTACTAGAGAAACAAAAATACTACACGTAAAGTACCCAGCTCAGTGCCTGGCACATAATACATTATTAGCAATAATAATCTTTTTCAGCTTATTTGATTAAGAATATTTAAGAAAAAAGTCATTAAACAAGCCTGATGAAATTAGTGGAGTTTATTAGAAAAAAGTGTAATTAAACCTTATAATCCTCTAATGATATATACAGTACTGTGCATTATCTATCAGAAGCCTAATAGCATGAAATAATCCCAATAAACTGAACTGCTCTACTTTGAGAGCATAACCAAAAGCAAAATTACTTTTCAAAAGTCCGAAGGGCCCCCCAATTTTACTATGAAATGCATATGGAATCCAAAGCAAATTATAACCAACTTCTACTATATTAATTTGAAGTAAATAGTTTTGGATGCACAGATCCCTTCAAGGGCACACGGCAGACTCATATAATTACTAGTAAAAGTTAACTGTAAAAAGAAATAGCTTTTTGTAGTGTTGATACATTCTAAGTTTTTATTTTTTAAAATTTCTGGAAATCTTGCTTGAAGTTATATAATTAATAACATCCATAGCTTACATTTTGCAATCTATTAAACATTATTATGCATTCTCGCAATAAATATGTGAGCTAGATAACCCAGTTTTAATAATGAAGACAAGAAGTGCCTTGAGTAAACGTAGCTCAATTTCAATATAAATCCAAGAGACACAAACCCACCACTCAAAATCTGGTCTTTGGGCCATTTTATCCATCTAAAACTGTTGTATTAAATATTCTTTTTCCTAATATCAACAATTTTCCAATTTCTTACATTTCCACTTCTTAAATGTGATATTTATTGAATAGGCTGACTTAAAAGGCTAATGATATATGTAAAGTACTTAGAACGGCTCTTGATACAAAGGTACTCACTCAGTAAGTAAAATCGCTTTTAATGTTGTTGTTGCAATTATCACTATCACCATAATTCCCCTTCTGTTTGAGATTTATATGTGAACTGTTCCAATTTATGTCAACCTTTCAGAGGTAAAGTTCTAAACTTCTGGACCATGATTACATTTAGAGTAAGAAAATTATAGGAAACTGACAACAAATCTGAGTATTTTTGTACAGCAGAGATGTGCTTGAATTAACAAACTTCTAAGATCCAAGTCTCAAAAGAGGTTTTATATCTTTCTCTAAAGGCTTTCTTTGGGAAACCATTAAACTATCATAAATGAGGATGAAAAATAGAAGATTTTAAAAAAATCATCCTGGAGTGTAAGACTCAGAAATAGGGTGCTTGGAAATGCTAAAGACAGTGCATCATAAGGATACACTTTGTGGGTGTATAGAGAAGCACAGAAGAGATGCCAGAAGAGGTTCAGAAAGGGGAAGCAAAAGGGCACGACTACTTTTAGGATCTTGCTTAGGACCTTGCTGACTGGCCCAAAGCCATTTGCCAGTGTCATCTTCATTTGTTATGATTAGGAAATTAGAAATATCCTTTAATTCTACAATTACACACAATGCCTGTCCTACAGCATTTAAGAGTTCATAAACAAGAGAGGTTGCACATTAATTTCTTTCCTAGAGGCAGGGAAGGCCTAAAGACACTGAAAGTCAGCCATTGCAAAGTGAGGGCTAAAGACGATCAAAGAAAAAATTGGTTGAACTCAATGTATGAATTCAATGTTATATGTCATATTGAATGTGTCAGGTTAAATGCTAGTTTCAATTAAGAGGATGAAAGAGGGTGGACTATGAAGACATGTAACAGAAAGATGTCATTCTTGATTAAAGAATAATAATTTAGCCTGAAAAGATTACATGAAATAACTATGCTACATAGACCAAAGGGGCCATTCTATTTGATGACAATGCTACTATTTATTGGATATAAGTGAAGGTTCTAAGAGTCTTACATAAATTATCTCATTATATTCACAACAACCCCTTAATATATAAACCTACTGACATTTCTAATTTACAGGTTAAAAAAAAAAAAAAAGCTGAGTCTGGGAGAAGTTCAATGACTATTAAGGGTTGATCACCTAACCAGTGGCAGGGACAAGATTCAGATCCAACCTTAACTAGATTGACTACTAAATCTTAGAATGATCTGGGTTGTGTGGATTGATGAAATATTGGTGCAAAATCTGCGGGGCCATTAGAATCCTTTCATAGGAGGTTTGGATTAAATGTCCTTTTGAAAAAAATGCTACTTACGTTCTTATTCCTACCTATATATGTGAATATCACTTTGGCAGAAGGCTTTATAATTGGTGGGCGGGGGGAGCATTTTGTCTCAGGACAACAAAAAGATGCTTAGCAGAAACATCTTAAAAAAAAATAAAAAAGCAAAAGCAAAAGGTTAAGTACTGTCACCAAAGTGCACTGCTTTACTTTCCTCTTGACTTTTGCATTTGTATACCTGCAATCCAGGAACCAAATGAGAACCTTTAATTGTGTTGCTAAAGCTTTCGAAAGAAAGAAGCCAGCAAATTTTATTCTGTGCATCTTCACCACCTGCCCTCCACCCCACTCCCCAAGAGAAGAAAATAAACAAAGAGCCTCTGTCATTTAAGCAGCATTGCCACTGTTAGGAGGTGCAGCGACTATTTTGTGTCAGTTGGAACAGCTCTTTCATCTAAATGACAAGTATAACAAACAGCCTGATCAGCATTTTTACTCAACCCTGGCTTTTAGGGTATTTCTTCATACGCTATATATGACTGAAATGGTTTGGCACTTATCTTCATGCACTCTACATTTTATTTAATACTGTCAAGAAAAAAAATTTCATTGGCACACTACTGTGGTTTTTAGAGTTAACAAATAAGCACTTTTGTTTCAAGTATCAGAGCAGTTTTTAATCCCTTGAAACACACTTTCTTGCAAGTGGCATTAAACATACATTCACTATACTATTTCAATTTAACAAACACATCTTGGGAAAAAGAAACTATTTCATTTTACTTGTGCCTATGTAGAATCTAAATCATTTCAAATGCTCACATTGGTAGATTTAGTAGCAATGCCTTTACACTTCTATTATTTGGCTATGGTTCATGTTATGTGATTTTTACTACAGGTTTTTCTCTGAGTTTGAGAAAGACACATAAACTGATTATAGTAATCTGATAATCCACTGCCAGTGTTGAGCTAATACCAGAAGAACCTAAAAGACAATCTGAACAATCCAAGGCAAACTGCAAAAAATGTCTTAAGTAATTATGAAAATGATAAACACCCAAGAGGCCCATTGGTCAAAACCTATCATTTGCATACAGAATCATTTAAAACCATTAAAACCAGGAGTTCAGGTCTAAGATTGTTACTATTGGGGTGATATGATCTTTGGCACTGCCCTGTAACATGGGATTCTCAGTTCCTTTTGCTCACACAGAGATAATTCCAGCACAGTGAGATTTAAAAGAAGATTTATTAAAAGTATATTTCAGAAGGAGATGAGCCACATTAAGGAAGCCTGTAGCTCTGTGGAATTTGGGACATGAGAAAATTAAAGATAAAAGACAGAGTACGCTCCAAGGGAGGAGTGGGTTTTTAGTGAAGAGAGCTATAATAGCACAGAAATGGGAAGGTCTGTTTATATTGGGGCTATGATGGGGGGTTACAAAGGCATTCCTAGATGACTGACACGTGAGGTCGTTTTGATTGACATTTAGCAGTTACATAACTCCCTGCCTTCTGTGCATGTGCTTATTGAGACTTCAGTCTGTTATAAGTAGATTCATGAACTTCCAGGCATACGTATGACCTAATGAGCATAAGAAGGCTGAGGTTATGGGCAAGTTAGGGTAGTACTTTCTGCACAAGCGCTGGTGGCCTGGTGGCCGGAAGAAACCACCTACAGGTTGATGGCCCTCCAGTCCTTTGTCTCTCAGGATGCAGAAGTGATTTTTTTAACTACAAAATGGTGGTTGTCCAAGTGACCTCTGGGTTGTGCCTTTGCTCCTTTGTTTCCCTGTCACTCACGTCTAACTACCTGAGATGGTATCTTCTCACAGACAAACCTAATATAAGCTACACGTGGAAAATTCTCTCTGAAAGAAATTCAGAAACTAGCTGAAAACTCATATATAAAAGAAAATGAGGAAAAATCCCACATCATAACAGGTAGGAAAGGCTGTGACACAGAAGGTTTTGTACCTAATATCTAGCACCCTAATGTTTAAAGACTTCTACCTGTGAGAAAGGCCCCCAAAACACCTAGCTCTGAAAACCAAAGAGGCTTACATTCATGAGACCCTAAAAATAAAAACCTATACCAAAAAAAAATCCCTACTGAGCTCCAGAGGACTTGCCTTGGCTATGCCCCAGGAGTTCAGTGCAGAGACAGTAGACAGAATGGCCAATCTACTAGTCTTTCCTTGAAAAGGCTTATTTGCATATCTTAAAAGCTACAGCCTAAGGATCTTGCTCCTAACTTAACACACATCTAGGGACCAACTGTGATCCTCCTGAGACAGGGAAAGCAGCAGACATCAAGACACCACCATCACTGCATTCCCTGTAGCTCTCTCCAAATCATTAATATCTCCCTGGGAGAAGCTTGTAACACACCATCTGGTATCTCTGCTTTTGCAGGTGCCAACCAGAGTATGTACCCCATGGTGGTCAGCTCTGGTGACGAGTGGGGCTTGTGTTTGTAGGTCCCATATGATATAGCAAACAAACAAGCAAAAAAAGTTATTACTGAGCCCTATCCCCACACAGGGCTCAATGCAGATGGAACAGAAAGAAATGCCCAGCTCCCAGTCTTTCCCTGAAAGAGATGTGTTTGCATACTTGAAATGCTGCTACAGAAGGGTCTGGCTTCCAATCAGCCAGCATTTATTCCTGACTGAGAGTCTCACCTTTGGAATACTGACAGGTCTTGGCACAATGTCAACTACTGGGAGCCACTAGGAACAAAAAAGGTGGCTCAAATGATAACAAAAGATTGAAAGGATGTGATCTGCTGTTACTAGAGACGAGCACAAAATAACGCTCATATCTACTAATCTTTCTCTTTTATGAATCAAAACCCTTAAGCTAAGCAGGGAGGAATATCAACTTTTTCATCTCAGGCCCTAGGTAAATATCAACTGCACATGAGGGAAGGGTAGAAACAAAGCCAATCTGCCTCCGGACGAGGGCTAGGAAACCCTCTATATTACCTACAGGACCCAGAGAAATATCTACTGCTTCTGGGGTAGGGTGAAAGCAAAAGCCCTTTCACCTAAGAGAAGAGACAGAAAACGTCTTTGGACAAGAATTCCACATTGATACAAAAAAGAGGTATGCTACTATTGGAGAAAGCACGAGAAAATCTCTCACGCATAGTCCTGCCAAAGATACAAGGCAGAGTTTGGTGCCATGCAGAACAGTACAGGCAAAAATACTAAGAAGGCTCACCCTTTAAAACCAGTCAAACAGTGTCTACTGTAGACTGAAACTGGATCAGAAGAATTGAGGGGTTTCTCTACCCCCAACCACGAGCCTGGCACCGAGTTACAAGCAAATAGCAACCTGCTTCTGGAAAAAGGCAAGAAAGTAGAGAACAAAATGCCTCTCTGGCACAGACATGAAATGTCTGCTAGAGGGTAGAGCTGGAACAATGAAAAAAAAATCTCTAGCACCTAAAGGCCTACCCTAAGTTCAATCTCAAATAGGAAGAATCTGAAGTCTGTGTTGTACTGAAGGTAGCAATAACAACAACAAACCCAACTGAGCTCATCTATTGACTAGACTAACTGAACTCTCCACACAAACTGCCTAACATATGAGAAGGCATCCACATTTCTCAGCTTAAAATATTATTCACATCCCATCTCTACTGGCATTCACGCAAAAACTAAGAGACACTTAAAACACTAAGAAAAAAATGACTCCTTATGAAGAGATAAAGCAATCAAAAGAACTAGTCTCAGAAATAACAGAGATGGTAAGAGGTATTGATTATTTAAAATAACTAATTCATATACTAAAAGATCTAGTGGAAAAGGTAGAAAACTTACATAAATAGGTGGGATATTTCAGCAGAGCTGGGAACTATAAAAAAAGAATTGAATGTAAAAGTTTGAAAAATGTCAGAGGTGAAGAATTATTTTGATGAGGTAATGATTAGACTAAACACAGCTAAGGACAGAATAAGTAAGTTTGAAGGCAGGTTAACAGAAATCCAAAATGAAGAAGACAAACAAAGTAAAACACAAAGAATACTAACTAGTCAAGAGCTATGGGACAAAATCAAAGACATTAATATAGGAATAACTGGAGTTACAGGAGGAAGATCAAGACAAAAGAGCAAAAGACTATATGAGTAACGAATGAGCAATTTCCAAAATTAATAAATGGAAACTACAGACTTGAGGCACTCTAAAAACTCAAAGTAGAAAAACAAAAAAGCAAACGAACAATAGAGTAGTCAAGTAGCTGAAATCCAAAGATAAAGAATAAAACCTTGATGACAGCCAAATGAAAATGAACAAACTTTTCAACTGTAACTAAGCTAGCCAAAGACAGTAGAAAAATCATCATTAAAGGGGAAAAATCTGGCAATCTAGAATTCTATATCCAGTAAAAATACTGTCTAAAAACAATGTGAAATACTTTTTGTTAGATTAAAATAAAAATGAAAGAACTGCCAGAAGACATGTACTTCAAGAAATATTAATGAAGATTTTTAGACAGAAGGAATATGATACTAAATTGAAATATATATCCATACAAAGAAATAAAGATTACCAGGCATGGTAACATTCAGGGCAAACAATTTTTTTCTAATTTTTACTGCTTTAAAAGATGATTATTTAAAGCAAAAATAATAACAATGTATTAAGTTTATAGTATTTTTAGCTGCAAAATTTATGAGAACAATAGCTCGAAAGGCTGGAATAGAGAAGAGCATATTATTGTAAGATTTAAAAAGTATACATAAAGTGAGATAATATAATTTGAAAATAGATTGTCTTAAGTTTAAAATGTTTATTTCAAACAATAAGAAATTTTATTTCTGAATTTTATTTAAAAAGTATAAATAGTAAACCATACTGAAAATAAAATAAAATCATAAAAATACTTAATCTAAAAGAAGGCAGATACAGGGAGACTAGGTGGAAAGAACTGATGTGAGGAATGAAAAACAGATACCAAGATGGTACACTTAAACTATGTCAAAATTTCAATAAATATAAATGATCTTATCACCTCAATTCAAACATAGAGATTATCAGATAGGCTATAAAAAAAAGGCTCTATCAAAAAATTATTTTATTTATTATATAAAGCCATAGGTTTTAAAAACATGAAAGAAAAGTATACTGCAAGTAATAATTAAAATTACACAATGAAGTCTATATTAATCTCAGGAAAGGTACACTTTAGAACATGGAATATTACCAGGTATAAAAAGGGACATTACATAATGATAAAGGGATCCATTTATTAAGAAAACACAATAATTCAAAATGTGTATTTACTATATTAGTTTCCCAGGGCTCTTCCAGCTTCTAATTACCCAGGTGTCCCTTGGCTTATGGTAATATAACTTAAATTTTTGTCTTCATCATCACACGGTGTTCTCCCCTTTGATGACCTTAAAAGGACACCACCAATCATTTAGGATCTGGACCAATCCAAATGATCTCATCTTGACTACATCTGCAAAGACCCTCTCTATGAATAGGGTCACAAACACAGGTACTGGGGCTTAGGACTTGAACATATCTTTTTGGAAGGTAAAAATTAACTCACAACGTATACTCCAAAACAAATGTTGAAAATATATAAAACAAAAAAAAACTGGTAGAAATGAAAAGAAACAGACACAAATTTAAATTATAGCTGGAGACTTCAACACTTCTCTCTCAGTAATCTATAGAAGTAGACAGAAAATCAGAATATAGAAGATATGAATGATACATACTATCAACCAATTTTACCTAATTGACATATAGAACACTTAACCCAATAGATGAATACATATTTTTTTCAAGTGCACATGGAGCATTACCAATAGAGACCATGTTCACAGCCATAAGCCAAATTTCAACTAATTTAAAAGGACTGAAACCATGTACAGCATGTTCTCCAATCAGACTGGAATTAAACTAGAAATCACCAAGAGAAAGACATCAGACAGATGCCTAAATCTGTGGAAATTAAGCAACACTAATCTAAATTATTCATGGGTCAAAGAAAAAGTCACAAGGAAAATAATATTTTAAATAGAATAACAATGAAAATACAATATATAAAAATTTGTTGGACCTTGGACATCAGTGCTTTAAGAAAAATCTGTACCATTAAATGCTTATATCAGAAAGAAAAAGAGGTCTCAAATCAAGAGTTTAAGCTTCCACCTTAAGAAACTAAAAGAGAAATTATATCCAAATCAAATAGAAGGAAAATAGTAAAGAAATTACAGATCACTGAAAGTGAAAACAGAAAAGCAATAGAAAAGTTAAAATT
The DNA here is from genome assembly GCA_004027375.1 of Macroglossus sobrinus. Classification (NCBI taxonomy): domain Eukaryota; kingdom Metazoa; phylum Chordata; class Mammalia; order Chiroptera; family Pteropodidae; genus Macroglossus; species Macroglossus sobrinus. Next base: position 414,273 of record PVKZ01000886.1, read on the forward strand.
TTGAGCCAGGCTGATCTGGAGGAAAGAAATGTGACAAATTAGCAATATCAAGGATGAAAAAAGGAACAACTTAGAGGAAATAAATTCTGTGAAAAATTTAGATAATAAATGCTCAATAAAGAACAAAGAAAAATGAATAGCTCTATATCTATTACTGAAAATTAAGTGAAACGTCAAATGAAACTTTAAAAATTTCTCAGAAATAAAACTCCCGGCCTCAAAGACGAGACCCTCTCAGCACTTCTAGTCAACACTGTATAATGCAGTAACTATTCATTCAGATATGATATATTCATTTATATAGAAAGTCCCAAAAAAGTATGCAAAAAGTATGAATATTTGAGTCTAACAAGGGTGCAAAATACAAGGTCAGTATATAATATTCGACAGTATTTCTTTATACTAGCACTGAACAATTGGAATTGAAAATTTTATAACGATTCAAACCATGACATGTTTAAGGCTAATTTAACAAAATGTGTACAAGAATTATATGCTAGAATCTACAAAACAGAGAGAAACTAAATAAATAGAAGATAAAACATATTTGTAGACTGGAATATTCCATATTGTTAATATATACTTTTTAGCAAAAATGGCCAACCAATTAAATGTTATCTCAATCAAACTCTCCACAGGATTGACAAGTTGATTCTCAAATTTATATGGGAAAAAGCAGAAGACCTGAAATAGCCAAAATCATTCTGAAAAAGAAGAACATAGTTGGAGGATTCATGTGACCTGATGTTATGACTTACCTAAAGCTACAGTATCCAAAACAGTGTGATACTGATATAAGCATAGATGTCCCAATTGAGCGAACAGAACTGAGAGTCTAGAAATAGACACACATATAGAGACAGTTTATTTCCAACAAAGGTGCCAATATAATTCATGAGCACAGATTGTTTTTTCAACAAATAGTGTTGGAAGAACTGGACTTCCATTTCTAAAACATTATCCTTAACCCTTATCTTGCACCTATAATGTATTATAGATAAAATAAGCAGAAGCAGCCACAATATGAGTGTAATAATAATTATATTTAAAATAATTTTTTAGAAAAGCCAAATCACTGTTGGATAATAATAAGCATGCAGTCATCTAAATAAATCAGCAGCTTTTAACTTCTCCAGTAAGACAATCTCTCATATATATATTCATATTCATATATGAATTCTCTTGCAATAAACCTATAATCTGTTTCAAGTGACCAGAGTCCATAGGTTGGAAAAAACACATCTTCCTTCCTATGAATAAGAACTACTTAAAATGTTTTTAATACTAACTTATCTTTATCCCCTTTCTTCTTGTTTTTTTGTACTTCTAAGCCTAAGTGTAAGATTTCACATTATATCTTTGTATTTAACATGAATATTTTATTTCAGTCTTCTAAAATTATTTCAGACTTATTTTAATTATGCAAAGCAAGCCACATGATCAAATTTGTAATATTAGTGAAACTGTTGAATAAATCAGGGCCTAGCAAAGAATCCTAGAAAGATGCTTTAAAGAGGGTGATACCTTATTTTATAAAGGGCACTAAACAATGGGGTTGTAAATAATCTGAACAGTTCTTAATTCAACTAGTGTCTTTTAATCACCTTGTCTATATGTCTCAAAGCTGCCACTTGGACTTTCAAATCATTTGCTCGGATATGTCACAGTAGATCTGTAACTTCCCCCATTTTATTAACCTAATCAAATCTAGTATTTGTTTTTGCTCTTTTATTTTTTAGTTATAGTTGGCATACAGGGAAACATATTTTAAAAGTAAGTTAATGTAGTTTAACAGGATATTTCTTAGTAAAACTCTAATTTTCTTTTCTTCCTTCATTAAAAAAAAGATTTCTATTTAATTGTCTATTCTAGTTTACATATTGGGCTAATCATACCCATTGCTTTTGTTATCAGAATTCAACACTCTTCCACTTTCAAAAACTTGGTTTACACTATAAATCACGGACTCAAAAAAAAATTCCTTTTCTGAAAGTAGGACAATCTAGAATTGAGAAATAAAATGTTTCTGATTATTCTATAAATGGTTCACATACAGTGTACATTTGGTAATAAAACTTTAAAAATAGAGATTATTTCATTCACTTTTGTCTCTGGCACAGTCTTTAGCATAACATCTGCAAAAGGTGCCCAAGAAATATTTCATAATCAATTATTTGAATAAACACATTCATTCAATATAAACAGAGTACTACTATAAACAGGTGTTTATGTTAAATAAGTGTGCTTATTCAAATGGACTTTGGAGAATGAATAATTGAATAGGAATGTGAACATGTGACAAAGAGATAAGTTAATACACTACCCACTGTAAAAAATACATCCTACATATTCACATAAAGTAAATTTTGAATATCACAAGGAAATATAAGACCGAGAAGTTGACAAATGCAAGCATATAAAGAAAGCTACAAAGGTATGAAGGTTTTTGAAATGTCTTCCTACTACATTTACTCTCTACAAAAAGAAAAAACAAAAACAAAAACTAAACATCACCACCACCCCAGCCTGAAATCAAAGGTATAGTACCAATACTTAATAAAGTAAAAAAAAAAAAAAAAAAAAAAATCTGGTGACTTGAAATCAGTTTTTATGTAAATTCAAGGTAATATATATGCTCCCTACTCTGAATATACCCAAGTTAGTACACCCAGCACTGAGAAAATAGGAAGTATTATGGGATAAAACTGGTAATGCTATGTAAATAAAACATTTCATTTATAAATAATAATAAATGGTCAATCTACACCATAGCAACTTAGGATGATTAGTGAATAAATACTTAACTTTGAGAAGGATTACTGACTGGCAGTGTGTTGCTGGTATATGTCAGGATTATTCATCACTCTGACAGTAATATTAACCACAATCCATTTCAGTTACTTCAGTTTATCATTTTCTGCTTAATGTTAAAAAACAATGTCATTGAAGGCTGCTTAAATAAAGTGCAAGGTTAACCTCTGTTGGAGTCGTTTAAAAACTTCTGCTAGAAAGTAACTTCTAGTAGAAAACCGAACATGCTATACAGATTGCTAATACTTAATAAATGTAAGTCTAAAAAACAGTCACACAAAACAGACTGTTTTATTAATTTAAAAACAAAACGTTAGCAAATCCTTTAAACGCACTACATACATATGTCCTTTCTTTTTCCCTCTCTCCATATATATGTATATATATATTTTTCACTTTGCTAAACAATTTTTAATCTAGAGAAAGAGTTGCATAGCCACATGTTGCATATCTACATTTTATACTAAATAAATCATATGTACAAATAATAAAGTTTAAAAAGGTTAGTGTACCTATAAAAAATTTTCTTCATTATTACATAGTATTGTATAATACAATATATAAAAATATTATAGTTTGCTATATATGATCCCCCAAATTAATGTGCTAAAGGTCCCTTACTAATGGAGTCAGACTGACACAAGTCTATCTAAATCTAAAGATGTCCTATTCTAGTCATCTAATTTTATCTTTCTAGGCTACTTATATCATTTTAATGTGTCTTTTAGAAAATATCTGCATATACATTCTACTTTCTAGGGCACCATCATTTTTCCTATTAATGAAATAGCTTTCCCTTATCATTGTAAGGGTATTTATTCCTGTTTTATCTTTAAGGCTTCTTCTGGTTCCTAAATTCTTTCTTATTTTTCCTGGTTTCTTTTATTTTAGTTTTAGTCTTTGTTGTCTTTCACACTGGAGACTGCCTTTACACGTTTGATAATACTTGATTATACTTTCTAAAATAAAAAAATAAAAGTGAAGCTTGAGAAAGCTGAAGGAAGTACATGGAGCATCAGCAGCAATGCGAACTGGCAGATTTTACTGAAGGGTAGTGAGGGGAACTCCAATAGAAACCCTAAATGTTAGTATTTCTTAGGTCTTCCCTCTTGAATCAGTTAATATACCCAGAGGATAATACAATCTTCTGTCTTACAAGGTGGGGCTGGGATAAGCCTGCCTGCCAGAATTCTGATAGCATGACAGCCAAGAGGTCTGGGGGTCTTCACCATTCAGTACTTAAAGATTTCAGTTAATCCTGTTTTCCATTCCTCACCTTCAACTCTGCCTCTGCTGTTCTTGGTGTTCGCAAATCAGAAACTTCTCTGGAACACTTTCTCCAAAAACTAAACCTCTTGCCTTTTGCCCAGATAAAGGGAAGAGTAGTTGGATTTTAGAAAGAAGTGGCTATGAATGCAAGTATTCAATCTAAAATAGTCTTTCTGGTCATACTTAAAATCTACCTGTTCAAGGACAGGCACAGATGTAAGATCAAATCCTTAACACTTGGAAATGTGTGACTTTGAAGAGTTGTTTAACTTCACCACATCTTAGTTTTCTTATCTATAAAATAAAGATAAAAACACATTCCTTACAGTGTTGCTGAGGGACTTAAAGGAGAGAACATATGGAAGATCTCCGTTAAGTGGAAGGCACCTACTGGAGCTTCTCTCTCAACCCCTACAAATAAATTCTGACCTATCCCAATATCATTCTTCTGTTTTTAGGTTTTAAATTCCCCAAGACCAGGGAATGCAATTTATACTAAAATCCTTAAAAGCAATGTGAATATAAAAGCATTCCTATTTGATGCCTACATTAAAATATGTTTAATATATTTTGTCAGCTGATAAAAAATATCCAAGTGTGGAGTTTTTTTTAAATTTCTTTTTGAGCATTTATATTTTATTTAAACACTTTAAGAACCATTGCTTCTGTAATATAAGGTTTGTTTTTTTAAGTCTAAATTCCTTTGGTTTGACTGAAGCCCAATAGATACAAAACACAAAGTGAAAGTTATAACACCCATCATATTTAAATAATATTGTCTTCCCCCCAAAAAGAGTGTTCCTTTCCCTCTGTGACATCTAGATGGTATACTGATTCCTGGTATATCTGTTACAGAACAGACTAAAAGGACTGGCATTCGTCAGAAACAGCACTTAAAACTTAAAGAGATAAAGAAGTGTTGTCTGATCAACAACAGTTAAATGTCGGTAGTCAATTCCAGGTCAGGATGCATGCAGTATATTAAATGTGTGTTAGGGAGAAATATCTCACATAGTAAAATACACAACCAAATAGTATGTTAGGGAGAAATATCTCGCATATAAAAATATGCAACTAAATGGTAGGAGACAAATGAGACCATGAGAGAAAATCACCTACTTTTTCCTTAAACAAAGAGAGAGAGAGAGAAAAAATAAATCCACTAAGGACAAACAATAGCAACTCATCATCAAGGAATAAATTCAGGAAAGCTTGGTCACTCAGTTCTCTCCAGTTATCTGACAATTTGCTCTTTAGAAACATTTTGATCCAGATTAGGGCAATGGAAGCTGCTAGTTTAATAGAGTGAATGGTGCAGCATTGTAACATTTCTTTTTGTTTGTTTGTTTGTTTTTTAAAAAGAAGAAACTATGACTTATTGGGGCCTAGACCAAAATTTAAAATTCAGTTTGAATATTTGATGATAGTCAACTTTCCTCAGATGCCTATACTGCAAAGCAGGAATCAGATCTCAGTGCAAGTTCATTTTTCCCTAATGTTTACTTTTCTTGTTTCTGCACTCTGAACCAAAATAACAGCTCACATTGTGTTTCCACTCTAAAGTTGAAAAACAGGTTTTTTTGCCCTCTACTTCAAATTCTTTCAGTATCTTCCTTCATTTTAAGAATTGAGCTCTAATTATTAAAAAATAAAATACTCGCTTATATTTTGGCCATTCCTGGTTTTTCCCAATTTTTAGTTCATTGTTTAGTTGGATAGTTAACTACCTGACTTTATTATTTCAAATCTCCAGAAACTGGGAGTTCCTGGCAAACAATATTATTCAATAAACAATCAATAAATTTTAAGAAATGACTTCTTGAGTAGTGATATCAGGTAATCTCTAGTTTTAACCAAACATTTAGCTTCCCCCGCCCCCATCCAGCTTTTTCATAACACAGGCTTAGTCAAAAAAGCTTGGAACAAACGAACAAAAAAAAAAAGAACCTGGGACAAACATACCAAAAGCAGGAAATTTATAAAAGCTTTCCTTTCTTTCCTTTTTCAAGCAATAGAATACTGGCTATATTTTACCATGTATTTCTCATCATGAGAGGTGAAAGGCAACTTGATAAAATATTAAAACAGACACAGCAACTGATGCCAAAGCAGAAAGCTGAGCACAGCTTACTGCAGTGCTTCTCAAACTTTCTGAGCCAAAATTCATTGTAAGAAATGTTACTTTAAATCATACCAGTGCACACACATATGTACACACAGACACACTCCTTGTAAGCAGATTTGCACATGATACACATAGATTTCTTTTATGTAATACTATGCTATTCAAATCATTTTTTAAAATATTAGCTATAAACTGCGGTTTGAGAAACATTGGCTTGGTGTTTATATTCTGGTTCCACTCACAAAGCTACTTAACTCTGTGCAACTTGTGCAACCTTGTGGTGCCTCAGTTTCTGCCTCTGTAGAAGATAATAATGTTAACTATTTTAAAAGGTCTTTGTGAGGATTAAAAGTGTTAACACATGTAATATACTTAGATATGAGCCTGACATATATTAAGTACTCAGTAAATATTAGTTAACAGTAATAAAATGGGATGTTTACCTCTGAAACTCATAGCTGAGTTTACATTTGTGAGTGAATGGTTATCAACTGCATTTCAATTAAAGAACATACTTGTTTTCTGAAATATGTATCCAGACTATAGCACATATACACATTCAATATTCCAAAATAATTATGCTGATCAATTAGAAGAGAAATAAGTGCCTCAGATTTTCTTGGTTTTTCTTCCTTTAAAAAAAAAATTGGTTTACACAATCTCCTACTAAGGAAAAAGTAAATAAAAGTAGCAGAGAAAATTTTCCTAATATACAAAGGAAGCCCTGGTACTGAAACACTCCGCCACTGTAATTGCATTGATGGTATGACATTTTGTAAATATATTCCTATCTAATATAATTTCTTATTTAAAAAAAAGTTGATTCTTATTTCTTTTAAGAAGGCTGTCAAAATTCAAAACTCAATGTGTACTTATGAAATATAGATTAATGTCACTCCAAAGTCTATGCATAGTTAGATCTGTCTTCTCATCAGTCAGAATTTTACACTACTGATGAAACAACTGGGGAAGTAGAGGGTAAAAAATCAACTTCGAACTTGATCCTTTTTTTTTTTTTCAGCTTTGAAAGAATAAACTATTAAACTATTATGTTCAATGAGGACTTACTCAGTACAAGTAAAGGTTTAATTTTCATCATATTTTTCAGATTAAAGTAGATCTGATTTCTTAAAAGACTGACAATACTAATTTGTAAATATAAGGAGAATTGTACATAAAATACAATGTTGTAACTTCAAAAATACATTTTTAATATTGTTCTATTCAGACTTTCTCTTTTCTCAATACAAAAGAAAGGGTGTTAATTCAGCTTCAGAAAGAAAATTCCCTATGCAACATGGAATAGATTACCAAATAAAATTGTAGCTTTATATCAAAGCTACTAAAATCCCTCTGAAAACCAGCTTTGGGGAAATTACAGGGACATAAATATGCATAAATAATTCAATACATTTTAAAGCTAGTCAGACTATATTATCTATTTAAGAATGGAGACAAGATCTATTTACAATTTAAATTAATCTTTACACACAATGTTTTCAATTTTATAAGTTTATCTAAACAAATAGTAATGTTTATTAAATGTACAGTATGGGACAAATTTTCATATAATTCTATTATAATCACTCATATAGATACAGCTCATTTCATGTATGAAATACATTCCTGAAAATATGTGTATGAATGGATATTTGAAAACTGAATCACACTGTTTAACATCATGGCAGATTTTAATATCAGCAGGAATGAGATACTTTTATAAACAATTACCTCTATTTTATACTTGCAAAGTACAATTTTCCAATATCTAATATGCTTGGTTATTTCACTAAAAATAAAAATAATGTAGTTAATTCCAAACTCACTGATTTCCATCAATATTTAATGTAAACAACTAGTACTAGTAGAATTCCATTTTTGTGAACCTGAATGACTTTTGTAGCCTTTGAGCTACTGCTGCTTTATAGGTAAGGATATCTTAGCTATAAGATATATGGCTGAGTGTTATAGCTCCCCACAGCTTCCCAGCCCTTCTACTTAACACTACTGTTCGCTACTCAACTGGTTGAAAGTTCTCTTTATAAATATTATCCTTCCTTGGCCTAAAGTACAAATTGTTCACAAAATCTCTCAAAATATAAAAATTGCTATAGTTAAAGGCACTAAATGACAAAAATGAATATTTTCATGCCTTTGTATAGTGGATATACACACACAAAAATGAAGACTAATGAAAGCAACTCTTGTTTTGGTATTGAAGCCAAGCCCTCCCCTTTTTACTTTTAATCAAACAAAATTAAATTTAAAAAAGGAAAATTACGATTGGTGATCTAGTGTAGTATAAAAAATAGCCTTATTTATCATACAGAGACGAAAACTTAGAAGGGCATTAGTTAAAACAGTATTTTATACACCCAACGAAAGAATGTGGTGAGTTCCTTAGAAACAGCGATCACATACAAATACAATTCAATTTTAATAAAGGATTCCGTTTAGATGGCAAATAATTTATAATAGCATTTTGCTAATATTATTTCTATGAACTCGCATAATGAAAACATCATATAGCCTATGTTAAAAAAACTGTTTTGGAGGTTTTCTTCTGGTGAGGTGAGATTTTAGGTGGAGGCAGTTGGCAAGGACAGTGCTCTGAGGAGCTAACGGGGTTACAGGAGTTCTTGTTCAGGGACAGTGATGGCAGAAGACAGAAATACAGTGTCACTGGAAACATCTAAATACCCTCCCACTTATCACCATGAGTAAGTGTTCCATCAAGAAAGAAACATGCATCCTGTACACAGTTCATCTTACTATCCAAGGCATTTTGAAGAACCTACAAAAAAATTTTCTAAAGCGCAAAGTTGTCATAGTAAGCTATGTATTTAAATAGAAGTCCAAACTGAAGAACTCAGTTAAGAGGGGAAAAAAAAGCAATTCTTCTAGGACTCTGGAAAGGTTATTTATTTAAATCTAATTTATTTTGTGAAGCAAAATTTACATTTTAAAAATTAATGAAAAATGAGATTTTTACCAGAGGGTAGATAATCAGAGGGATTGTTTCATAAACTATTTAAATTTCTAATCAATGTATTGTATACTGGACTAATAAAATAAAATGCTAAAAAGAACCTCAAAAAATATAAAAGTTATACTGATTGATATTTAACAGATTTTTAAAAACTAATGTGAAAATTAAAATAATCAATATATTTTTAAATGCAAGACAATTAAATTTCAGATGATTACTGAAAAATTACCTTGGACAAATCTCTGAAGTTACTTGGCAAAGTAAGATCCAGTTCTTCTGATTCATAATTAGTGATGACCCAGGGAAATACTGGGTACTGATTTAAGTCATTGTAACTCCGTCCTAGGAGGGGGAAAAAAGTCACTCAATCTGGAATAATAGCATAAAATGTTAGGCAGATTCAGAAATATAATTTACTAAAAATAACTGACATTTTTTGAGTATCAGACTATTTCATTTAATCCTTACAATAACCTTATGAAATTAAAGATTATATCCATTTAACAGATGAAAAAAATCAAGGCACAAAAGGTTAAATTAACCTGCCTAAAACAATGTTAACTAGTAATGGCCAAACCATATTCAAATCCAGACACTCTAACTCCAAGTTTATGCTCTTATAAACTACATTTGACTAATTTTTATTACTGGAAAACTTGTACAGAATAAAATATGCTTTATTAAGACTTTGAAAAACAATTTGCAATTCTCATACAGCTTTTCAAAACCAGATTCCTCTCTCTGCCATTTATTAACCAACCAACCAACTAGTCAACCAAGTTTAAGTGACTTAACCCTCATGGGCATCTATAAAATAAGGGAGTTGCATTGCATTACTCTAAAATTTCTGTAACAAGTCTTCAAATTCTATGATCCTCTGAATACGGTGCACAGCATCATCAGTGCCGCTTTCCCCCACTACCAAGTGTGGCCGCACGCTTCTACCCTTCTTCTAAACTAATGGCATTCAACGACAGCTGTCAGATGGCTTTGACCTTGTAATGCAGACCCTCATTAATTTTTATATGTAATTGGTTCCAAACTTTGCTCTCTGCCTAGTCTCCAATTTATATATTCTGCCTCCAAATTAATTTTCCACAACAGTCCTAGTATCATTCATTTGTTCAAAAACTTTCAGAAGTCTTCCAATGAATTGACTGTTAACTCCACAAACTGAGAGAAAATCTTCCACCTTCCTCACAACCTTTCTAGTTTTCTTTCTCATTAAACCTTTGAGTATATGCTTATGTGTATATATGCATACATATATGCACACAAACATATATATGCACATATACAGTAGTCTCCCTTATCCATGGTTTTGCTTTCTACATTTTTAGTTACTCTCACTCAACTGAACTCTGAAATATTAAATTCTAGAAATAAACAATTCATAAATTTTAAACTGCACACCATTCTGAGCAATATGATGAAATCTCTTACCATCCTGCTCTGTCCCATCCAGACGTGAATCATCCCTTTATCCAGTGTCTCCATGCTATATATACTCCCCAACCCCAACCATTAGTAACTTAGCAACCATCTCAGTTATCATACACACTCCTGAGGCATCCCAGTGCTTGTATATAAGTACCCTTTAATTTACTTAACAATTCCCCCATACACAATAGTAGTGTTGCTGACAATTAGGTATGCCAAAGAGAAGCATTTACGTAAATGTAAGTATAGAAAAAATCAGTATATATAGGTTCAATACTATACTTCATATTTTCCCATTTTTGTGAGTTCACTCTGTCTTCAGTTTTACATAAAATTACTTCTAATCTCCCAACTACTTTCTCTGATAAAGTATTATCCATACTCACACAAACATGAAATCTTTCCTGATATTTTCCTTACTCCCAACAACTGGATGAATATATTTTCCTTCTCTCTCTGCCCTTTTAATCCCCATAGTACTTTACACACCACACACACAAACAATGGAATCTATACCTCTTGCTTTAGAATTACATAAATGCTCACATTTGTACTTAAAAGAACTTCTCTGAGAGTAAGCAACATGTCTCATTCTCTATCTCTTTTGCTCTTCAAATATAAACTCTGTCAGTTTGCTGACCTGAATTCAAATGTTTTGCAATTACGTTCTCTGTTTTCTTCATTCTAATTATCACGAACAGTAATGAGAGATTTCTACTTTTTACTCTTTCAAACGAAACAGTTTCAAGGGATGATCTTCAGTAATATTATATGATTTCAGAATTTCTACAGGGCCATTTAGTCTTTAGATTTTCATGTATTGGTCATAATATAAATACCCTTTTACTGTCTATGGCCATGCTACCTTGAACAAGCTCAATCCCGTCTGATTTCAGAAGCTAAGCAGGGTCAGGCCTAGTTAGTACTTGGATGGGAGATCAACTAGGAAGACCAGGTGCTCTAGGCATATAAAATTTAAAAAATACAAAACAAGAGATTGTAAGCTGACAAGGTCCTTGTGATCTGTGAGGTCAACGAAGGGTTGCCTTGCCTAAAACATAAATTAAATAAATAAATAAATAAATATATATATATATATATATTTTATATATATATATATAAAAATATATATATTTATATATTTCCTTAATATTTTATAGTTTTTCATTTTGTTATATTTCATTGTTTTATCATATATTTCTAATTAAGTTATTAACATACTCATTAGTTTATATGGCTATTCATTCCTATTATTCCATAGAGTCTATTCTTGCTATATTTAATAGTTGTAAATTTTCATTTTATATTTTTGGAAAAGATTGTATATACTTACTTTTAGTTTCTCTCAACTAGCCAACTGTCCATATGCAAAGCTGTCAACTCTATTTAGTCAAAATTACTCTTGATAAAGTATTCACATAGTAATCACAAAAATAAAAATAAGCTATTTGTACTAGCACTCAAAATACTAATCATATCTCAGTTTATTAGAAACAAGACGTTTGTTAGAAATGAGACAACATGTGAGCCAGCATTACCTGCTATCGTGTTGAGAAACATCAAGTACTCAAAATTTGAAATCTCTCTATGTTGCCATCGCTGGGTCATGTTAGAAGCTTTAAAAAGCTGACGGGGACTCGCTAATGAGATACGTCTGCAAAAAAAAGAAATTAATGTAGAATCAATTTAAACTTAAGACTAATTATATCACAATAACAAATCATGAATATCTGTGCTTAATCAAAATGATATCTGTATATTCTGAAAACTTCTATTCATGTTATATTAATGAATACCAGTGATGTTTCGATCTACAATTAACGGTTAAATGATTTTGACTAGCCACAGGTCTATTTATACATGTTCTATTTATTAAGGTAAGCTGTCATTACAATGCCATTATAGTAACTAGGTTCTATAAGGTTAATTAATAATAGTATAATTAATAATTCACTGCTTTACTGATATAAAAGAAATTACAGTAACTGTATTCATATCTTTATCAATTTTAATAGTCATCACTTAACACAGATTTGTCCATTATATATTTAAATACTATGTTTGCAAACACTTTTTAACAGGTCAAAGAGGACAGTAAACTCTTTAGTTGTCCATTCAGGGGGTAGGTTAAAAGTAAGAGAAACTATTATTTTTTAATACAGTTTTCTAGAAGACCAATTTTTCTGTGTCTTCGTAACACAATGTAAATAACAAAGGATACAACTGACCAGTTGTAAGCAGTCGTGGGAAACAGGTAGTAGCATTAACTATTACATTCAGAGCCTACAGTTTCAGATAAGTGTGCTATCCAGTTCTTCCCACCATTAAGAACAAGGTACCTATTTTAAAAAGCTTTATTTGCAAAAGTATAATTTAAATGTCACAAAATTTACCCATTAAGTGTACTAGTCAATGACTTTTTTAAAAGTCAATTTCTAGAGCTGTGTAATTTCTAAAGAGGTGGGTCTCGATTCCCCTCCCCTGGATCTTGGGCTATATTTAACGATTTACTTGTAACAAATGTAAGTAGCAGAAATAATGGCAGGTGACTATCAAGAGTAGGTCATAAAAAGACATTGAGGCTTCTGTCTCATTCTCTCTTGGATTACCTGCTCTAGGGAAACTGAGCTCTCATGTCAAGTAGACACTCAAGGAGCCCATGAAGAGGGAGACTTGGTAAGGAACCAAGTACTATTGCATGGGGCATGTGAGTGCTTCACCTTGGAAAGCCCTCCAGCTCAGGATGACTGTTGCTCCTACTAGCATTCTGACTGTTCTTTATTCATTCTATTTCAACTGCATTTATAATAAGATATTATCTAAAATAATTTAAATAAACATAATCAAAACAACTCAAATCAATACCAGAGGTTAAAGATAAAAATCTTCATTAAATATATTTAGTTACAAAATCTTTAAGATATGGGTTTCATATTAATATTAACAAAGAAGAAACTACAACAACTATGACAATAAAGTATTTAAAAAATGATAACAATGTTAACCTGATTTTTATACATGTTAAGGGATAGTACATATGAAAATGTAAATGTGATAAACACTTTTGTTACTCATTTTAAATATAGAGAGCTTATTATTGTAATGACCTTCACTGACATAAAATTTAATACAATAACATTTACCAGCCTTAAATGTAGTTTAATAAGGTTTGAATATATGTATTTATGCAACCAAGGTAGACTCAAAACACCCCTTCATATCCACTTGCAGCTAATTCCTTTGTCCCAGTTCCTGGCCCTTGGAAACCAATGAACTGTTTTTACTCTACAGTTTTGCTTTTCAATAATTTCATATAAATAGAATCACAGCCCATAGCTATGATGAGTATAGTCCATGGTGCCTAATTCTTTTACTGAGCATAATGCTTTTGGGATTCATCCATGTTACCGCATATATTGATAGTCAATTCCTTTTATTTCTGAGCTGTGTGTGAGGTAATGAATGAGGTTTTTCTGTTTTGGGGGCGTTTTTTTGGCATTCGAATATCTGATTGTTGACCACCACTTGTTGAAAATACTATCTTTCCCCATGAATATATCTTGCTATCTTTGTTGAAAATCAAATTTACCATTTATGTTTGGGTCTGGATGCTATTATAGTCTATTAATCTATAAATGTATTCACACAAATAGCAAACTATACTAGTTAATATAATTTTATATTGTCTTGAAATCAGATAGTAAAAGTCCCCTAAACCTTTCCTAAAGAAAAACCTTGTTTATCTGTTTCAAACTTGTTTTAGTTATTATAGATATCTGTATTTCCACTTAAATTTTAGAATTAGCTTCTTAATTTCTCCAAGAAAGCCTGCTATGGATTGTTTTGAACCTATAAATGAGTTTTAGAGAAAACTGATATCTTAATAATATTGAGTCTTCTAATTCATGAACATGACATAGTATAGCTTTCCATTTTTAGATTTCTTTAATTTCCCTGAACTATATTTTATAGTTTTCAATGAACAAGTGTGGCAAATATATTTTTAAATTTATCCAAAGATATTTAATTTTTAAATATTTAGATTGTGCATTTAATTTCAATTTCCATTTTTGCATTGTTATGTACACAAAAAAAATTGTATATTGACTCTGTATGCTGTAATATACCTAAACTCATTTATTAGTTCCAATACTTTTTTTTTTGGTAGATTCCCCAGGAATTATCACATAGAGGCATGTATATCAGTAGATAAAAAGAGTTTTATTTCTTCCCTCCCAATTAAGATGGTCGGTATTTGCTTTTCCTGGTAATGCCTTTATGAGAATTTGGAATTCAGGTAATGCTGGCCTCATAGAATGACTATGGAAATTTACCCTTCTCTATTTTCTGCAAGTGTTTGCCTAGAAATGGTATTATTTCTTCATTAAACATCTGATGAAATTTACCAATGAAATGATTTGAACTAGAAATTTTCTGTTATACCTTTAACTACAAATTCAGTTTCCTCTGATATCTATTAAAATTAACTATTTCTTCATTATTGAGATTTGATAATTTGTGTCTTTCAAGGAATCTATTTTATCTATGCTGTCTGGTTAAGCAGCATAAGTTTGTTCATATTATAGTCTTATTTTCCTTTTAATATCTGAAGGATCTGTAGTGATGTCCTCTCTTTTATTCTTGATACTGGCAATTTGTATCATCATCTTCTTCTTCTTTATAAGTCTTGTATAGATACTTATTAATCTTTAGAAACTTTTCATTACATTGATTTTTCCTTATTGTTTTTACTTTTTCATTGATGTTCTGCCTTTATGCTTATTATTTTCTTTTTTCAGCTTACTTTGGTTTACATTTGCTTTTTTTCTAGTTTCTTCAAACAGAAGTTCAGTTGACTCAAAATAAAACAAAACACTAATAATCATTCATTATGAAACAGGAAACAGAACTGATATTAACAGATTATTTTTTTATATTTTTCTCATCTAAAACAGTACCTGGTTTGAGGCAATCCAAAACATGTTCCAATACCAACACGAGGTAGGTAGTTAACCACTTTCTTCACTGTTGCAGGGTCTGGGAAGTTGAACATTATAGAAACTATAAAAAAGAATTTTTAAAAATTAGAATGCAATATGATTTCCCTTCTGGAAAACTTCTTGGTCTGATAAAACATTTACTCTTAGTTCAGTATTTATTAAATATAATTCATTATTACTTTTATTGTAATGCATGTCAAGTTTTAGTATTAATATGTCAAAAGTAATATGCATTTCACTTACAAACTTCTATACCATAGATTTTTCCTTCTCTAATACTGTCAGAATTATAACAACTGTTGTTGCATTAATGTAACAAGAAGCTGAGGTTATCTAGTGACAAGGTGAATTTACAAAATTTTGGCAAGTTAAATAAATATATATTATAAATTTCTATAAAAAATTTAAAAATTTAAATTTATATAGTAAATCTAACAGCAAAAGGACTACAGATACAACTGTTAAATTGTCAATTATATCTATTTTAAAAAATTAATATTTAAAAAATTCTCTTTATAATATTTGTTTATAGTTTATATGTTCGTATAATCCAGAACAATATGTGACCTGAAGAAAAATTTTTTCCTTTACAGTTGACATTCAAATTTAAATGCTTTCTAATTATTTCTATTTTAATAAGTACACATTTTGAGAATATTAAGAAATGCACATCAATGTATATAAGCATATTCAGCATATACATGTTAATTTATTAAAGCCATCTATAAATTTTTATCCTTACAATATGAAAATAACAAAGTGATAAAACCATGAGAGAGAATTTACAAAGTAATCTGGTCAGTAAGGAATTTTTAATTATATTAATTTCCATATCAGAACCATATATAAAATACAAGTGCTTACCCAGCCTGGAAAAATACTTCTGGCCCCAAAAAAAGTTCATTAATTTAGTGTAGCTTTTAAACAGTGGCATTACCAACATGTTTCAGGTAAAAAAGTACATGATCATTCACTAAATACTCAACATGCCTTTTAAATAATTCTTATTTATATAACCATTATCACAATGAATACAGGGGGTAGGGGGAGAAAAACTATCATAGACTATGGAAGATGACTGTGATCATGTGGAAGAGGTAATAAAAAAACACATATAAAAGCAAAAATTCATAAAAAATTTCAAAGAAGAAAAATGAATGAGAATGAACAAGCAATAAATATTATAAGGCTGAAATCCCTCTGAGACAACAAGAATGCAGACTGAACTAAAATGTGAAACATTCACTTGATTATTTGCCTGGAAAAATAATGTTTACACTAGTAAAAAGAGGTATGTGTGGGGAAGAGACCAAATGGGAAAGGGTAAACCATTTTTACCTAAAGAAATCTCTATTTTCTAAAAACATGATTTCATAAGAAAAAAAAAGATGTGCACAGACTATGTGTTATCATGTGTAGATTTTTAAAATGAAAATTTAAAGATTACAGAAAGAGAAAATAAACATCAACCTACTTATATATAAGGAGTATGTACGATACGTCACCCTTGTTTGCCTTTTCCTACAAGTTCACCTTGTCTCTCCTCCTTGTCTTAATGAATTTCACCAAGTTGCATTCTAAACCCACAAATTGAATTTTAGGTCTTTCAAGAATGATGTAATACAAAGTCCTGCCAGTTCAGTACCATTTTCTGATAACCCCTTTATAAATGGCAATGGATTAGACAATAGATTTAATAAATGTATGAATCATTTGATTATCCTTCTCCTCTCTCCAAATGCAGCCACCTTTCAGAAGGACTTTAAGCATCAGAGCAATATTGAGTACATAGAAATTCCACAACTGATTAAATGGCTAGTTGTTCCTCATATGTATAAAGCCTTAAACTAATCTGTGATATGGCCAGAAAAATAAAACTACTACAAATAGTTCTAAGAATGACCGAGGTTTAGGGGTAGGGGCAGCCATGAAGATTCATGTGCGTCAAAAAAGTGGTCAGTAGGGCAGAGAGTACACTACAGAATACTATTTAAATGGAAACAATATGGTATTTCAAAAATGAAATTTAAAAGAGATGGAGGTTAGCTTTGTAACAGTATAATTCTGCAACTTATTACCTCTGTTTGCCATAAAGATCTCCAGGGCTGTATTTTGCAAAAGGTAACGACGAGAAAAGATTGATCGTATCTCTGTGAACAGCCATTTTCCATGAAGCCCTTCTGTGTATGCCAGGATCTAGTGAGGAAAAAACATAATCACAAATAAGTAAACAAAAGAATTTTTGCTCCTTCCCAAGTAAAACAAAAAAAAGGTCCTATTAAAAAAAATAATTTTTCAGTATTGAATGAACAGTCATTAAAATAACTTGGAAGGAGAATAAAAAAAAGATCGCAACTTAAATGAAAAAGTAAAATTATAAAACATTTATATATAAATATATTTGAGGGCTTTTTAAAGCAGTGAGGTAATTTATTACTTTTTGGAAAATACATATTGCATTATTTAGTGACTGTTTTTTGAGTCCTGTTATGTAAAGTTTTAGGTAAAACCTCAAAAGAACACTGAAAAGAATGTTCTACATACTTATAGATCACATATACAATTCATTTTCATAGAACATGATTTTAATACACCCAGAAGAACTTTTTGCATACTTTTAAAAAATATATTTAACTTTAGAAAATCACACTTTTAAGGTCACTGCTAAGGCAATAGTCACTTATTGAGAAAACACAAAGACTGACTGTTTTTGATACTTAAGAGGTTAAGTATCATTTTGTCAGGCAGGCTAAACACAAACCTGCAAATGAACTCAGCATAATCTCTCTATGGAGTAGGTGGCTGTCAGAGTAACTTGTTACAATTCTTGTCATTCCATGTGACAGACGCAGTAGCTTAGAATGCTTTGCCAACTAAAAGTAATCCTGTCTTTAGTCCTAAGCCATTTTGTCACTTTGTTATTTGAGTTTTGGTTTTTAAAAAGTTCATTTCAAAAGCTTAATTATGAAGGTGTTAAAGAAAAAACAGATGTGAAATTTCTCTACACCAGTACTTCACATAATATTAATAAAGAAAAAGAGCTGTGTTTGCTATCAAAAACTGATGAAAATCCATAAAAGCAAAATAAATTAAACGTTTAAGATGTATCTCTCAAAAGTAAACACTATAAAAAATACAAATAAAATGACATTTGACTATAATATTGCACTGTAGGGACAAAGATGAGATAAGCAAAGAGAGGAAAAGTAATAAACAGTAAGAATTTATCCTGCAACTTTTCTTCACTCATTTCTATATTCCAGATCTTAATTGCAAGCAAATCTATATTCTCCATTCAAAATGCAGTTTCCTTGAGGAAAAAACAAAACAAAAAAAGAGCAGCTCTATTTAATTCATTAAGTATGTATTTAGATTTTTCTACAGAAATGACTCTTTCTGGCAACATAGGATCTAGAAATGAAAGATGGATAAAATCTAAGCCTCATTATTTTGAGGGGAAAAAAATTCAAAGAACCAAACAACTAATCATATTTTCAGTTTTAAAACTGGTGATAGAGTAAATATGTACCCTTTCATCACCAAGCCCAGTAGGTACAAGCCTCTGGAGACTGCTGGTGCTTGGCCTATCTGCTGTGGACCTTGTAGACCTCTGCTAGCCTGTTCTTTCTCCTTCTAGTCTTACCTCTAGAGCCTACCATGCCAGAGGAGACAAAGGAACAAAAAATTTTAATCAAATCACGTCACTCATATATCTAATACCATCATCCAATGGCTTTGCACTGCACGCACAATAAACTCTGAGGCTCTTCATATTTTATAAAAGCCTGACATCAGGGACTCTCTAACAAACCCAACTTATTCTTCTTCAGGAGTTTTATATTTGTTTTCTCCTCTGCTTGGAAGGTTTGCCTCCCAAAGTTTCACAAGGCTAGCTCACCCTCACATTTAGATTTCTTCTCAAATGTTACCTCTTCAGAGAAGCCAAAAGATCTAAACCCCATATCCTCCATTACTATCTCATCCCAACCCCAAACTCATCAGATTTCCTTCATAACACTTATTATTACCTTAAATCATAATATCTTCTTGCTTATCCACTGCCTTTATTTGGCACTAGACTACTAGAATCTAAGTCCTACCAGAACAACGTCTGACACAAAGTAGATGTTTTTGAACAATTAAATTAGTCAATCAATGGTAACATAAGCTCCATATTTGGTCCATATTCTTTTTATTTGGGCTAATGGTACTTTAACAAAATTTTAAGTAGTTGCAGACACATGAGAAAATAAATATTTACATAAACATTCAGATTTCTGGTTTCTCAGGAAAAACTGGAGCACCTGTCAAACTGAGATCTACATGCTGGACGGTAACAAGTGGTGTACACTCGCCATTTTGCCAGTCTCCCCTTATTTACTACTACTCCCTAGTTTCCACTGGCATTGGAGTCTGCCAACCCTTGACTAATCAAATGGCACAGAATCCAATAAATATTCTGTAACATTTATACTCTAACCTAACCAACTATTAAAAGGAAGAAGAGACCCAGGCAAGTTAAATACTTCCTACAAAGACCCCCTGGCCTACTCCCAAGTTTTTTAATACAAAA
This sequence comes from Macroglossus sobrinus, assembly GCA_004027375.1. Taxonomy (NCBI): domain Eukaryota; kingdom Metazoa; phylum Chordata; class Mammalia; order Chiroptera; family Pteropodidae; genus Macroglossus; species Macroglossus sobrinus. Next base: position 434,480 of record PVKZ01000886.1, read on the forward strand.
GTCCAAGATTTACCTATATAACACATTGTTACCTTTTTAAAAAAATGGTTTAAATTTTTGATAAACTAGAATTCAACTCATCAGAAATTATAATCAACTACATTTGCTTTCTTGTACCTGAGTTATACATGAAAGAAGAAAATCAAAAGAAAACAAAGTATCTCAAACTGGTCTGAAAAATTCTAGCTTTTATAACTATAGACGATATAGTAAGTGCTGTTGCTAATAATGGTGATGTCAATCATTGCAAGATCATGGGCATGCAACTAAAGATTTACTTATATTCTAGGATAGTTCAATTATTAACAGAAAAAAATAGTATACGAAAACACTGTTATAAAAACTTTAATATATTGAAATAATTTTCTAATTAATCAAAAATTCTATTTATAACCCATTCCTCTAGAGCAATATATTTAAAATATCTACTTAAATTACAGCAAATGGCATGCTCCTTTAAAATGTTTCATTATCAAATATCAAACATATTCAAAACTACAAAAATGATATGAGCTCCACTCAACCTTATAAAATCCTAATTTTGTCACATTACGTATATTTAAAAACCTAATAAAGCATTTATGATACTGTTGAAATTCCCATGTATGACCCTTTCTGATCCCATTTTCCTCTTTTGTCAGAGCCAGTCACCATCATTGTTTTGAGGTTTATCGTTCCCAGGTAAATTTTCATAGTATTAATACATATACATCCATAAATAATATCCAGCACTATTTTGTATATTTTCAAATCTGGTATAAATGGAATCATACTGAATAAATGACAATGTGCTTCCAAAGATAAATATAAGCATGTAGGAGAAAGAAACAGGAAAGACAGAAATTTATTTAAAATTGCCAAAGGCATTAAAATTTAGCACGCACATACACACACAAACACACACATACACACACACACACACCCCCTCCACACCCCAAGCCTGACCTTAAAAAAAAAAAGTAAAAATTATAGTTATGGTCAAGATAAGCTAGGGTTTAATATAGAAACAAAGAATCTCTTAACAGAATTACTCGCTGAAACTGATATAATATTTATTTAAAGTATTTATTAATAAAAAGTGTCAGCACTGAAAAGCAGATGATGCCTAGCCATGCAAGAGGTTTATTTCTTATTGGAATAGTATATTCCTGGTCTGAAGCTTCACTTCAAAGTCTCTAGAGTTCAATTAAAACTGGATTAGGTAGAAGCAGACCCTTCTCTGGGACTTTCTGTTCACTGAAACTCTACATACACTGACAGCACCCTAGACAGAGGTCTAGCCCTCCAATGAATCGGTTGCTATGGAAACTGTATCATTACCATTGCTCTGCAGTTATGACCCCAAGTCTAGAACAGCTTAAAAGCTTAAACCCATAGCACTCTCTTTGACTGCTTATCACCTTGTTTTAATATTAGTATTATTAGGAGTAAATTCAACTTTCACTTTCTAATAATTTGTTTCAACAAGATGGTTTACTAGTTAAATGTTGAGTTAAGGGAATTAGAGAGGAGAGAAAGAAATCAGTATTTAACTTCAAATACACACTTTATTTACATGGAAAATAACTAACATATCTTCTTTAAAATTTTTATCTGAAAATTGTTATCTTCTGAAAAAGAATATATTATTTTCTCCCAATAATACACACATTTCTTTCTTCTACTCTTCAAATAGTATACTATGAATATATATGAAAACTTCTTTACCTTGTTGCACTTATTGGCTTGAAAGTAAAGCATTTTTTACTTTTGCTTTAACCATTCATTTTGAAAAGCTTATGAATTTAACCAAATAAAAACCTTCTGCTGTTTTCTTATCCTCATGAAAGAACAAAAATAGACGAAAAAACAAAAATTTTGCCTTTACTGTCCAATTGCACAATACTCTTATTAATTGACCACATTAAAAAAATATATTTAAAATTCTCTGAAAATAAAGCAATACTTTTTTCACTTAAAAGGTTTTGTTTTAAAAACCTATAAAACTACTCACAATAAATTTTAAAATGTTTAAAAATTATTTTTGAATAGAAACATACTAAAAAGTGCTAATATGTTTTACCTGCATATTTTAAAAATACTATTAATGTTCAAAACTAGCATTGGAATCCTAGTCCCAAATATTACCTAAATTTTTAAAGAGATTTTACTTTTTCAGACAATTCCATTTTGACTTCTGAATATAATAACAAAAATAAGATCAGGTAATATACATCAATAATAGTACTTAAATTTTATAACAAAACCATTTCCAAACTAAGGATATATCTAACACCAAGAAAAATGTTTTAAACTTAATATACAAAATACAAACTAATTATGCCATCAAGTAAGCAATAACATTACTGGTAAGAAAGTCTTGAAAATATTCCTATCACATTTTTATGGAACATAATTATAAATTATGTTTATTTCATTAAATTTATTAAATTATTAAGATTTATGCCTTAATATAGAAAACAGTAAATATTCAAAATAGAAACACATGTTGCAAATATTCTAATATCAACTCAGCACTAAATATATGTACAAATATGTTTAATTTATAATAATTATAATTTTAACAAACTAGTTGGAAGTAATTTTAGCCAAGTATTTTAAACTTACACCACTCTATTATTAATATAACTTTCGGATTTTGTTGCATACAATTTCCTCTGAAACTTGATATTCAAAACATAGCACCTAATTTATTCTAGTAATATTGAATTTTACTTGGTTTAAAGATTTACTTCATCACCAACCATATAACTTTTAGCTTTAAATTTTTAACTATATAGTCTTAAAGTAAAACTTATGGGTGTTTTTGAATTTAAAAATGACATATAGTTGACTCTGATGAAATCTACAACATGGAAATTTTATAATTTTATAAAATTATAGTTTTACTAAATACAATATATATCCATGAATACATAAAATTCCCCCAAACTTTGAAAATAACAAAATGTAAAAGTTATGAATACAAAATAAAATTAACTTTTAAATTAATTATGAGGTTTTTCCATCTGTACAGTAAATTGCTTCTTTCTGTTTACTAGTACTATGATATAGTATATTAGTCTCTGCATGGGTGACAAATTCAATTAAACATATTCATTACTCTAATGTTCTACTTGGCAGTTTAGTCAGTATGAAAAATTAAAAATATATAAATAAAATGCTATGTGACCTCTGTATTGATTGGGCTAAAATGGTTTTAGCCTGGGTGTGGATGATGGGGCAGCTGGGAGGGACAAGTGGGGAGCACACAAACACATACACTCTTATGTTTTCTCTTCCAATTACTGAGGGAGATGATAAAACCACAGCAAATGATGTATCAGCTCATTTTATCTTATCGCTTTGGGGCTAGGTGACAATGAAGTTCATATTTCACTGGCTCCCATTGAAGATTGTGAAAATTACTTGCCCTCATGACCTGAAATTTCACTAGAAGACAGAAATTTCTCTTCTGCAAAGTAATGCAATTTTTCAGATGTCAACCTTTAGCCCAGCTTTAAAAATTAATTTCATTTATATTAACCAATGATATTGATATTTTCACAGAACGCTCTTTGATACATGAAGCACTGACTGGCAAATTGATGTTGCTTTAGATGGGTAAAACTATTTTATTTAAGCTGCTATGGAAGACAGATTTATGGCAAATTGAAATTCCCATTTCATAATTTAATATTTGTACTGGAGTAATGCACCTTTAAGCCCTTGCCTTGTAAATATTTCAAAATCTTTAGCTGGTTCTGTATTATTTTCAATATTCTCCAGCTTAAAGATAATTTGCATTCTAAATGATGTATCATGAAAGCCATCTCTTACTGAACTAACATTTAATATATATATATATATATATATATATATATATATATATATATATATATCTTAATGAATCAAATGTGGTAATGAAGAACAAAGAATGTATTTATCTATCATCCAACTAATTTTTAAGTAAATTTTTTTAACTTAAACTGCATCTACAGTCTGATGCTTTTTGAAAGAAGAATCCAAAATATACCACAAATGGATATTAAGGAACACAAATGTATCTTAGTTTACTTTTCATAGAGGCACATGAATTTAAAAAGTTAGGTGCTAAATTTTCAAGAAAAGAGTAGCATGAACTTAGATGAACTTGAGTTAAAATAGAGATATTTGGGTTTGAAGGTACCTTTGAGATTCAAACATAATAATACAAACTCACAATGTCAATTTTATTATGAACAAGATGTGAAAGTATTCCATCAGATTTTAGTCTAAGAAATAAAAAAGTCACCTTGTTATCTGAAAAAATTTCAGCATTTTGAAGTAGAAAAATGTCACTAAAAGATCTACTGGTGCCTTAGGCAATATTTTATTACCGTTATCTAGTAAAGCATTTCTAATTCAAGAAATGCCTTGAAAAGACATTCATCACATCGATATTCTTTCATTTTATTAATATGGTAAGTTAAGCATAAATTTGTGTTTTAATCTATATTAAAATTTGAAAAAGACCAAGAAAGACAATGTATTAATTTAGCTATTTTCTCTGCAAAATGGTTTAATGTTTTGCCTTTCTATTCTTAAAATCATCTTTGCATTTTTATGGTAACAATATTGAAATTGTTTTTCTTCCAAAGTATTTATACTTAATTTTTCTTTACAGATCTGATGTGGGGGGAAAACAGTAATATAAGTTATACTTTATAATTTTTCTATTTTAATTGGAGAGACTCCTAGTCACTTCCTAAAAACTTGAGAATAACATGCTATTGTTACTGAATTCAAGCTATAAAGTATATTTTGCCTATTATTCCACTCACTGACTCTGAAGTCATGAATTCTCTATTCCTTAACAAAGAGTTAAATTTAAATCAGCACTCATAAAAACTATCTATTTAGAATATACTATTGTGTATACTTTTTAAAAAGCCAATGAATAAAGTATCTTTCTTCTCAATGCCAATTCTTACTTTATAAACTCAATCTCAGACTGGAATCAGAAGCCCTCCCTGGATATATGAACTAAAGCTTCAAGTTAAAGTAACATCAGCCTTTAGCTAGACTACTTAGCGCTTTGTGGTAGTATGTTACAAAATGATGGGAAGTTTCTCTGGTAACTAAGCTTTTTAAAATAAAGTGAAAATCTTTGTGTATCTTCAAGAAATTTGCTTTTGTTTTTCGAATATACAGCAGAGAACAGAAATAAAAAACAAAATGGAAAAGAAAAATCAACAAATTTGAAAACTAAAGAGGGCACTTCTAAATAATCCATGGATCAAAGAGAACACAAAAATACATTATAAGGTATTTTACACAGAATAAAAATGAAAACAACATATACAAATTCATGGAATGCAGCTAAGACAGTGTTTAGAGGAAAATGTCTAACACTAAACACATAAACTAATGTGAAAGAAAGGTCTTATCAATGATTCAGTTTCCACCTCAAAAAAAAACCTAGAAAAAATAAGGAAATTAAAACCAAAGTAAGCTAGAGAAAGAAACAAAATTCAAAGTGAGAATCAATGAAATAGAAGAGCAAACAATATAGAAAAAAATCAATAGAACTGGTTCTTTAAAAATATCAATAAAATTTATAAATTTTTCTAATACTGAACAGTCAAAAAAGAGAGGACACAAATTATTAATTATTATGAATGATATCAGGAATAATCAGTATCAAGAGAGAGAAAAAATCATTACAGATTATATAGACACCAAAAGAATAAAAAGATATTACATACAACTTTACACCACTAAATTGGACAATTTTGATCAATATATTTCTTAAAAGACACAAACTACCAAAGCCCCCTTAAGAAGAAACAGGTAACATGAATAGAACAATTCCATTAAAGAAAATAAATTTCTGATTTAAATTTTCCCATAATATAAGTTCCAGGCCAAGATGTCTCCACCGGTGAATTCTACCAAATACTTAATGAAGAAAAGTATCAATTCTATACAAATTCTTTTAGAATATTAAAGAAGAGATAATAGCTGCCAGCTCATTCTATGAGGCCTGCCTTACCCACATATTAAAACCAGGCAAAAGTAAGATAAAACCAAAGGGGCATTCTCCACTTGAATATTTAATGTAATTTGTTTGTCTTGAGACTTATTGTAGGTGCTCTATATAAAAGAATGTGTTTTCCCAAACTACTAAAAGAAGTTTTCCCTCTCCTGCACTTTTGCGAACTGTCCATGAATGCAGCCCCCTGTCCCTTAAACTTCTTAAAATGTCTACACCAGTTTCCCTTTATTGCTTATCCCAACTCGATTCCCTTTGGATTTCAGTAGGGTGGCTGAATTCTCAGTCTTCTCATTTTGCACTGAATCATTTCATCCATAAGCACTGCTTCTACTACCAAACCATACAGGGGGGTAAGAAGCTAGTGACATGACATTAGAGGTGAATACCTCTACCTGGAGAGGTCAGTTCAGGATCTCTATATCCAATAGTTTATTAGATAGCTCCACCACAATCTTCTACACTATCGAATTCAATACATGCAAAAATAACTCATCACTCTCTCAAGAGTTATCATTAGTCCATTAGAGACTATTCTGGTAAACAGACACACAAACACCACTTAAACCACACAGAAACTTGAATCATCCTGAATAATACAACTCATTCCTTTTGATCTCACTCACCTTTCAATCTACAAGTTTGATATTTCTTCTATTTCACTATCATCACTTACACTCTTCTGCTCTTGGTCACACATACTAAAATCTACTCTAGAACAAGTTCTCATCGTACTTGAATATTTTCATAGACATATGTTATGTTCCAACCATGTCACAAAACAGATACTCCCTCGACGATGCTATGCTGTTTCATGTTTACATGCCTTCTGATGTGTTGGTCTTCTTATCTGGAAAACTTCTCTTAATGAGCTTGGAATGGCTGCATTAGACTACTAGTCAAAAATAAGAACAGCAGCAACAAATGCAACGTGGTGACCATTATATGCCTGGATCTATTCTAAGTGCTTTTTTTGATTAACTTTCAAAATGGCACTATAAAGTAGGTGTCATTTTCACCATTTTGCAAATGAGGAAACTGTATTAGAGAGGTCAAATTAGTCAAAATCACATAAGTAGTAAGTGGCAGCCAAGTCTATCATACCTTTTTGATCATACTTCTATCACTGTGTTGTAAGACATTACATAATACTTCTTCCACGGTGGACCTCTCATTTTTACAGGCCAAGCCAAGATTCTGTAAAACCTCTGACTTCCCAAGCAAATTCAACCATTTTCTGCTTTGTATTATCACAGGCCTAGTACAAATTCCACTTATTTATAAATGTCTCAATTATTAGACAATGAATTTTTAAAGTGTATACACACATACATATATAACCTATTTTTATGAACCTGGAATACATTATGGAATCCAATTAACTTGTACTCAGTGAATAAATTATGAGATTAACTATTTCTGTGGAATTAGTTGAAAACTAATTCCTCGTTTCCCACTCCCTGCTTCAATAATCAATTTTAAAACTAAATAGAAAAGAGCCCTCTAGACTTGTTAAAACAATAAACTCCATGTCTCAGTTCCTGATAAGGGCGTGAAAGGGGCCAGGACCAAGGTGAACAAAATTTACTGTTTCTAGAGAGAGCAGTTAAAATGCCCTCTCATAAGTACCAGAAATTTATTTGGTTCACTCTAAGAGGAATTTAACATAAGAACAAAAAGTAAATGCTTTTCTAGGAATCAAAACAAACAAAAACTCCTATGAAGTAACACTGCCCTGGGAGCTGGTAGCACCTTAAAGAAATTCTTAATAGCTCACACCTACCTCCAAAAATTCTGACTATATATGTAATGTGATTTTTTAATATTTAAGAATACCCAATTCTGCTATAAAGGGCAAGAAATAAGATAGATGAAAACCAAATAAAGCATTAAACATTGATAGTAAGACATTAGCTTATGATCTAGGCTAAATTCACAGGCTATATTAAGTAGAGATAATGAGTAAGAAAGTAGCTTGTGAAAAATAATTTAAAAGGTGCTATACAGTAAATTTAAAGTTAGAAATCTATTAAAACCTGTCAAAGACAAAATACATTGTATGGTGAAATATAAAAGTGTGTTACTTAAAGATAGAAAGAGGCAAAAAGACCCAGTCATTAGATATAATCATGCCAACTCTGTTTTGGGTTGCTGATATTTCTGCAGGTCCCAGACAGTGAGGCAATAATTACGGTTTCGTTCTACTCTTCAAGGAAGTTTGTATAGGAACAGCCTTGGAAGAGGCAGATAATGTCTCCCTTAGAGCAAAGAGCAGGTTTATTTATTACCAAGTATAATAAAGATAATGTTGCCCTTTGGGGCAAAGGTCACACATTAGTGCCTACTGTACATTTTAGGTTTTTGAAGATTAAGGTTGCTCAACGGGGAAGTAAACTCACCCTCACTGGGTGCATGGTTACCTACCAGGACCTCTTGCCATAGTCTGCTCAGATTGCCATATAAAATAACACAGACTAGGTAGTTTAAACTGCAGAAATACATTTCTCACAGTCACAGAGTCTGGCAAGTCCAAGGCCAAAGTGCAAGCAGATCCGGTTACTGGTGAGAGCTCTCTTCCTGGCCTGCAGATAGCTGCCTTCTCACAATATTCTCCCAGGGTGGAGAGAGATCTTTCTTCTTAGGAGACCAAAGTCTGACTCGATTAAGGCACCAACCTTGTGACCTCATTAAATCTTAATTACCTCCTAAAGACCCTATCTCCATATACAATCATAATGGGGGTTAGGGATTCAACAAATGAATTGGAGGCAGGGGACATGATTCAGTCCATAGCACCCCTCCATGTCACCTCTTGAAATGGGGGGCCCAGGCAAGCAGACACTAACACGATGCTTATTGTGTTTATTGTGCTGTTAAGAAGAGTCTTTGTCTGACCCAGGAGTCTCATGTCTTCAACCAGCATCCATGAACTTTTGGCAGGATAAACTGTTAGCTTGCAATAACTATTCAGAAGACTCTAGCTGTGGTCAGGGATAATTGCTGCTGCAATTTCTCAGTAGATCAAGTGTGCTTCACTGGCCTTGGACACTTTCCATCTGTGGATTCCTTTGTTCAAACCTATTACTTGTATTCATACCACCATAGATAGGAAAGTCTGATGAGGCACAGAGAGACGGGACACATAAATGTTGCACAACCAGAATTTAAGTACTTAGATTCTTCTGCCTGCTTGTATTTTATCTTAAGTACATTAACTTACTTCATTTCACCTCCTTTTCTTCTCATTGTGTGTTTTAAATTAATAATAAATCATGTGAATTGAGAATCTGAATTTAATCCATGAGTCCTTCTCTTCTGTGATTTCTGGGATCATGTGCCTGGTAATAAATTTGGAGGCTACTACTGTAACAAGATAATTTCTCACAGAACAGGTTCACACCTAACCTTTATTTAACCTTAAATTAAAACCTAAAAGACTATTTTAGGCCAAAAGGAAAAAATAGGAAGTTCCATAATTCATTTATGAAGTCAGCACAACTTTAATACTAAAAACTTAGAGACTCTAAAAATGGAAAATTGAAGAGCAATGTCATCACTGAATAAAGACACAAAACTTTTAAATAATTGATAAGCAAATAGAATCTAGCAATGTAGTATAAAAATAATATTTACCAAGGAGGATGTATTGGATTGCAAGAGTTGTTCAATATCAAAAAATTCACAACATAATCATTATATCAACAAATTAAAAGGAAAACATTATATAATTATTTAACCCAGTTCCCATTTGCCCTGAGAATACTTGACAGTGGTTGTGGCTGCAGCGTTTAACTTGAGATAACTGGCAGATTATAGTTCTAACCTTACCCCCAAAATTTGCCACAAAATATCTCGCTTTTATTGTTATTTAGCATCATTCAAGTGTATCAATAGTCTTTGGGAACAAATGACATCACTTTATTTATAGAATTCTGTTTTTAGTAGCAGTATTTCCATTTACACACTATAGTAATTCTCAATCGCTGAAAATGTAAAAATCCTAGATGTTCCACTTTGTGTTGTTTTGTGCTGTGAAATTTACCACATACAAAAAAATATTATTAAATACTGATTTAACAATAAAAGACAAGTTCTGTTTAGAAATAACTCCAAGAACAGTTTTTATATTTTATTTCCACATTGAAAACCACTCAGATTTGCTTCAGCCTCAAAGAGTGTGTTTATGTAAAGTTAACATTGGCAGCGAGCTGCACTTTGTTTTTCTAAACGGGAAATGGGTTAATAGATATGGAAGAGGCATTTGATCAAATCCAGTAAGTCATCTTAAAAGAAAAGAGATGCCAGTAAAATATTACATGTGGCTTTTTAATAAAAAGCAAGTAACAAATATTAGCTATGTGACCTGGGTCTAAACATGCAAGCTCAGCACTAAATAACAATATCCAACTTATATGCTTGTTTTGAAAGTCTAATAAATATGTATATAGCTAGTAAAACAGTACCTGGCACATGGTGAGCACTAAGTACGTGTTAGCAAACTCACCAAATAGCAACAGTTATAATAAAGAAATATAATAAAATTGAAAACCTGTTATAAACGTTGAAAAGGAAGAAATGGAACTCTTAATATGTACAAAATACTCTAATTAAAATGATAAAAATAAATATGGAAACATTAATATCTGCTGATTCAGCAACTGACACTTAGATATAGAAACATGAAAAATATATTATCAAGAAAATCTTTAAATACATAGAAGTAATTTTAACAAGAAAAGCTGGGAGCAGCTTTAGAACAAAAAAATATTAAGGGTACAAGAATTACCATCTGATGAATAAATAAATGTTTGTAATATGATTTCATATCATTAAAATATCAACTTACCAAAAGTCAATATATAAGTTTAATGTATTTGTACATAGAATTATAATGGGGCTTTAAGCTTCAGGAAATTACTTTAATTTTGTATGACATAATATATGCTTGAAAGGAGCTAAATAAAAGGATGAAAACAGACTAGTAAGAGGGAGTCCTCCATCTTAGACACTGTGCAAATGGATAAAAATTTAAATAAATATATATTTAAAACATTAGACTATAACATAACCTACTACTTCCTGTTTCATTTCTTTTTTTAAAGTATCTGTTGTGACGCATAAAAACAACAGCACAGCTTAATGTGGTATGAGAAACAGGTAAGCCAATCACCTACACTACACATAGTTCACTCTCAATTGTTCTTTCCATGACTAGAAAACTAATCTAGAAGTATAGAGACCTTTTAAAGCATAACTAGAAATCAAAATCTATGAAAGAAATATTTACATCTCTAACTTTATAAAAATGTAAAAGTTAATTAATAGGAAAGACATGATTAATAAATTCAAATGGCAAAAGACAGATTTGGAAAAACTCCTGACACACAATGAGTTAATACAATACACAAAGACATTTATAAATTCATAAGATGATGATAAAAAAACAAACAGAACATGTTTAAATAATATAAAAAGAAATTTCAAATGTCCAACAGTTTTATAATGCTCAAAATAATAGTAATGAACAAAATAGGAATGACGTATTCTATACCCAAAAGACCAGGAAAAATTAGAAGAGCTACAACACATTTTGCTGACAGAAATGCAAAGAAAAGTATATATTGCTGATGAAAGCATGAAATGTAAAAATCCCTTTGGAAAGTAATCTTACATTATTTATTAAAAATTAAAATAGCTACATTTTTCATAGTGACAAAACAAAAATGGAAAATAAGGCTGTGAAATCCAATGAATGTCATTAAAAAAATGGTTGAAAAACTGTGATATGTCTTCTTCAGTCATTGAAAAGGATAAATTAAAGCCACTTCAGCTAACTTGGCTAAATATCCACTATTAATATAGAGAAAAGCAATATACTGAGTGTGATTTACAGGATTTCACTTTTGTAAATCAATGAGAATACTCTAACAACACATAAGTTTATATGAAAGGATACATATTAGATTGTTAATATACTTTAAGAATGAGAACAGAGGATCAAGGAGGTAGGAGATAGGAATGAAGAGTACAAGGAAAGAAATATGAAAAAGCAGTGTGCATAAAAACATGCACACACAACAGAAAACAACCACTGAGTTGATTATATTTATAAACCTATGTATGCATAAAAACATTTATTAAAATCTGAGAGAAAGTATATCATTATTTTCTAATTTTTTTTTGACTATGTTATCTTAGCAGTTTTATCCTGGAGGATAAAAGTCACCTTATTTTTCTTTCAGTAGTTTTCAGAGTTCAATTTGTTTCCCTCTTTTCTCCTCTAAAGTTTCTAAAATTTATATTTTCCAGTTTCTATAGATTCTTAGAGTTCATCTTCACCTGGAAATAGCCTGCTTTCCTTCTCAAAGTCTTTAAAAATAAAAATACAACTCCTTCTGTCAATTACTTAAGGTTCAGATCACAAGCCTTCATAGCCATGATGTGGAAAGGGTAAATGAGTACCAGCCCAGATTTCTGTTATCTCCCAGTGCACCAAACCTTTTTTCTTATCCACCCATCTCTGACCTCCCTAGCCCTGATGTAACAGTGAGAGCAGAATGGGAATTTCATTGGGTTCGGGGAGTATATATTATCTCTGAGGACCGATGGCCTTAAATCACTATCTCTGTGGCTTCTGCCACAAGCATTACTAGTTCCACCTGTTCACGTTTGTTAATGCATTTTCATGTTGATATGAATAAATGCATTTTTATATTGATATGAATGTATGCCTTTCCTGCACATTTTTTCTTTGGTTTGTTATATTTCATTCAAAATTTATATTAAAAATAGAAACCCTTAAATGAAAGCAAACTAATTCTTTAGAATATAACCTTCAATTTTCAAAGTTTCCCACATTTAAGAATTAAAACAAAAAAATCTTGTGAGGTTGAAATCCATTACTATTAAGGTATGACATATAGTAAAATAAATGGGTTAAAATAGGTATTGGGATGATGAGTTTTAAGTAATTTAAATATCTATGTTATCACTGCCCTATCACAATATAAAACATTTTCATCAGAAAGCTCTCTCACACCCCTTCATAGTCAATGCCCGCATCCCACCAAAAAAATCACCATTACAATGTCTCTCATCATTGATTAGTTTTACCTATTCGAGAACATCATATGGAATCAAACAGTATGTACTCATTTGTTTTTGGCTTCTTTCAGTCATGATGACGTTTCTGATACTCATTCATGTTGTTTTGTATGTCAGCAATTTGTTTATTTTTATTGCTGAATAGTATTCCATTATATAAACATGATACGACTGGTGTAAACACCCTCCTATTGATGGGCATTCTGTTAGTTTAATAAGAATAAAGTTGATATGAGCATTTGCATAGTAGACTACTGATGGACTTTAATCTTCAATTCTCTTGGATAAATACCCAGGATTGGCATTGTTGTTTCATAGGTTAGGTAGCATATTTAACTTGAGGGAAACTTCCAGAACAACGTTCCAAGTGGTTCTCTATTTTACACTCCCATCTGCAATGGATTAGAGCTTCAGTTGCCACACAGCCTTGTCAAGATTTGGTGTTGTCAACCCTGCTAATTTTAGTCATTCCAGCAGGTAGCTTCATTGTGATTTTCCAGGATGGCAAATGGTGTTGAACACTTTTTTAGGTGCTTATTGTCCATTCATATGCATTTTCTATGAAGTCCCTAATCAAATCTTTGGCCTATTTGTTTTATTGAACAGCCTTTTTATTACTGATTTTCTAATTTTACTACATACAAGTTCTCTGTGGGGTAAATGTATTCAGGATATTTTCTTACAGCTGAGGCTTACTTATTCATTTTATTAATAATATATTATCATGAGAAAACTTAATTTTGTTGAAGTCCTTTTTTTCTTCATCAATGACAACTGATTTCAGGGTCTTAAAATGAGGTATTTTGCAAATGTATTTTAAAGTCAGTTTGTCAATTTTTTCAAAAAAGACCTACTAGGATGTGGAATGGAACTGAATTCAATCTATAATCTGAGAAATGACATCTTCACAATAATGTCTTTTAATATAAATGTGTTGTATCTCTCCATTTATTTAGGTTTTCTTTAATTTGTCTTAGGCATTATTTTGTAGTTTTCAGTAGATCTTACATATATTTGATTAAATTTTCATGTTTTTAATGCTGTTGTAAATGATATTTTTAGATTTCCATTATCAAATTTTTCATTGTTCCTATATAGAATAGCAATTGATTTTTTGATTTTATAACATGTGACATTGCTAAAATCACCTTTTTAGAAATACTTTGTAAATTCCTTAGGACTTTTTCCATATGCAATCACGTTATTTACAAATAAAGACAGTTTTATATTTTATTTCCAATTCATGTGGCTATTATTTCTTTTCCTTGCGCTAGCATGCTGGCTAGAAATGCTGTTAAGTAAAAGTGAGACAAAACAGATGAACTTGTGTTGGTCCCAATTTTAAAATAAAATGCACTAACTTTTCACCATCAAATAAAGTTAGAATGTCTCTTTTTGAAGTGAGAAAGTTCTGTTCCTCCAGTGCTTAGAGTTTTATTATTAATGGGTATTGAATTCTGTCAAGTTTTTTCCCCCACATCTATTGAGATAATAGTTTCTCCTTCATTTGTGTGAACTACAGTGATGAGTTATTTAAATGTTAAAACAAACCCCTATTCCTGAGGAAAACAAAGACCATTTAGTCATGATAATGTTATCCTTTTTAAGTATTGCTGAGTTTGATACAGCTGACCCTTGAATAATATGGGGGATTAGGGATACTGATATACTCACTGTGCAGTCGAAAAATCTAGTGTGACTCCCCAAAACCTAACTATTAACAGCCTACCTTTGACCATAAGTCTCACTGATAACATAGTCAATAACATATATTTTGTATGTCATATATATCAGATACTATAATAAAGCTAGAAAAAAGTTAAGAAAAGCATAAGGCAAATACATTTACAGTGTTTATTGAAAAAAATTATATATAAGTGAATCAAGCAGTTCAAACCCATGTTGTTCAAGGGTCAACTATATTTTGTTAAAAAATTTTTAACTGTATCCATGATAAATATTAATCTAAAATTTTAATAGTTTTATTGTTATAGTTATGGTAGCCTCATTAAATAAGCTGGTAAGTGGTTCCCTCCTCCTCTATTTTTCAAAAGAATTTAGGTAAAATTTACATTGTATCGTCCTTAAATATTTGATAGAATTCACCAAGAAAGTTACTGAGCCTGGGCTTTTGTTTGGTATGATGACACATAACAATGTATTCCCCCCTCTTTTTTTTTTTTTTTTTAACAGAGGGATCACTATTGAGGTTGTCTATTTCTCATAAAATAAGCTTTGGGAGTTTCAGACTTTCTAAAAATTATTTTGTTTTATCTGAGTTTTCAAATTAATCCTTTTAAAAAAACTGTAAATCTATAATGATGTCCCCACTTTCATTCCTGATATTGGTGATTGTCTTCCTTTTCTTTATCAATCTGGTTAGATGTTTATCAATTTTATTAAAATTTACAAAGAACCAGCTTTTGGTTTTATTATTTTTTCCTATTGTTTTGTTTCCTTTTTCATTTTTTCTTTTCTTTTCTTTTTTATTCCATCTTTCCCTATGTTTACTTTGAATTTAATTTGCTCTTCTTTTAGTGATAAAACCTAGATCTGAGTTCAAACTTCCATTTTTCCATATATTTATAAACTTATGAGTTTTAGTTATAGATTTTCCTCTAAGTATGGTTTTATCTAAATCCCACAAATTGTGAAGTTTGTTTTCATCATGGTTTGAAAATACTTTCTAATGTCTCTTATGGTTTCTTCTTTTAAAAAATGTGTCATTTAATTTAAAATATTTCAGGACTTTTCAGATTTCTAATTCTGACTTATGATTTAATTGCATTGTGAATAGAGAACATAATCTAATTTAAATTGTTAAATTAATACCTTTTTAATGACTCAACAAATGGTCTTCAAAGTGAAGCTTGCACTTGTACTTACAGAGACTAGAAATTCTGGAGTTATTAACTTTAATGTTCTATCAACGTCTATTATGTCTAACTGATTGACAGTGTTGTTCAAGTCTTCTATAGACAGATATTATGCTTAATGTTGAATCCAATTATTGCGGGAGAAATTGTGAAATGTCCAACTATAATTGTAAATTAAAATTTTTCTTTCAGTTTCCTTCAGTTTTTACTTCCTATTTTACAATCTCTATTATTCGATGCCAAATTAGTTTCCTATTGCTGCAATAACAAGTTGCCACAAACTTAGTAGCTTAAAACAATGCAAATTTAGTTTATAATTCTGTATCCTAAAAGTCTGAAGTGGAACTTAACAGGCTGAAACAAGTCTGAGTTCTTTCTGAAGACTTGTGAGGAGAATCCGTATCCTTGCCTTTTCCAGCTTCTAGAGGCCACCTGCATTCCTTGGCTAATAGCCCATTCTTCCTTCATCTTTAAAGACAGCAGCATACAATTTTTAAATCCCCCCCTCTCTGACTCTGACCCATAGTTCTGACATTACATTTCATTGTCTGACCTCTTCTACCTCTTCTTTCTCTTCTAAGAAACCTTGTACTTACATTGGGCCTTCCCAGATAATCCAAGAAAACCTCTCCACCTCCAGATCCTTAACTGAATTACTTCTGCAAAGTCTCTTTACCATGAAAGGTACATATTTACAGGCAATTGAGACATGGACATTTAGAAGGTATCCTTATTCTGTTTACTACAGACACATTTACACTTAGAATTGTGTCTTCTTGAACAACTGGATCTCTTATTATGAAATGTTCTTTATCTCTAACACTCCTGAAATTTACCTTATCTATAATACTGGTATTCTATATACATACATATATATGCATGTTTGTGTGTGTGTGTATAATCATTCTTCAAATGTTTAGATTTACCTGTATCATTTGTTAACAACATATATTTGTGACTTACTTTAAAAAAATTTAAAGATCTGTGTTTTGAAAGTTTTTAATGTTCAATTTTAATTAGACCATTTAATTACTGATATGACTGGGTTTAAATCCACAATCTTGTTATTTGTTCTCTAATTCTTTCCTTTTTCAACCTTCTTTTAGATTAAGTAGCTTTTAATATTCCATTTTATTTCCTGTATTGGCCTACTATTGATTTCACTTTATTTTGTAGTGATTATTTATATTTATTACAACAGTTTAACTTCAAATGATATATCTCCTTGACATATAATGTAAGAATCCTAAAACAGTACACTTCTTCCTCCATTCTTATCCTTTGTACTATTTCTTGTTTTTTGAGCTATTGTCATTCCACATAGGTTGTAATGTATTGTTATAATTACTGTAAAGTCAGTATCTTTTAAGAAATTAGTGAATAAGAAAAAATTTTAAAAGTTTTAGATATTGTATTATATTATGTTTTATATTATGTATATTTAATGCACACATTTTCTTCTGGTATTTCCATTTCATGTATTTGACAATATCCATAGCTGACTCATGTTCTGGTCATTTTGTATGAGGTTTCTCTTTTTCTTCTAGTGTTTCCATCCAGATAGTTTCTATTTGCCTGTCTTTAGTTTCACTGATCTTGTCTTTTGCACTAACAAACTGTTAAGTCCATCTATTAAAGTTTTCAGTTGAAATACTGTAATTTTCAGTTCTAAAACTTCCATTTGGTTCTTTTTTATAGTTCTATTTTTGTATTTAGTTCCCTACAGGTTTCCTTATTGTGTTCATGTTTTTCACTAAATCTTTGAATATACTTATAATAGTATTTTCCATATTAGTTTTTTATTTTCTTCATTTATTTTTACCATTAACTAAATTCTAGAATTTGTTTATTTCAAATTCCAATAAAAAATGCCAAACTGCATTTCGTTTTCATGTCCCCTTGGTCTCCTCTGGTCTTTGACAGTTTCTCAGTCTTGCTTTGTTTTTCCATAACTTTAACACTCTTTAAGAGTACCGGCCAGAATTCTATAAACTGTTCCCACTCTGGGTTTATCTACTGCTTTTCTCCTGATTAGAATGTGGTTATGGTTTTTCATTAAGTATACCAAAGAGGTGATGTGTCTTACTCACTTTGTATGAGGGATTTATATAATATCCACATAATATCACTGGTAATGGTAACATTTGTCACTTGGTTAAAGTAGCGTTTGCTAGATTTTTCCATTGTAAAGTTCCTGTTATTTTCTTCCTTTATTCTTTGTAAGTTGTCACTAAGTCTAGTCCACTCTTGGATTGAGGTGGGTAGAGTGAAATAAGTTCCATCTTCTGGAATGAGAAGTATCCATTTGCATATAAATACTAGACTTTAAAACTCCATAATGTCTAAAATTTCTGTGACTCTTGCTATTGAGTGATTTCTCTCTTAGAATCACAAATTTTCCTGCTTTTTGACATGCATAGTATTTTTTTTTGTATATTGAATATTATAGACACTATTATTTTTGTTGTCTTCCTTCAGAGAGGGGTATAGTTTTGTTCTGGCAGGCAGCTAAATTTACTTGTAGATCAGATGATTTTATGCTTTGTTAAGACAAATACAGAGTAGTAGTATCCAAGGACATAGCAGAGCAGTCTCTTATAAGCACTTCTCATACTTAGTCATAAAATGGAATAACTGGCACAGAACAGTAGTAGCAGAGATTTATTTTACCTTACAGCTGGATCACTAACAATCCATGCTGCCTTCTTTCCTGATACCATTTTTCACCAAGGCAAATGAAAGTCTTCTTAACCTCTCCCCACCTCAACCCTGATACCTGACAGAAGCAATCATTCTTATAGAGGATACTACTTCAAATTTTCTAAGTGTAGCCTTTCTTGGAACTTGTTCAGAAAGTTCAGGATTTCCTCAATATAGTGTCTAAGTATATAGATCCAATTCTACTAAGGGTAAATTTCTTTTTAAAAATAGATTTAAAATACATATTACTGAAAATACTTACAAAATTTTTTCTATTAACATGTTTATATAACACATCAGCTATAAAGTGAACCTCAGAAGGCATTGTTCATATTCTACATTTTTGGAAAACTAAACAAAATATTATTTTATGCTGTTCCTAGGCAGCAGATGACATGTTCTGGCTTTTTTCTCCTTCTAAGAGAACACATTTTAGTTTCATAGTTTTCAGTTATGCTCTTTTTTTTCATAGTCCTAAAGATTCATTACTTTGATGACCATTTATCTGAGATTCAAGTCCAATCTATAATACCACTGAGATAGCAAATAATTCAGCCTCAGTGACTATATGTGTAAAAATGGGCTGTGTCCTAGATGAATGGCCCATCTGCCTCTGACACAGATTAGGTCATCATTCAAACTAACCACAGATCTCCACAACAAATACAGGAAATACAGGTTCACTTTAGCTGATGTTTCTGTTTTAGCGTAGATTCTTCCTTTTAGATAGTTACACTGTCATCAAAATATTATGGCATAGGTTTGAAAAACCAGGATTCATAATATAATGATAAAGACATTTCATATGTTTTATAAACCACCAATTGCTCAATATATGCCTACATTTGACTTCTCTTTTACACTAGGACATCTTCTAAATCTCTGGTATTTCAGTCTGAATAGAAGTGTATAAACTACATTACATTAAGGTTGCAAACAAGAAAAACCATTAAAAACATACATCTCTAGGTGAGAAATATAATTCCTATTTCTGTAAAATACTTTTAGTAGGCGTTTCAGTTACATGCAGCCAAAAGCCTTCATATAACCTAAACCTCAATAAAGTCAGTAGAAAGGGATAAAAACAAAGGCATCAACCCAAAGGGATAAAAACAAAGGCATCAACCCAAAGAACAAAAGGAGTATTGAAAGGAAGATGGCAGCAAAGAGATTTCAGTAACATTTCAGAAGACATACAGATACACAGCAAAAGGAATGAGTTACTTATGTCACGTAGTAATCATTAATTAGCAAAAGGAATGAGCCACCTGTGTCACCTAGTAATCATTAATTTAGCAAAATAATTGAGTCATCTAGGTCACCTAGTGATCTAGGCAGTCGCCAGGAGGACTGTGATAAGAAGTCACCTAATTCGCTCTGCAGACCTCCTAAGGTTCTCATTCCTTAAGTGTACTAGGGAACACAGAAAATAAATTTCTCAAAAGAGGAAGATGGGTTAAACATCTACAGAGACTAGCTGGACCCCAAAACTCTCCCTCAAGTTGAAGAACCAGTTAACTCTCTTTCTCTCTTCTGTCTCCTCACCCATGGGAAACCTGAGATTCATTTGCTAAAAAAATTAGCGACCCCAGCCACAACAGAAAATAGGAACAAAGAATAAAGGAGCAAATCAAATGCTTCCACTCCTATTTGTTCTCAGATATCAGCAGGCTCATTATGCATTCTCTGTTCTTCCATCCCAACACCGCCCATCCCCAACAACCACAACCCTCAGACAGGTAACAGGAGGATTCTTATTTGAAAAATCTGAATGGTCCCAAGAAAAAGCTGTCAGATGTTTATCCTTGACTGGGTCTACAAATGAACTGGATGGCTCAGAGACTGCTAAGAATATAAAGAAAAGCTGCAAACACAGATCTTCCTCTTAGGTTTGAAAGAGCTGCGCTCAACAACCAAGCAATTTGAGGAAAGGCTCCAATAAGAAAAAGATCAAAACAAACAGAAAAAAAAATAACTCAGAAGGAAGAAATCAAGAGACCAAAATGAAACTTTAAAAAAAACAAAAACAACAACAAAAAAACCGAACAGAAGATCTTACAGCCATACAACACAGGTAGGATGCTATCTGTCCCTCCAAAAAAAGAACAAAGAAAAACAAACAAAAAAAACTCTTTACAATTAAAAATTTTAAGTTAAAATATAAAAAACTTCAGTGAAAAGACTAAAAGATAAAGTTAAGAAAAGTTGTACTGAAATGCAAGAGTTAAAAACAGAGAAACAGAAAAGAAAATACAAAGAAATTAAAGATGAATCCAGAATATACAACAGTTAAGAATACAGAGAGAAGGAAAATAATTCAGAACTGAAGGTCACAAATCTCAAGATGTAAAGGCTCTACCCAATGCCCAGGACAATGAATGAAATAAGACCCACATGAAGTCAAATAATAAATAGATTGAACATAAAGAAAAAGGTATTAAGATTTTTTTCAAAAAGAATATCATATTCAAAAGAACAACAATTAGAATAAACTTTCACTTTTCAACAGCAGCAGTGGAATACAGAAGAGTAAGGCAGATTTCAAAATTCTGAAGGAAGTGATATCCAACCTGCAATTCTATATCCAATCTAACTATCAACCAAGCATGACAGAAGACCAAAGATTATTTCAGATATTCAAATACTATATCCTATGTGCTCTTATAAATTATTAGAGGATGAATATTAGCAAAGTGAGGGAGTGATAAGCCATAGAAAAGAAAAGATAGAATCTAAGAAACAGAATCCAATGCAGCATATATCCTAAAATGAGAGATATGAGCCAAGCCTAAAAGGTAAAGAATATGGGAGGCTAGAGCAGAAAAATAGAAGATGAGTACAATGTGCTAGAAAATGCTATTTTTTTTTCAGCATCATCCCAAACGATTTTTTCTCCATCCCTTGCTAGCAGATTTTAGTTTAGAGCCAAAAAAAAAAGCGCTTCTACAAGATTTAGAAGGAACTTAGAAGCCATTATTTTCCAGGGGCACCTGAAGGAAGCAGCAGTGACTTTTAGATGCCAAAGACAAGTGATATCAGTAGCTATGGTCCACCTGCAATTCCTGTACTTCCACATTATTAAAAACCATCAGTGGCTTTCCACTGGTACATTGGTCTCTAATTCCATGTATTAAATTCCTTTCTTTTTGAATTATGGAAAAAACATTCTATTCCCAGCAAAACCCTCATTGGTTCAGAGATCTTTTTAGGCAAAAATATGTAAGTGATAGATCATTTGATAATCATTACATAGTTTTAGTAATGACCATTATTTACATAGGCACTATACTGTACACACGGACATCTAATTTAATTTAGATTGTGATATACCTACCCATATTGGGGAAATGGGTTGTGAGGAATAAAATGGGAGAGTGACATTCTCAATTTCCATAAAAAGGAAATCTGTATATGTTTAAACTTGATAATGTTTTTAAATAGCAGCATAAGTCCATATATTTTTTTTAAAATGGCAGTAAGTTTACCTAGAAGAATGAGTAAAAGCATGGGGCAGATAAAGAGCCTGTCAACAGTATCAGAAATTTTAGGTAGGTAATGTCTTTCTTAAAAATAAACAGGATTTTTTTTTTAATGTTAGTGAAGAAAAACAATGAAAATATCTACTTATATAAAAGTCCAAACTATAGTCAGATTTTTTGTGATGTGTATATAATCAAATGAAGGAAGTTGAGCAAAATAATTAAAATTTTAACCTCCTTAGCTTTTGGCAGTTTAATGCAGCCTTCTCTGCAGTGGGACCATACATATTATCAAGACTTAAGAGTATGGAGGCTGCCTTTCTCATGGAAAGAACAAATATTGTCATATATATCAAAATATATTAAACTTATATGATAGGCAGTTCCAATGATTCCTTCTGTAATTTCTCAGTTTATGCTTCCATAATTGACCAATTCCCCCAAATGACTGGTTTATTGACAGAGTTAGGTTTGCGTGTCTGCGAAAACAGGGTTTAGATTCTGGTTAGCTGATCAGGAAGCCACTCTACCTTCACAGTAGGTACGTTTCTTTAATCTGTGCTGATCTAAAAGTTATATTTTAATTGTTTCATTTTTGTTTTGTCTAGTTAACTTAGTGGGAGCAGTGATATGAGTGGAGATGTCACTGAGCCCCATGTAAAATAAACACTAATTATTAGCTTATAGTTAAAGCAAGAATTCAGCTTAAAGTAAGGTGGACGTAACAATCAGAACATTCTTTTATTACAAAAATTTCAAACATACATCTAAAGATTATAATGAAGTCACATGTACCTATCACCAAGAAAATCACCAATAATTATCAGTTTTGCAAGTCATATTTCCTCTATTTCCAATCATACTTTTCTTTCTAGAATATTTTAAAAATGAATGATAGACATCATGTTATTTCACAAATCCTTGAAGTAAAACATGCAAAGCAAGCTATCTGTTGATTTTGGTGGGAATTAATATTTGAATCTTTTGATACTATCTGAATAGACTGTTCTAGCATAAGGAGAACTGTATCTTAGGTAATGTGGTTTATTCCCTTTATGGCTGATATAGTAAGGGAATGGTCCATCCTTAGGCATAAAACAAAGGTTGTCAGCCCTTCAGGGCATCTATTCTCTATGAAGGTACTAAAGCATTAAGGAATCAGAAAAGTTTAAAGCAATCAAGAAAAGAAAGTGATCCAGGGAAAGAATCATTAAGGGAATGAGGGAAATATGAATTTAGAGACAAACACTAAATTACCTAGAATCCCTGTTGCCTGAAAAAAGATATAATTACTATAACAGACATTGTTAGGATCCTGCTCATATTCCTTAGAACCTTCAGTGTCCTCCTGCAGACATCCAGCTACCAGTATCTCCATCTAGGTGCATCAGGGGAGTAATAGCTGTTCTTGGAATCCTTAATTGGAATGAAGAAGTGGGTGTTTAAAACCACAACTCCCTCAGTTCTCAGATGAAATAATTCTGTGACATATTTTGCAATGTTTCTTAAAAATTTCCATAGTATTAAACTCCTGCAATAGTCAGCTTAATAAGTGCTCATCACTGTTTACTCCTGCTGATGTCACCTGAACGTCCCAAACAAACTGCCCGCACTTGAATCCTCATCTCAGCATCTGAATCTGGGGGACCCTGAACGAAGACAATTACTAAACAAGATTCTTTTCATGCTCTTTTTACATTTTAGATAAACAACAGAAAGCCCTGTATTAGGTGCTTTACATATATTCTATCTCATTAAATCTT
The DNA here is from genome assembly GCA_004027375.1 of Macroglossus sobrinus. NCBI lineage: Eukaryota > Metazoa > Chordata > Mammalia > Chiroptera > Pteropodidae > Macroglossus > Macroglossus sobrinus. Next base: position 458,415 of record PVKZ01000886.1, read on the forward strand.
TGTAACAAAAGAGTGAGGTAAAAATTATACAGATAGAGAAGCTCAAAAGTTATGTCAATGGTCACACTGCTGGGATTTGAATTCAGGAATAAGATATGACTGGGAAGAGTACCAGCAACCTGAATTATTTAAGCCTAAATCTCCACATGCCCCTTTTCCCGAGCCAATTTCACTCAGTTTTGTTTCTTCAAAGCACTGTATTATCTGAAATTATCTTGTTCATCTATTGTTATTTGTCTTCCTCATCCTTTTAGAACAGAAGCTACATAAGAGCAAGGACTTTTATCCTCATTAATATATCCTCAGAGATAGGGAGTAGATTTAGGCACTCAATGAATTTTTATTAGTTGAATAAATTATTTATTCTTATAATAGAACAAAATATTTTGGTTTATATTTCATAACTATTCATTTTTCTAGATTTTCTGCAACTCAATCCCACGTTACTAATTCTCCAGAAATGTCATGTTTCTTTTCTGTCCCACTCATAATTTTGCCTCTAGGACTTTGCACTTAATTGTTCTACCTGGAATGTTCTTTCCTTACAAAGCCCTCAGGGCTTATACCTTCACTTCATTCAGTTCTCTTCATTAACAGTAAGTTAATAAACAGGCATTACCGCTTTTTCTCTTTGATAATCATTACCAAACAACATACCTATTTATTTGTATGTCTATCCCCACCAAACTATGAGCTCAAGATAAGTATGCTGTCCATATTTCTTCACCGGTATAGTCTCAACACTTAGGATAGAGTTCCCGGCACACGGTAGATACTTAACCGTTAAATGAATAGATAGGCATAATCTAAATTAATACCATTATGAAATCAACAACCTCTAGAAAGTTACTTTGGTTTGTTGAAATCTTTTTTTAAAAAGTATCAATAATAAATATTATTATTTATTTATATGACACAAAAGAGACTTGAACAAGTGGCACTCCATGTTTAACTGTAACTGCAGTCCAAGAAGGGCTTATGTTTGGGGTCTAGTGATTAAAGATATACATGGCACATGGACTTTAAAGACACATTTTCTAACTCTCATTTGTAAGAAAATTAGCTGTTATGTTAGATCTCTACCATGTGTACCACTGAAACCTAAAAGCAAATTCATGCATATTTGACTAAATATCACCTTATTAGTTTTAGTTCTGTCTTCCAGCCACAACTGTTCAACATTTTAGTGAAAACCGAATGATAAACTCTACTATTTTGTATGGCATGCTCTTACAGTTCCCGTAGAGTACTGTCATTCTCACCTCCCTCTCGGAGCTTGATTGATTACTCCTTTTCCTTATGTTCATTAATCTCATCACCTTATCTTTTATACCACTTCATTTTAGCAGAAAGGTAATAATAAAACCCTCATCCATTATCCTTTTACTCATCTAGTCAAGCGGAAATGGTTAATAACATGCTACAAATTGAACTTCAATCACCTCATTTTCTCCTTTGTTGGATACACATTAAAATATATTCCAAAAGTACAATTTGTTTTACAGGAGAATTTGTGTTATATTGCTACAGACAACTAAAATTAAGTGTTTCTCAGTTTGGTTATTAAATATATCCAAGTGCTCTTTTATCGATAATACTAAAACATTAACTCATTTTATTAGGGTATAATAATACAAGAGCCTTATCTCCCAGAACACAAAGACATCTAGACTACCTAATAGTATGTGTTATATGCTGTGTCATTTATCTTTAAAAAAAAATTACCAGTGATAATTTATGAATTGGTACATTATTACAGATGAAATTGCTCTCTATTTTTAAAAGTTAATTTGTTTACATGCAGCCTTATCTTCAAATGCAAGCCCTATTAGTGAAGAAGTCTATAACTGTCATATAAAATAAAAAGAATGGTTATATATATATAATAAAACAGAAAGACACAATGATTTAAGATTTTAAAAATAACCCTTTGAATAGAATATATTTAACATATAACTAGATTTTGGTTTTCAAAAGATAAAAGAAAGAATACTACTAAAATCATATAATATTTTTATATATATTACAATAAATATTTGTTGTACTAAGTTCTAATAATCCTGAAACTATTAGAAGGAAATAGCTATCTTTTTGTGGGAAAAATATTTTCTACTAATTTGGGTGGGTATCTGCTATCTATCTGTAAATGAGCATGTTCACCAAACTAAAAGTTAGACTTACAGAAAATGTTAGAAAACTAAGATAATCAAGGTTTATCGGATATTATCTTCCTGTCATTCTAAAACATGTTCTGACTCTAGAAAAAAATTTAGTAACTGACTTAACATCACTATTTGAGTTCCAAAACTACACCACTTATTGGGAATGCTCATCTTTATTATGAAAAAATATTTATATTTGTAAACCTAATTTTACACTATTGCTTTAAAAAAAAGTTTTTCTTTTTATCCATTAAACTGTTTGACTCTAAAATATACTCAAAAATGATAATGATTATAAAATTATTAAATTTTAAAGCATTTGTTTACTCAATTTCAGAATCAAGAACAGGCATAAATTTTTGTTTATATGTGTTCTGAGACTTTTTAGATCACCCAGTATTCCCAATGAATAAGTTAATTCTCCTTTTTAATGATTTCATACTTCTTAAAGATTTTTAAGACACCTGTCATATTAGGCATAAATTACATGCCAACATAATTACATTTGTTTTTCATGAATAATCTTTGTTTTCTGTAAACTATAGAAAAGAATACTATCACAGGCTAAAATTATTAAATACTTTCCTACAAAGACTTCTGAGAATATATTACTAAACTGTGTGTGTATATATATTTTTTTCTTTCCTTTTTAAGGAGGAGAAATTAACATTTTAATACTATTTGGCAGGTGAAAATTGGAAAGCAATCAATAAATAAGCCCATGTATGCAACAGTTTTGATTTTAATCTCTAAACATCCTTGAACAGTATCAGATGCCACGGCCTATAAGCAAATGAGTTTGTCAATTTAATGAGGATTCAGGCAAATCAGCTGCTTAATGAGAACTCCAGCTAGCATGGCAGAGGTTTTCCTCCCGTGTTGACAAAATCAGTGTGAAAAAACCGTGACAAACTGATGAAAGCCTACTTTTTTTAAAAAAATTAACATTTCATGTAATTAATGGCAAATAGCAAACTATGATAACTTTAAAACATTTTTATTTATATAATTTATATTTTAATTTAGATATAATAGTTTCAACTTTTTATATTTCTCACCTTTCTCTTACTTTATCTATCCTCATTTCTCTAAATTTTCTATTTCCTTGTTAGCTCCCTTTCTATACTGAAATATACATGTAATGTCGCCATTTGAACAAAGACATTTTAATTACTGTTTTTGCATATAGCATTTTCAACTTATTGGTTAAAAGAAAACACTATTTAAACTTTCTCCTTAGCTGGGTAGTGCTTTACCACATAATTTGAAGAACTAGCTACTTTAAAAACAAAGTCAATAATATTTTAAATTGAAGATAGAAAATATCTTTTAATATTCCATATTTTCTATGCTATTGTTTCCTAAATAATCTGAAAGACCAGTGAGAAAGAGACACTTCATGGCATAAAATACTTTCTTAAGACAAGAGTGCTAGTATTGCATCTACAGATTCACAGCAGTGGTGTGGTTAAGATCAGGAACTTTATATGGCTAATGGGGGGTCATGACATAAGTCTTCCCATATATTCCAACATGAGACCCAATCGCCAATGTTACAGTTTACAGGAATTATACAAAGAATGGAAGTACAACTAAATAATTACTATAAAAAACAGGTAGATAAATGCAGAAGGTAAGACATACTATGGGACAAATGGCCTAGTCTCGTCAACAAGTAATCATCATGAATAAAGAATTATTTTAGAATAAAAAAGATTTAAGGGACAAAGCCACTAGATACAAAGCCCTGTCCTAGATTAGATCCTGGTTTGAGCCAACAAATAATAAGGAATATTTCTTGTAGAAAACGGGATACATTTAAATACAGATTAGGAATGAGATAATACTAAGAAATATTACTAATTTTGTTAGGTAATAATGTTTCTTAGGTCTATGTAGGAAATTATATTCTTTTAGAGAAACAAAAAAGTATTTAGGGATGGATAGCTGGGCATCCAGTTTACTTTAAAATCATTCAGCAGTTTAAATAGTGATAGTGACAGAAAGGGGGCACACAGGGGCCTTCTGGTGCTGGTAATGGTAATGTCACTTCCTGTTCTGTTTTCTAGTTCCATGGGTTTGTCCAGTCTATATAGAAGCCAGCAAGTGAAACATCTCTGTGAAGTTTCCCATATACAGTGTAATTTAATAAAATGCATAAAATTTCTCATTAAAAATAATTAAGTGAATTAATTTTAAAATACATGGACTTTGGATCAGACTGCCTAGGTTTAAATTTTGGCTCTATCACTCACTGCCTCTAACTTCGAGTAGGTTACTAATGTCTCTGTACTCCCAGTTCTTCATCTGTAAAATGTTAGCCATTAATAATTCTTCTTTTATATCAATAACCCCAATTTCTAAGACAACTTCTGTTTTTTATTTGCCATCTTGTGTGTTTAGACTACTTTCCTTTTTCAGTTCAAAACAGAATTCCAATTCCTTACATCTAAAAATTGGAAACATTCTGAAATAAACCTAGAACAGGAGTTTTGAACTAACATAAATGCCTGTAGTCTTAAAAAGCTGAAAGAAAATTCACAGTATCAACTAAGTTTTTTAAGTGCACGTGAAGAGATATATCTGCTCTAGATAGTTACTTTGGAAATGGCAGTGATGCTATACTATAGAGCAACTCTAGTCCAAAGTGACGTACCAGAATATTATACATTAATTTGATCTGAGCCATACTCAACATGTTAATTCAGAGAACAGAAACTGAGATAGATATCTATCTTAGAGCTCACAAAGTAGAAGTTAGGAAGATGCTGCTGCGAAGCCTAGTCATGATTATTTTACTACTAGAAATGTGTGTATTTTATCAGAAATGGAACTCTAGAAATATCTTTTAAGATATCAGTCCAACTAACAATATCAACAAGGAAATGAAAACATTGATGTACTTTAGAACTATTGCTTTACTATTTTAAATACTTTTTTCCATTTGGTATTTTATTCTTTATATTTTGTTATAGTTTTGATGTCATTTGTAGCATATTAGTTTTAAATTAAATCATTGCTAACTTATTCCTAAGTATTTTGTATTTCTTGCCACTTGAAAATGAATATCAAATATTCTATGTTTAATGGATATTTTAATAATACAAACAGAATTATTTTTGTATTCTGAAAATCATACTTTAATGTTGTAGACAATATGCTTAATAGCATTTTGAAAAAGTAATAAAACAGAAGATTCTAATGCATGCTGTCAAGTTTTACAGCCTGAGTTAATTTTGTAGTTGCAAAGTAGCTCAACAATAAGTAATTATAAGAATGTCTATAACATATTGCTTATTAAAATATCAACTATGCTTTCCTAAAAATGTTTTTCCTTCAAGACTTTTTAAATGTTGCTATTATGCAACTCAGTGATACACAAAAGGACTGTATAAATTAGTGCCATTATCTAATAGAAAATACAGCCACAGAACTTAGGAAGGGGGGCTCTGTGATATCAGCAAAATCAGCTTTATGTAGCATCCTACTTAGAAACTAGATAGCATTAAAACTAAATTTAAAGCTAATTTGTTGCCCTAAGGTTTTAACCAGAGAGATGCACAATTAAATAAAGTAACTTTTCTGATTTTCAGGATGAATATTACAACTGCTAATACAGAGCAGTGGATGGAAATAATAATGATAATGTTTTTAAAAATGGTGTCTCTGTAAATTATGGTGCATTTAGCTATGAGTAAAACCTAACTAAAAATGTTTTAAGCAAATCAGGGACTTCTTTCTTGTCAAGTAACACAGGTAATCCACAGGTAACCAGTTAACAGATCAGTGGCTTAAGAACATAAGGCCTGAGGTCTCTGACTCTCTTGACTTGTTCCAACTATTATGTTTAAGTTCCACAAAGAAGTAAGAGGAAGAACAAGGACAAAGAGCAAAAGGCAAGTCTGAGCTGAGACAGCTCTACCTATAAAAAGCTTTCCCAAAACTCCAACCCATAAACCTGTGTGTGTGTGTGTGTGTGTGTGTGTGTGCGCGCACGCGTGCACGCACGCGTTAAACTGGGAACACTGCTGTCTTCCAGAATTCAGAGTCCTGTTAGTTTTTTTTTTAATTTTTCTTAAAATATGTCTCTGAAACTACTTTCATCCAATATAATATATAATAGTTCATAAGATAATGCCAAACGTACTCAGTGCCTCTCTCTGAAAAACATCTAAAAAGGAAAAAAATATCAGAGATAGAACAAAGTATTTGTCAAAAGGTGTTCATTTCAGACATTTAAATAACTTTAAATGGTTTCTACTAATATTCTTTAAAATCAATCAATAAAACATGCATTATGTCTGAATCACACACTTTATTTTAGAATGGCATTTCACAATTTGTAGTACCTTTGAGCCAATATTTTACTTTTGAAATAAATCTCAAACAAAGGACTCCCTCACAAAGATGCCTCTACATAGTTCCTCCTCTCCCATTCACCTCAAATCCCCAGAGGCACTATAATCAATAAGTAAGAAGAGTATGAATTCTGGAACCAAGCTGCCTGAGCTCAAACCTAGCTCTAGCAATTCTGTACAAATTACTTAATCTCTCTGACTGTACTTTCTTCAACTGTAAAATAAGAACTATAAAAACTAAATGAGTTAATGTATATTGAGTTTGTTTTCTACGCCTATACAGAAGAAAGCACAGCAAAATTATTACATTATAAAGTAGTTAAAAGACTTAGAACTTAAGATTCTAGAAAATAGCCAGCTAAGAATGTTTTTAAAAGACAAATCCAGAATCAAACAAAAATAACTTAAAAGTCACCCAATCTTTTCAGAATTTCTATTCCATATAATTATGATTTTGATAATGACATAGACATAATCATATAAAAAAGAAAATTTAAAAGTTTTATTGAAAACCTTAAGAATATTCAAGATACCCTGGTTGTATTAAAAAGGTAGACAAAAATAATTTTATATTTAGTCTTTCCACTAAAACACAAAAATGCACATAAATTGTCATCAATATTACCACAACGAATGGAAATACTAATCAGCTCCCCCCCGAAAAAAACATTACAAATATTTATTAACTCAAAGGGCTTTGCTAATATGTAAATGTCTATCTTTCTACATGTAGTTTCATTCAAACTTCCTCTCTTTCCCCCAATTAACAACTCTGCCAAATGTTTGGACTTGAAAAGGCCACAGCTTTATACACAATTAACAGTCAAATTCTAACACAAATTACATGTCATTCTTATCTCCGTATACACATTGAACTCCTGTATCTTGTTGCCAGCAGGCAGCTTGCACTAGGGAATACATCCTGAATTTGTTTAATGTCTAGGAATAACATTTCACACCCAGAAAGAAGATACTATCCACTGCCAGCTATGTGAGTGGAATTCGCCATGCTCCTTCCTTTTAATTTTGTTCAAATAAGTAATTTGAAAATAATCCACTCATCTCTATCTGTTTTAACAAATATTTTCTTGAAGCATCAGATGTAAAAAAATCTTCATTTATTTTGTAAAATTCAGAACAATTATAGAAACTTTTATGTAAGGCAAAGATATTTTCTAAACTAGAAATTGGGGAAATATCATTTGACAAGTCATTCGACTACAAGAAAACTTACTTCAAATAGGATGGATCCTAGAAAAATAGATATGTGTGGCCATTAAAACTACAATTATTTCCCTAGAAAGGGTTTTCAATAATAGATATACTAGTAATAATTTTATATTTAGCAAGTATACCAGACGATCATCATTTCAAAATCGAACTTGTCCTAACCTTTTGAAGTGTAGCATTTTATTATCAGAGTATCTAATACCAGAATAAATAAGTCATTTATATAATAAAACAGCAACAACAACAAAAAAATATATATATGTGTATATATATATATATATATATATATATATATATGTACACATTTTAAAGGTAATACAAAAGGCATTCTGTAAAGCAAAGAGACCACTTACAAATACAAATACTGTTCCCAATTAACCTTTTACATAAACAAATCTGACTAGGTTAGTTACTGGCTTAGAACTCTTCAGTACTCACTCACCATGCTTAGAATAGTTTCAATTCCTTTAACTGGCATCTGTCTGCCTGTCCAGCTTCATATCTCTACAACTTTCTCCTTATACCCTAAAAGCCAATTATACTGCAATTCTGTTCCACAAACTCAACTAAGCTCTCTTCCAAATTGGCAACTTTCCCTAAGTCTAGAATACACTTCCACCAATTATCTAGTAGATTCTTGCTCATCCTTCAGAGCTTCAATGCTATTTCACCAATGATGCTTTCCATGAATCCCCTCCTAGCCTTCCCAAATGTATTAGATGGTAGGATATGATTCCATACCACCCACACTCCCCGTCCCCTAACATTTACTTAATGTATTGGAATGGTTGGTGGTCACCGTGTGCTGGAATGTAAGCTCCATGAGTACTGTTAAGAAAAATCATGTTTGTCTTGGTCACTGTTGAATTCACAAGCCCTACACATAACAGCCTGACCTAAAAAATTATTTGATTTCTAAAACTGTCATATATACATAATATACACATAGATGTATACCTCAAAGAAGAGATTTTATGAATTATAATTTCCATTTTAAATATACTTTTTCCCAGTTATTACAAATCCCTTTCTGTGGGTGTAAAATGCTCTGATAATCAGAAGAAAAATAAAGGAGGGTGGGCGGGGTTAGGAGAGGAAGAAGAGGGGGAGAAGGAGAAATGGGGAGAAGAAAAAGCAGGAGGAAGAGAAGAGGCAGATGAAGAAAAATGAGGAGAGGGGAAAGAGGTGGGGGAGGAGGAAGAAGAAACTGTGACATGTCTGGACATGGCTTCAAATTGGTGCAATGAGAGAAAAAAGCAGTGAATCTGGAGTATCACAGATTTGAGTTCAAATTGCACCACCTGTTATCTATGTGAGCTCTGGACATTGCCTCAAATTCCTCATCTGTGAAATAAAGAATATTAATGTCTGCCCCAAAGACCTCAGAGAGTTGTGAAGTATCAATGAAATTAAGCTTTGAAAGCCCTTAAAAACTATAAAACACTTTAAAATAGAAATTAATATCTTTATTATTAATTCCATAATTAAGGTAATCTCAGCTAAAAAAATGCTTTAACATTTCAGAAAAAAATTTGTCTTGTACATGAACTAAAATATGCTAAAAATAATTTTAAAAGTTTTTCGTCAAAAGAATGTTACAAACCAACCATGAAATAAATTCTAACATTCATTTCTTGCTATAATCTAAAAACATCTTATGAAATTTCATGTCCTTTATAATATCTGTGATATTAAGTTCATTATATAGTATTTTAATCTACTTACTGCACTTTAAAATTCAATGCATGGATGCTGTTATTATTCTGAGACCATAATCATAATCTTTTCTAAAATAAAAAGTAGAAAAAATTTACTTTAAAAAATTTACAACCTAACTCTGTTAGTGAAATGAACAAACTTTTATACAATCTCTAAAACTATTTTATGCTTTTTAAATAGCCATATATGTTACAAATAGTGGCTAAGATAGTAAATATTTTATTTCAAATTTGGGGTTAAGGATTTAAAGAAACAAGTTAGGTGAGAACTCATTTTAAGGCTTCATTAAGTAGTTATATTAAAATGTGATTAAATAATGAAAGATTCTTTTTAAACTCATTATGGGACAGTTACTCATGAATGTAGTCCCTACTAAAATAAAAATGACCCTGATAAAAAAACTCAACTGATCAAAAATTCTCAAATGACAGATATTTACTTTTAAACCAAATTTTTTGAGTGTTATAAAATGCAAGCTTTGAAATATTCAGCAATAATTCTTCTGAAAATATAGTTAATATTTTTAAAGATTTTTCCTTTTTTTCCTGTCCATTTGGACTACATGATTCTCATATTGCAGATATAATCATAAACATCATGTTTCCCCCAAAGCTCTGAAGGCATGTAACAAATTATTGTAGTTAAAACTTATATAAACAAATCTTTTTTAATCCCCATTTTTCATATACAAAAAGAGTATTTGTAGATTTTGCAAAAGGAATGCTATTACTTGCTATATTAGGACTTTGAACTAAAGTTCTAAAATCATACTATTCAACTAAAGGTTTCTTTAGCAATATTAACATGGCCACGCTGCATATGTTACTTTTAGCTTCTTTATGTACAACAAACTGCATTCAATTGGTGAACAAATACAATGTTTAGTATCATATTTAAAACCACCATTCAAACCTTTTCTTAATGCTATTATCAGTTTTTCTTTTGCAACAATTTTGTGTATAAAAATAAAAGCACTGGATTTTTATTAGTGCTGCCCCTTCTTTGTTTTGCTCCACTCTGCAAAGCCCTTTTGGGACACTAAGCCTGCATTTACCATAATACGGATTAAACTTTCTTTGTTCCATTGCACAGGGTTTGTTAGCAGGTTAGTCTTTTTACATTTTTCACAGGCAGCCTGCAGCTTTACCCTTTAGGCCTCACTCAAAATACTTCTGTGGATTTACAAAAATGCCAGAGTGGTCTTGGGGTTAATTGGAAGATAAGTGCAGCCTTTAACATAGAGACTCATTAAACATTTAACCTCACCACAATCCACTATCCTTGGAAAAGAAAGTTCTAGAGCCACTTTAGAAGTAATAATATAGTAAAATGTTTTTTTTTTAAAATGTCTACTGTTTGTTTTATGGACTTGGAAATACTTCATTTAACTGTTTCAAAGATGATATAATAGAAAAAGAGTAATTTCTCTTGTAAATTCTTTATTTTGGCTTTAACATATGTTTGTTAATCATTGATTAAAATGACCAGATTTTCTAAAGCAACTATAAGGCAAAACCTCCCAAGTTTATGTGGAGAGATCTGAAGGAAAAACTCAACTGATCAAAAAATCTCAAATGACAGATAATATTTATTTTTAAACCAAAAAGTTAATTCTGGAATTTTAATTTTGTTAATTTTAATTCTATCCAAACAAATCACCATATTCAAACATAAGTATCTATTACAGACTAATGAGAACAAAAATTACCAAAAAAAACTTGTAAAATATTGTTTTAAAAATTGTTCTCTAATTTCTGAAATATACATATACATAAATATACACTTAAAATCTAAAGTAGATTCATGGCTACTGGGGTTTTTATATATATACATATATATATAATTATGCAAGTAGATTGTTAACCAGATGAACTTTTCCATCCCCTTACCTCCTTCCAACACTATCACACACAGAACGGGAAAAAAAAAAAAGGGAAAATGTGACAAAACACACAGACACTTGAAGTATAGGATTAGACATATTTGCCCAAGATGCAGATAACAAAAGCAAAAGTGAAGAAAATTGAAGAGACAGCCAAACTTCAGCAACAAAATGGTTAAAGAATCTGAAGCATTGTTTTCCTTATTTTAAAAGTCTGCTATATTGTGAACAGCGCAAACATCAGACAAGTTAAGATTACTGACCATTATCTCCTTAATTTTCTCCGCTTTCCCTCACATTCCCTCTTGCTATCTGGGCACCATTTTTCTAAAGCTTTATTTCTGCTAAGAAGTAAACTTTCCCTAATCCATCTATTATGGAACCTTTAATTGGATTGGGAGCAGGGTGGTGTATAAAATAGCCCCTATTCACTCAAAAGGACTGTAGTTTTAGGGACTTAAAGAAGAAAGGTACTGTGAAAGAAAATCCTCAGGGAATCAAGGATTAAAATGTGGCTTTCTTAAATTCATCAACTCCAGAACACAAATGAATTGCTTCCATAAACAGGTAACTTTCCAAATAAATGGCATAGCAAAACTGAAATTAAAATTAAAATTTTACTCTAAGAAGAATAATGCATCTGCACTAATAATTTTTGGCTTTATAAACAACATATACTATTCTTTGGTTCACAATACTCTGCCAAGGAGCAAGTGGAATGCCTTAACTATACTCATTTATATTCTCATGCCTCTACATATATATTTCCTTTATTAAATGTCTAAGGAGAAAAGCAAAATAAATTTAATTACAGAATTAATTCCTGTAACATATTCTGGAAGCATCGCTATAAAATGGCGCATTCCAAGCAATGGCACATTCTGTTTTTAAATGGGGTCAGACACAAAAATAATCAGTCGTCACTTTTCTTTCCTTAACCAGCTATCCTCTTGGCTTCTTTCACACACACCCCAAATCCAAACACCCTTTGTACGTCTGTGCACTTCTGTCTTATGCTCCCTCCACGGTTGCACGTCTAACCATCTGGAGTGTCTTCAGCAGTGAGATGGAGCTACTGTTCATATTAGATCATTCCCCTACTGAACCAAATAAATTTAAAGTGTCAAACCTGGTATCTGAAGTAAAATGAAATCCAGAATGTACCTACCAACTTTAAATTATTCTCTCAAAAAGTCACATACTCTTTATCAAAACAATGGGGAATTGTGGGAGAGAAATGTCAGGAGAGATCAAGGATCCAGTTAGGTTTGACACTGTGTATGCTCCTAGCCTTCGCTAAAAGAAAATAAAAATACATCAATTTAGTGACTCAATTGATGGTACTTTTAAAACGTTTCTTTAAGAAATTCAGTTAATTTCAAGAAAATCCTCATAAAGTACCCCCTCTGTTTTGCAGCCCTTATCACAACTTCATAATAACTACTTTTATTTAACCCTTTCTAAGTGTCAGGCACTATGCTAACACTATCACATGAATTATCTCATTTTATTCTCTCAATAGTCCCAGAAGGTAGATATTACAATCTGTTAACACATATGAGGAAAATAAATCTTTAAAAATTTGATTAAAATTTTCAAGGTTATACACCTACAAATAAACAAGCAAACAAACAAACAAACAAATTCTGTGAAAAATTTTTTCATTATTGTATTGCAAAGGTTTTGCTCAGGAAAGGTGGCCAATTTTCCAGAGTCAGTCTGCCAAAATAATAAACTTGCCTAAATTATCAAAATTACCTATTTACCAATTTTAAGTAGTTAAAGAACATTCTTCTTGAATATATTAAATACATATGACTATATTCTTCTAATGTGTACATAATTCTAAGACACTTAATAACTTCATTCTTAGAAACATTTTAAAAACTATTCGGTTTTTCAAAACTAAAATTATTCAGTTGTCCTATCCTATTACAAATACGACTAAAATTTTAGTGTTTCATATGTGAATTTTTCAGTTTATACTGATTTTAAATTATTTTCAAAGTCATCTATTTTTCCGACATTTTATCATATGTAGGATAATTTTGTCACCTTTACCTATTTAAAAAGAATTGTGTGTTGGTTGAAAATTAGTTTAAAAGCTTTTTTAAAAACTATATGTATATCAAATCTCCACTACTGAAGCAGAAGAAAGCCATTTCTGGAAAAAAGAAAGCCAGCACATATTCCAGAGAGATTCTCATTCTTGAAAGCAGTAAGAATAGGGGTCAAAGGTAAGTACTAAAAGGCACAGTCAGAGAAAGAAGATGAGGGAACAGGGAATCCTGGCCATCAGAGCCTTCTTAGGCCCTCTCAACCTACAGAACACACAGTAGGTAAATAAAGGATAAACAAAATAATTTGGGGCAATTTAGTACAGTAGAGGACTAGTTTTCAGCAAGCTAAGTTCCTAGTACAATGGCGTGCATATTAGTAAGGACTTAATAGATATATATATTGAATGACTTTATTCAAATTTCATATAAGGCAAAACTTTAAGCACATTCTGAATTTCAAAACCAATATTTAATCGGACAGATAAAAGTATTTTATATAAATTATTTATTTTAAGATGTGTGCAAGTTACATTTTAGGGGTGGCTGAATTATTCCATGTATGATACCCCAAAACGTCTTCATTCTGAAAAACTGTAGACTTACTTTTTAAAAAACAGCTATGAGGAAAGGACCAGAAAAGGATTCAGAAAAATTAAAATCTACAGCAAGTATCTCTAATAAATTACTTATTTGTTAAAGTATATTGAAAATAAAGTAAAAAGTATTCACTATTTTGGAAGGCCATTAAAATTAAGAAATCTTTTCCTCTGTGCCATTTTACTAACTGATAAATTAGTTTCTAAATCTTAGTAGTATGTAAATATCCTAGTAAGTGTAATGTATTTAATCATATTCCACTTGCATTTATGCTTCTTTACAATTTCAGCTAAGTTTCTACATATTATGGCTTACTTTTAAATGGTCGGCCCAAAACTATGATGAGTTAGAAATTATCTTCCATTTGGGTGTTCACTCACAATAGATTACTGTTTCTATGGCATTGAATAATAACTTTGAACCTTTATTTGCTGCTCAGTAAGAGGCAGTTAACCTTACATGGAAAACAGTTCTTTATCTGAAAGACTTTATTTAATTATCTTGACTTCCTACAATGAAATTACCCAGACTTTGTAAAACATTGAGTCCTCTCCTGTGTTATAAAATTTTAATACAAAATAAATATGTAAATAAACGTCTAAATATATGAAACATATATGGATAAACATATTCAACCACAGCAACATAAAAAAAAAAGACTAATAAAACTTCAGGGATAAAGGTGGATTCAAACATAAGAATCTCATAAGTCATATCAGAGTAGCATTTAAATCACTAACAAAAATGAGTTTTAAGCACCATAGGTTTGTATTAAATATATATATTTTTTACAACATACTTACCCTTTAGAATTCAAAAAAAGTTGGTACCAAGATCCAAAAAAAAAGAAGTCAGAAAGTTAAGACTATCATACCAGTCTCCACACTAATAACTGTGTCCCCTACAATCATATATACACACTTGCCAAAACCCCTAGAAAAGTTCCTTAATTGTAAAGAAATTTATATTTTTTTTATAATTAAGTTCACATCTATATAGTTTTTACGAAAAGTTATCAAAAGTTTACCACTGTCTGACTTCTTCTTGGTGGTTGTATTCTGAGCATATTTATGGAATGAATAACAGAATATAGAAAGCAAGATTTTTTGACTGACACCCAATTGGTGCATAAGGAGAAAGAGACGTACAAGAAAGTATGAGAAAGCGTTGTGTTTGGTAAGGAGATGTTCATGGGTAGAACTAAGATTCTACAACTATGGGTTTAACAAAGAGATGAAAATGGAAAAGTAGGGGTAGGTAGTTTAAGGAGAGATCCCCGAAATTCCTTTATTTAAAAGATAAATATCACAGAGCCAAGTTACTTGGCACTTCTGTTACTGAACTGGAGCAAGAAAGCCAAATCCAGAAAGATCAGAAAAGCAAGAGCTACTAAACCCAGAATATAAATCAGAACTTGTCTGCTAAAGGATCAGACCAGAAAGAATACAACTTATTTTACTTATTATCTGAAAAAAAATTATAAGTACCTAATTGGATCCACGAAGATGAGAAATCCTAAAAGGTTTTTAATAAATGAAGGATGGTAACTAAAATTAACAACACAGAATTAATCATAACTAAAGAACTATGAAATGATGGTGACAGTTCCTTTATTTAGCAAACTTCATCAATATGTTTTATAAATTTAACAAATTAAAAGGACTTCCACAGGTTAACTCCTGACCTCAGTCCCTCCAACCTTAATTTTCCTAAAATAGCTAAATTCTTCAAAAAATTCTACTACCAAAGAGGTTTTTCAAAAATGTAGTTCCTTGTATAAGGTATCATAAACTCTTCTGAATAATGTCTTTGCCACTTCAAAAACTAAATCTATCAGGATAACAAGCAAAATGAACTTTCTTAATATTACAGTCAGTGTTTAAGGAAAATATTTGCATGCACATTTAATCATTCATTAATTCAAAAACAAAAAATGTTTTGAATGCCAACTATGCGCCAGACACTGTTCTACAGCCTGGAGATACAGAAATCTACAACATAAAACATAAAAAATGGGGGTACATTTTATTATGGATTAGAGAAAAGTCACTCTATCCTATTTAAACCTATACTTTGAGCAGTAAATAGAAATTATAGAAAATAGGACCCAAAGAACCTTAAGATATCTGAGGTTATTGCTTAAACAAGAGGAGAAAAAAACTTGAAAATTAGGGTGAATCTTATAAAATCCAGTATCAACTCTTTTCAATTCTAGGTTTTATGAACTATTCAGCTGTTTTATTTTTTAATTTCCTCTCTCTCCCTCTCTCCTTCTCCCCGCACCCCGCACACACAAAATGCCACTACCTACCCCAAATTGTAGATTCTTATTTTACTTAAATCACTTTAGTGGTTTAGACCCTAAGACTAATATTCTGGTCAACCCATGACAAATCATATCTGTACTCAGGTTTTAGTAAAGATAATACATTTTAGGTAATCTATATTCATAAACTAAACTAAAACCTAGCTAACTCATTAAATATGAACAATTACAAGCAATTACATCTTAATATATAAATGTAATCTGAAAATATTTGAGCAAAATAAAATATAATACTTCAGAAACACACACTGTAATAGTCAAGTTATTTTTACAAATTTGCTCTAAATATTCAATAAACTAAATCAAAACCTTATCTCTAAATAATAATAATCAAAAAATATTTTCAAAAATAAATATAAGGTTTTTTAAATGGTTACTATATTTGGTGTTTAAGTATATTCAAAATTTTATTATATGATGAATGTCTAAAGCTCCATGAAGAAACAGATCATGCTTGTTTTTATACTTACTATTGAAGTCTCAGCATCCAACACATCTGGCACATTAGTAGATATTCAACACATTTTGTGGAATGACTATATGTATGTGAAATCATAAAGTATTTTAATAGGTTATTAGGCTCTATATATACTTAAAGTTCAATGCTAACTTTTGCATTAAATTTGAACCTTCTAACATCAATTTTCCCTATAAAATAAATTCTATATTACTCATAAATTTTAGAAACACTGTGACAATGTAGATAAACATGATACAGTTTGGATGTTTTAAAAGATACCTTTGTCACCATAAAAATGCAAGTTGACAGCAAATTTACAATTTTCTGATATATAAATTAAACACTACTTCCAAAGTGGTCTTGCAATGTTTTATCATTGTCCTATCAATATGGCATTAAATCCCCCAAATATATTAAGATCTAAAATATTCAACCTTTTTTAAAAAATATAAAGCTGAATGAAAAGATGTCACAAAAATAGAGGTTCAACCATTACCAAAGAGAGACAATTAGAAGAACGTTGTCTGCCATGTTTAGCCAGTGCCCACATCTTGGTTTCCTAAGTAGTAATCCTCCTTGAAAAAGAATCAAGGCTCAATAGCTGATTCCAGGGCTGCAGGGAGGAACATACTATAAGAACCGAGAACCTTTTGCTATCCCATAAAGTCAAAAAGTGCCCAAGAAAATGAAGGGGCATGTCATAAGGACATAAGAACAAGCTTGAAGGGACTTCTGCCTAATCTGGAATAACTTAAGGACCAAAATAATTATGAACATTATTGAATTATTAACTATTAAAAATAAAAATCTGAGTCCACACTAATAATAAATAAATCAGGTGAGACAGAGGGTTTTCTGTTAAATTACATCAACTAATCAATGTGAAAAAAAAAGCTGATGCTGGAAAATGACTTTGTAACCATCATATAGACTGACATTGGCAACAACTGTTATAGTTGTTAACTGGACTCCATAGTTTACTCAGATTTCATTAGTTTCCTCCTAATGTCCTTTTTCAGTTCCAAGATCTTATGCAAGATACGACATTACAGTCTTCATATCTCCTTAGGTTCCTCTGGGCTGTAACAGTTTCTAAGACTTTCCTTGTTTTTAATGACCTTGATAGCTGTAAGAAATATTTATCAGGCCATCTAAAGAATGTCCGTTAGTCTGGGTTTGTCTGATGTTCTCATGGTTAGAATGAAGTTATGGGTTTTGGGGAAGACCACAAAGGTATAGTACCATATTTATATATCAGACAGTATCATTGACGACATTAACTTTGATCAGCTGGCTAAAGTATGTGTTTGACAGGTTTTTCCTGTAGTTACTTTCCCACATTCCACTCCATGCTATACTCTTCGGAAGCAAGAACAAAGCAGAGCCCACATGTAATGGGTGGAGAGTCATAGCCCAAATTCTTTAGAGAGAAGTATCTGTAGAAATTAGTTGGAATTCTTCTGTAAGGTTGATTTGTCTCTCTAGCCTATGTAGTTCATCAAATGTTTATTTCTGTCAGTGTGGACTCATGAATATTTATTTTATACATTGGGTAATAATACAACACTATTTATTTTGTTCCTCAAATTGTTGCGACTTTAGGGAACATCAAGAGCCCACTGATTTGGCTGTGTCCCTATGTCATAATTCATCCTTATGTCTTGTGAGCTCTCCCTTACATTCCGGCACTACAATATGCTTCAGCCTCACCTTGTAATTTCCCCAATCCTAGAGTCAGCTATTTCTCTAAGAAGCCCTGGTTCCTTTTTTGGAGAACTGTATTAAAAACTAAGACCTAGATATTGAGCGTGCTTGCGGCTAATGGGGTGTTGTCACTTCCAGACTTTCTCAGTGAACAAAGCTAAAAAAAAAAATACATCTATATACTAACCTATGTATACACATATATTGATTAATTATTTCTATATATCCATTTATATTTATATTAAGCTAAATATAAATTTCACACTGAAGTCTCAGACTCTAATCCAGTATCACATGATTCATTCTAGCATTCAGAGGAATTTTGATGAGAAGTAGGATATTTCCATGGTCTCACTACAAACTGCTTATTAATCGCAAAGGAGAGTATGATAAATATAATGGAAATATTGGACAACACCCTCACTGGCTGATCAAAATACTCGTCAGCACTGAAGGGCAGATGGACATAATGTGCCTCTGAATATAAAACTCTGAGAAAGACACATCACTTATATAGTGTTCCAAGTAGATACAACAACCTAACACTGTAAAGTAACAGATAAATTCAAATGAGAATCATTCTATTTAAAGAGGGAGGGAGAGAACTGTATTTTTTAAATTGTCAATGTCAAAAAAAGACCAAAAAAAAAAAAAGGCTGAAGAAATGTTTCAGATTAAAAGAGACTAAAGCAATTAAATGTAATATTAATCCTAACCCTAGACTAGGTTCTGTACTACAGGAAAAAAAAATGTTATAAAGAACATTATTTGGTCATTTGACAAAAGTGAAATGTGGATGGTAAAATATTATATAAGTGCTAAGTTTCATTAATTTGATAACTGTTGTGGTTTTATGGATAAGAAAGGATTGCATTTCTGAAGTATTTAGGGATATAAGATGACATATACAACTGATTCAGAAAAAAAGTGTGTGTTCATATATACACAGACATATTACATATGTGTATATACACACATGCACACGAGTGAATGCATGAGCACGCACTGATGTGCACGAGTGGGAATGAACAAATAATAAAACAAACGGCAAATGTTAATGGTATGAATATTCAAATAAGTTTTTAAAAACATTTTCATTTCACATATTATAAATATATGACATACATGTGATAAGACTGAGTCAACAACAGTGAAACCCAGGCTTTGAAAACTTTTCCAGAAATAGTTACATTGTCTTGTGATGTCCTCTGTGACCAAGAATTCAATGAAGGCTACCTTTGAAAAAGGGCAAAGTTAACTGGCTAATATGGGAATTGACCTCTAACTATAATTTCTTTAGTACCACTGGCTGGTACTAATAAAATTACTAATTTAATGAGTTTATACAAACATAAATTAGGCCTCTTTTTTAAGGAGTTTCCCCTTGTTCAAAGATTAAAAACTCTAAATTGATACTTAGTATAACAGTATATAGGTCTATATTCAGAATTAAAATCATTGGCAATTAAAATAGTGACCATTAGTAAGTGCTAATGAAACTACATTAACAACTTAAAAAGAGTGATCCTCTACTTCAAATTACAATAAAATTCTTCCTGAAAATTTTGTCAAAAGTTTTATATGTTTCAATATACTCGTTAAGTGATAAAACTATGTTCTGAAATTAGTGAGGATGATGGGAACTTCTTCTGAATAATGGAAGGTTTATTACTGTATCCCTTTAGGTGGAAACATTTGTAAACCATGATGATATTCCATGGTAAGCAGAGTGATGCTCCTTACAAAGATGTCCAAATCCTAATCTCTAGAATTTATGAATACGTTACCATGCAAAGCGAACAGGAACTAGGGTTACAGATGAAATTATGGTTGCTAATCAGCTAACCTTAAAATAAAAAGATTAACCTGGATTATCCAGTGCACCTAATGTAATTACAAGGGTCCTTCAAAGTGAAAGAAGGTGGCAAAAGAGTAGGTGAGAGTGATGTGATGGAAGAAGCACTCAACCTGTGGTCACTGGCTTTGAAGTTGGAGAAAGGGAGCCAGAGCCAAAAAAATGTAGGAGGCTTCCAGAAGCTGGGAAAGGCAAAGAAATGAATTTTCCTCTATAGTCTCCAGAAAGAAATGCAATCCTGTCAATACCTTGATTTTAGTCTTATTCAGACCCATATTCATCAAGCCACTAAGTTTGTAGTAGTTTGTTATAGCAGCAGTATAAAAACTAATACATATACTATTTTCTTTTCCCTTATAGAAGTGTAAGAAATTTCATCTTTAAAATTGAAGAGACTCATGGGAATCAATTACTGTTTTTAAGCAACAACCAATCTCCAAGGATACACATTCCCACATCCATGCTTAGAATATAGTTTCCATGTGATCTTTTGACAACAGAGATGTTCTAGTACCTATTACTCTCATTACTCTCCACATTACTAAATATTGCTCAATCTCAACTATTCTCTTTCCTCCCTTTGTCCCTACTTTAATTCTTACCTTTTATTTTTGCTCAGACAATATTTTCAGAGTTTCCTGGCTCTTGTATAAAGATTGGCCTTAAAAGCACAAGGCTCGTCAATGTCTTTTTCCCTTGTCTGCAAATTTATGAATCAGAATATAATATTCTGCTCACCTCAGCTCTTTTCATTGTTGATGAGTATTCACTGGTTGTTTTCCAAAGATATTTCTCTTCCTACTTCAAATATGAACCTAAAAATTTTCTCCAGAAGGCTATGTATATTTACTTCATATGTGAGTTTACATGGGAAGCAGCAGAGGTAATGACAGCATGGTCATATACATACTCTCACTGCTATAGGCAACTGTGATAAACGGCAATAGAAGAACAAATTCGCCTTATCCACATAGAGAGAATCTCTCCTACCCCTCCCTGCTCTGCATGTTCTCAGTAAACGTTTAAAAGACTGGAGAAAATAAGCTCTTAACTTTCTAGTATGAAAGTTACAGGAAGCAGAGAGAACTAAGCAAACAAAGTGAAGTTACATGTAGTATCAGAACAGATAATACTATATAATCTACAATGCATTTATTAAAACTTATCCATATTCAATACATTAAAGGCCTTAAAAAAGTAAAACAGTACAAACATTATTAAACTGAGAGCTACTATCTGTCCAAAATTGTGTCTTGCTCATTCCTAGCCTCTTGCTGCTCCAAATTAAGTTTAGTTTGAAATAATCTTTTTCTAACCTCATGACAAATTTGTATATAAGCCTAGATACATAGACCCTGGCAATATAACAATAAGACTTCCTAATATTGGCATCAAATAATCAAAAGGTTGAAATATTAGTGTTATAGTCTCTTTAAAATCTGTTTCATGTTGATCACATACAATAGAGTAGTAATATGCGTACTATGACTATATATGTACTTTTTACGTGATGACTCTCCTAGTAATTCCATCTGACAATTTCCATGGCAAAGTATAACCTGCACAAAATGGAATCCTGGCTTATTTCTTTAATATATAAAAGACAAAAATGTAGCAAAGCCACACAATGTAAGAATTATTTAAAAACATTTTAAAATATATACATTTATATGTATATATATTTACATTTACTGAATAAATATTAAGACAACAATGGGGGAAATCAACCCCCCAGAAAGTTAACCACTATTCATATTTGTTTTCATTTTTTGCACATTCTCTTCAAATTTCCCTTCATGAATATAACTCTGATATACCTAAAATCATAACACAGATAACTGTGTTTTTTCATTTAAATAATCTTTGAAATACTTTAAATATAACTAATGTTTTAATGGTATAAATCTACCATTTATATTCCTCTATAAGAAACTTATAAAGAAAGAATCTTATGGTAATTTTATGAGTTCTAAATGTTAACTTATAATATATAAATTATACCTGGAATGAATAAAATGAATAAAATGATTTAATAACGCACAATATGAAACTAAGACTCATTTCAAAATAATGAAATAACTTTAGGATCTCACTGGAGCTTTCTTCTAAATAAATATTTCTAATTAAACATTTTAAGCTTTAAAGTAATTTTAATCTTAAAAGCTAAAAGAAGATAATAACTGACACTGATGTAGACTAAAAAGGTTTAAGTAATACAAACAGTATTTACCATGACAAAAATTTTAGCTAAATGTGGAATGACCTTTATTGAATGAGAAAGAACTTGAATACCAAAATTCTGGCAATCAAAAGATAGATATGACTTTTTAAAATACACAAAGAGTATTACAGCATTTATGAAATAGTACACCATCAATTTCCATTTAAAAGCTGACATCTAAACAGAAAAGTGAAATTGATGTCAGTTAACTTCTGAAAGCTTACTATATTTGGTAAACTGCTTCCTCTTTGATAATATGGTGGTTTCAGTTTTATATAAAGACTCATTATAAGCCACAATGTTTCCTAAGTATAAAATATGCAGCATTTTATTAACTCTATTTCTATCATTTATAAACAGCAATGGAAGTATACATACCCATCACTTTAAAACCAGATTTAAATTTCAACTATTTTTTCTATGATTTACTACATATGACTTTGGAAATTTCCTAACCAGACCATCTAACATAGTTTACACTATAATCAATGACCAAAATTCACATAAAATGCTAATAATGACAATTGTTATTTGGTCCTCCATGAATTAAAAAATCATGAGGCAGATATCTCCTTATCTCTCTACATTATCTGATCATGTCATAGCATTTCGAAGTAGGACACCAAGGTTTTATCTTCCTTTTCCGGAAAGTAATAAGAAAGATGAGAGGATTGGGGTGTCTTGAAAAGACAAAAATAAATAGGTGTGCAATGGATATGATTTAAGTTGTAGAAAAGCAGAATTTAAGAACTGTCATGATTGATAAAAAAGAAAAAGAACATGGCATTGACAGGATAACAATAAAATTTTGATGGCTTTAAAATAAACTGTCACCCATCTTTGTAAGTCATGCTTTGCTACTTCTTAGCTTTGGAATAAACTGAGATATTTAATCTATCTTTGCCTTGGTTGGGATAATAATAGGTTATAATTCATTACAGATTTGCTGAGAGGATTAAGGCAAAGTACTTAGCATTATGACTGGCACAGAATAGCTTAATATTACTTCTGTACAAATCTTATTTCAATTGAGTCTTAGAAGACCTTTAGAACATTACTTCTAGAAATTTCACACTGAAAATATGACCTTAGTGATAGAAGAAATCTGTTGGAAACAGGAGGGTACCAAAATTATCAATGAACCTAAGGTAGTTACTGAGCATGTACTATAAATCTAGTCATGTCATGCTATCAAGAAAATAATATCTGCCTTTCAATAACTTTTCATTTAGTAAGTTAATAAAGGTAGAGGAACACATGGATAATGACACTAGGGAGACTACAAAAATAAAACACACATTAAACTCTTTGATTGATGACAACTGGAATATTAAAAGATCGGTCTCTGTGACACATTTCATGACAGAAGGCATGGAAGCTAGCCTGTAAAGACAAAGACTTCAGGTTGGGGGTTAGTGGGAAACAAAGTCGATCGGGTAGTGTTTTAAGGATTTTAAAGACCAATAACATAACGACAGCCTGTTTTATTCTATTCCTCTAAGTAAAAACCTGTCAAGGGAATTAGAATAAAAGCATGTATTTGGTAGAATCGTTGAATTATTGAATTGTTTAACAGTTGTCCCTTCCTTTGTTCCCTCTTTTCCACAAATAGTTATTGAATATCTCCTTATTTAATTGGTAGTTTCTAAAGTGCTGAGAATAGGAAATCATT
The DNA here is from genome assembly GCA_004027375.1 of Macroglossus sobrinus. Lineage (NCBI taxonomy): Eukaryota > Metazoa > Chordata > Mammalia > Chiroptera > Pteropodidae > Macroglossus > Macroglossus sobrinus. The sequence continues at coordinate 482,661 of PVKZ01000886.1, forward strand.
AAGATGAAGACTATAGCTGGTTTGATGAGAAAAATTTTAGTGTAGACAATCTCAGAAGAAAACTAACTGAGCTTCTTTTATCAGCACCACTTATCTTCTTTTAAATGAGTAGGTCGTTTTTCCATTACAATTTAAAGATTTTAGTTTCAAGCATGCATTAAATGGACACATTTCTTACATTTGAGATATATATTCATATCAAAAGCGTGCATTCTTCAAACTCCATCCTGAGAGCTCTGGGCAATTAAAATATACCAAGGGAAGGAGTTTAGCGACCTGAATATAACTTCGGTTTAAGGACATGAAAAGCTACTCTAGAACTGCACGTGAGCCCTCAGTTTTAAATACCCTAGCAGTCTGCCAATACCAGAATATCACTAACCTCCACAATCCAAAATCTGTAACCTCAGAAAAATTACTCGTCCTTCCCACATCTCAGTTTCTTCATCTGTTTAATGGTGGTAATACTCAGCACCTACTTCAAAGGGTTGTTATGAAGATTTGTGATTTAGTATAGGTAAAGTACTTAGAGTAGGACTTGTGCATAGTAAATGCCTCATACACCCTCTGTACTATTATAAAAACATCTCTCCAATAAGTGGGTAGTGAACAAGGTACCCAGACGGAAGTAAACAATAGCTCTAAAAAAAAGTATTCAATGTAAGAACAAGAAGGAAGTCACAGAATCACATTAGTGACCTAAGCGTGTTTAAAAAAGAGGTAAAACAGAGGTCACACAAAAAAACTGTGTTTAGTATTAAATAAATATATGAAAAAAGAATTATACTCTATATTTAACAATATTCAGTTAACTTTCCAATCACTTTACCCCAACACAAGTTATATTAATAATAAAGAATATACTTCCTGCGATACAGAATTTGGAGCCCCATCAATGGTTTGTTCAGCTTGCATAAGTCACAACTGATTGGACACAGTCCCTGTGGGCATGCCATTTCATCCAGACTGGACGGTTCATTAGTCATAATTACTATAACTGTACAGCAGAGACTGCAGTTTTATCTCATCATACATCTTTGATCAAGCTGCCTCAATTTCTGCTTCATCAGCATATGAAGTTACATTATTGGTGCTTTCTATTTTCTATCAGTGATTAACACAGATTATGCTTTTTATCAAAACATGTATTTGGTCTTCATATTTAATAGTGAGGACCTAGATCTGACCACCATTTGACCTCTGATATTTCAAAACCACCTAAACACCATGAATCATAAACTAAAATCCAGAGTGTTACAGAGAAAATTAAACAAAGAGAAGAACTGACCTGTGTTAAAAGCATAAAACGACTGCACTTACCCAAATTGAGATGAACCATATTTGCTGCAGCTTCTCATTAAACATTAAATCGCACACCAGAAGAACACAACATACATATTTATTGTTTCATATAGTCACTTTTGAAAGACTCACACCACAATTAGTGTTTCTCTGAAACTATAAGTCACATTAAGGAATTTCCCATGAAGCTTAAAGACCAAGTATTGCCGAAGATTGTTCAAGAAGGTTAAAGAACAGATGGATAATAGATTTCACCGAACACTAAAGCGTAACACACTTACTTCAGAAAGGAAAATGTTGCCAAAACATGGTTCAAATGCAAAATACTGAGTGAAATTGATGTGTCAGGAATTTTCTTCTTCTAAGTTCTACTGGAGAACAATAGGAGACTAAAAGGCCTGTCTCACTATTTTTGTGCCTCACTATTTTCATGTGCAAAGTGTCCCCACTGTAGGCTGCATGAACAATCATAATCGACAGTTACATGCAGGCACTGAGGCTGCAAAAATCCCAGAGTAATTAGTGTTGTCTGAATGCAATGACATCTGTGTTCTCATGGTTCTCAAGACATGTCAGGCCAATAAGATGTATATGAAAAAATATGACAAGCATTGCAAATGCCCTTCTGAAAGGTCTCACACTTTGGGGAAAAGCTGAAGAAATAACACATGTCATATTCTTTTTGTAACCAATATATTTAAAACATCTAAAAAGATCTTTTGAGTCATTCATTCTCTTTTTGTAACTAGAAAGCATTTATTCAGGACACGGCAATACATTATGAAAAACCTGCTCCAACTGTCTCTTTTTAAAACTTTCTTAACACAAGTGATCCTGTGCAGTGGCAATGTCTGTTATATGCCATTTTCATAAGTAACAAAATAAGGAGTACATCTTATTAACATTGTTTGACTTCTTTACATTTTAATTTTAAATAGCATCTCTTAGTAGCAGACATAAAATAGTTTAAAATGTGTTTTAAATGCCTTAGAATTGTATCTGCATTTTTCTAATAATAGAGATTTGCTATATCAATTGCATTAAAAAAAAAGCCTTTGTTTCGGACAGCTAATGCTTTTGCTGAGTAGTGTCTATTGCTGAGCCCTCTCTCTCTAGTCTGTTGCAGTATGTTGGAGCATGCACTTGCTCCAAGAAAGACATTAGTCATCATTAACAGAAGCACTGACACCAAATCTAAGTGCCTCTCTACAATGACCAAGTGGCAATCATCTTTCTCTTATACTGTCACTGCTGATTAGGATTTTCTTTCATGAAAATTTAATTTGTCCCCCTCTCTTCAGCTTCTTTTTTTATTCCTGAAAAAACACTCTATTTAAGAAAGGCTGCAAATACAGCAGAAGAAGCTATACCTACAATATAGCTAACAGTATGAATATTACAAGATTATCAGCTAAATTTTTTATCTAACCCAACAAAAAAACACAAATTAAGCAAATGATTAATAAACAGGGGAGGAAAGAATAGTTCTGAAAGGAATGTGGCTTTAAGAATCTGTAAACCTCAAAAGGTGATTAGTTCAAGAAATCCGAATATCAGTTCTCTAAATATTAATTACATACTCCCAAATCTTCCTTAAAACCAAAACTACAATATTTCATTAGTACTCATTTCTCACTACATTTCAAATTTGTATTCTCTAGTCCTTTAAAAAGGGAGGTAGGTAAGTATTTACAGAGACATATCACTGCACACTTAAGAAAATATTTAAGCATACATATCCTCAGTGTGCATTAAACTGCTGGTTAAAAAAAAAGGAATTTTCAGTTGCACTGGACAAATGAAAATGATTCATGTGCTCATGCAGGGTACTCCGTAGCTAGATGATACTAGACTTAAACTCTGGTTCTGTACAACATCACAGTGCTAAACAAGATATCATAGTGATAAGTTATTTAAGGAAGTTTTAAAAAACATTTACTTTTCTGTTTTATTTCAATTTGTTTAAAGTTTTCAAAAAATGTAAGCATGTGATAGTTTGCAAGGAACCTGGTACAACCAAAACTCCCACTTCTAGTTATAAATATTTTCTCTTTATATTACTTACATTTTGTAACAAAACAGAGGTTGGTGTAAATTTGAAATACCCCTAAATTATTTTGTGTCTTTTTAGAACATGTGTACTTTTAGTCAAAACCTGTTACACTTTTGTGTTTATGTGAACATAAACTGTATCTCTTTAAATGTAAATATCCATACGAAATGCTTTTAAAACAAAAACCAGTCTCACTTCTTTTTAAATTCAGAAGCAACCATAATTCATCAAACTTTAATCATTAAATGTTCTATTCCTGACTATTTTACTGTGAAAAGTAATATAAAACGAATTTGGAGGTCAAATAGCAACTGCTTAGTGGCTAATACATCAACCTTACAAATGGTTCAAGTTTTTTTTTTTTTTCCTATTCGAAACTGGTCTGCAGTTAAAACATTTAAGAGGAGATCAGAAATTAAAAAGAATTTTGGGAGGCAATTTCTAACCACTGAACTTTTATAACAGGGATATCATGATTAAATAACGATCTAGTCTGAAATAAAAGCAAAACTATACCATAAGAAACTGTCTTAATTACCCTGGCAGAGTATCTTTATTAATTGGCTCATTTCTCTATTTCTCATCTAAGTAAATATGCTTCTTAAATTATCAAAAGCTTGAAAGTAAACTCTGATTTTCAGAGTTGCAAAGATTTATCCGAATCAAAACTTCAAAAACTTACAATTACGGACGCTCTTGCTAGATGGCAGAACATATTCAAGTAGAGAAGTTTAGCTCTGTAACTTCCACCCCTCAACCTAAACCTCCAAGTCACTTGTCAGTTAAAGGCTGGGCGATTTATTGACCGCCTCTGGATGCATACTGTCAATGCTGAAGGAAATATGAGAGAGGGTTGTCGCTACTGTTCTGGAGCACATTGATAATGACATACCTGCCTCTGTCACCCATTACCCATACTACAAACTACTTAGACCTAACTGAAAAATCAATACCCTACTTGCACTGGTTCCTGTGGCTGCCTCCTTTGATTGTCAGCTCCTGTCTAGGGTCAGCACTTACATGAAAGGGGCTGTGACTGCCTGATGCTTTCAGGACAACCTAACGATATGAAACTAGCCAACAGAACAGTAAATTCTGTCTCCCTGCCCTCCTCATCAATTAGGCTTTGACTAGGCTTGCCTGTAGAAACCTGACCTTTTAAGTTTAGGTGAATATGGACTAGCTGAACACACCATTGCCCTCAGCACTGAGCCAGGAAATCTACTGACAGGTTAAACAAAACAGAAGGTTGTAACTGTCATAATTTGCATTGCACTTTCACGCCAACAAGGGTGTTATCAGTAGGGGCAAGCCCTGGAACACACAACTCCAGCACCCTTAAGCCACGCTACTCATAAATTTTCAAGTGAAGTGAGATAAAACATAAATTCACAAACAGCAATGCATTTCTCATCTCTTAGTCTTTTTGCAAATCAACAGAGTGTCCATCAACAACTCTCTTGGTAGTTACCTGGCACTTCTACTGCATTAATGAGGAACTTCCAATGAACACAACACAGAAGTAAAAATAATCCAACCATGCCAACTGAAAGCTATTTTAGAGAAAATTCATAATACAGCAGACCGACTGACTGATCTATACCTCAAAATGAGAACAATTAGATTTCAATATGAAGTCTTTTCCTGCCTCACTTCCCTCCCTCCAAAAATATCCACAATCTTAGACAATAAGTTACTGCATAAGTACAGGGAGGTGTTGAAACTATTTCCTACCATGCTACTTTGATACAGCATCTTTTACAGTTTGAGGGAAAACTAAGAACATCTGTAAAATAAAAGATGTTAACACTTTTATGCTTGTCAGATCTTCTGATGAAAACAAGTGAGAAGCATGAGAAAGTAGTAGAAAACTTTATTCACTTTAGTGACTCATGTTCTGAAAACTATTTCCCTGCTTGATCTATCTTTAACACAATGTGTACCTACGGCAACATTACAGCTGCTTCGAGTGATGTTATTTCTCTAAGGAGAATACTGAGTGTTCCTATTTTTATTAGTTAATTATGAACTTTACCTTTAGCTTCAAAGACTAAGATTTATAGAAAATCTAATCTTAATCAAAATGTCAGAAATATTAAAAGTCAACTCAACATTTAAAGAAAAAAAGCACCTGCTAACCTTGTGGATACCTTTAAACAATGTTTTTCAATATATATATAAGAATACACAGCCTGTTTCAATTTCATATTTTTATGATCCAACTCCTATCAACAATATTCAGTATACTCTTAGAATTATTTCCAAGTTGTTATTTGGTTGTCCCTCACAACTGTCTCCAATCTATAATTTGGAATATTTTTTTCTTAAATCTAAAATATGAAATATAACCATCTGTAAGTTTATCCTTTTATGGGTTTTTTTTGTTAAAAACTTTCATGTATCTATAACAAAGCAGCACTGAAAGCACACTTTTGCAAAAAAATTCTTGATTTGAAATCAACTTAGACATAAACAAGAAATTTACTCATATTATAGTAAAAGTTGCCAATTTTTTATCTGGAAGACATAGAAAAAATCTCTAATCCATATCCCATTTAACAATTGAGAAAACAGTGAGTAGCCAAGCTGAGACAAAAATTTGGGGTTCTTTTTTTCTCCCTAGACTAATGCTCTTTAAATACTATCATACTGTCTCCCTTTATTTTACCTATCCAGGTAAGTTACAGGACAGATACAAACTTACATTTTTTAAAAAACACACAGCTTTGTATTTTTAACTGATGGTACAATTCATAGAAAGTTTTGACTAATTTGCAGAAAATATTAGATTTGTAGAGCATGTAACCAACAAGGCACTATAGAACAAATAACTATTAGAAATAGAAGTTCTAATTAAGCATAGTCGGAGCCCTTTACTTATCTAATATGATGATTAACTATGCATCTGGTAGCCTTTCAGGTCCTTTGTGTGTGCACCTATCTGATAGCAAAGTGAAAGGGCATGGATAGTGTCTGGTCCCAGCAAGCAAATCATTTGAAAACAGTCATAGCCATAGATCAAAGATTTTTCACTCTATCTAGGCTGATTTAAACCTACTAACCCTGGTTTTGTCTACAGACAAAACCAGTCAGAAAATAAGAGAATGACTCTTTTGGATCCAAAGATAATAAAGGGAGATAGAAAGGGAAAACTCAGAAAAGAAACAGACTGGCAGAGCCTTGAAATGCATAGGTTAAGACCACTGTTTTTCATCCTCGCTTTATTTCAGATGTTTAAGGGAAAAGTTTCCATTCTTTAGATCATCAAATATTATATCATTTATTCTACGTTGATGTTTTCTCTACATCGATTAGAGCCAATGAAAGATTATTGTTGTTGTTGCTTAACCCCTACAAAGAGTTAGAGAAACTTGCCAGAACATCATGTTACTTTAATTTACAATGTTTAAAGGAAGGAACAGGTTAGATTTTTAAAATTTCTATTAAAAATAACAAAAGTCCATTAAAAATTTCTAGAAATCTTAGAAGATGCCTAATTACTACTACGACTACTGATAATAATATAAAAGAAGTGCTGAAGAACCAATATATTTTAAAATAAACTCAAATGTTTAAAAAGGCTCGTTTTCCTAAATGTAACAAAACTACCCATACAACATGCTTAATTGAAAAATTTTAAACACAGGTCCATAAAATGTCTCAAATGACCTGAAAGAAATATAGAATGTGACGCCAAGTCTTATGTTTTAAACTAACTGCAGTTCAGGACTGGTATAATCTACATCCTTAATCTCCATCATCTGTTTCATAAATGGTTAACACTGATCACAAGGGAAAATAGAAATGGGAACGAGGATGGCTCTAAGATTCCAAGAATCGTGTTCTACGTGTGAATCAGTAGGAGTAGATTCTTAAACAAAAGATATCACATCTTCTTTAAACCATAAAATTTGATGTCTTGAATTAAACTTAGATCAAAAGCTTTGATTTATTTAACATAAAGTTCAGTACTAACTAATCCAGATTTTTCCATCCATTTTCTGTAAGTGATATTTAAGACCAGTAAAATTTGGTTCTATAGGTGGAAAAGGAACAAATAATAATCCACGAATTATATAATCATTCCTTAAACAGTTAAGAGTTGGCTGTACTAAAAGCACCCTCTCATTCGTTCAAGATTATAGTGAATGATGAAAGCCAAAGTTATTTGACAGATAAAATTAAATATTTACTTCACAGTACATTAATAAATTCACGAAGGAAGGAAGGAAGGAAGGAAGGAAGGAAGGAAGGAAGGAAGGAAGGAAGGAAGGAAGGAGAGAGACAGAACCTTATTCTAACTTTTCAGAACTAGAAATAAAATATATGAAAATAAAAGAACGTTATTGCTATGACAGAAAAATGTATATATTTAAAATGATAAAAAGTTACATGATTCCTTGGTAAGAGCAAAAGACATATACAAACATAACTGAGAATACAGTATGTTTAATGAAACACCTCCTGAAAAAAATACTTGTTGAATTAACTTGGATTTTCTTAAATTCCATATCCTAACTCAGTAATATAATAGTATTTACTTTTCCGTCAGACTAAAAGCTGCTTACTTCCATTTTCCTAAGGGCAAGTTCTTTGCTCTATCATTGTACATTTTAGAGAGATCAAATTATGTATAGCTCAATAAAGTATTCATATATACAGCTGTTACTCAAATTGGGGGAAAAACTAATATATATCATACTTTCAATTTTTTATTGTGCTAAATAAGAATTAGACTTGTACAGTCTAATAGATGCAAACATCACTAATCATATATATTGTCCAAGGAAACCCAAACTTAAAAGGCCCATAATACAATAGTCAAAAGTACATAAAAGCACTTATGTTTCAGTACAGTTTGATTGGTTTACTATGCAAAGTTAAAGCTATTGCTTTTACCTGACAGAACATCATCTTAAATTCAAGCTGTTCATATGAGAACAATACCCTTGGGTTACCAATTGAAGAGATTACAAGGTGTGTTTTTTTGTTGTTTTTTGTTTTTTTTTTTCCCCAGCTACATTGTGAGGGGAAAACTAACTTGTTTCAACAGCATTTCTGATGATTTAAAATTAAAGTGCTCAAAGAAAATATTTAGTTACTGATTATTCTCCAGATTGATTCCAGAATAATTATCAATAATTTAGAAACAATCTTTATGATACTTCAAAGTTTTGGAAAATTAAATCATTTGACAGTGAATGAAAAAATGTGCTTTTACTTTGACTTTTAATACAATGTGGAGAGTATAATCTTGACAACTATTGTTAGGGCTTCTTACAGATATTTTAATGTAATTAATTCAATAAAATTTTATCAACTAATACACTAAAAAATAGTCTAGGCAATTTATCTTTCTTTCCGTTTTTACTGGAATTTTAAATCCAGAGAATTTAATGGTTGTTATTTCCTCATTTACATTTTGACCAAAAATAAAGAATTTTCTTTTTAAAAAATCAAGCATTTTAAAAAACATGTTGAATGCTTAAGCACGTAAGAACCAAAAATTTAGCAACTGCATAGATGTTCCAGCATTAGATTTTAGGGGATAAGTATATATACAAGCAAGCATGTGGTCCTTTGTTTTCCAAAACCTAAAAATCCCTCAGAGTTCTGTTTTTAAATGATAATCATCTGATAATTTTTGAATACTTCTAAAACGTTTTCCTAGAAAACATTTTATATAATAAAATCATATAATCTAAAATCTGTATACTGTTTAGTAAAGATTACTGAAATATTGTTATTTATACAGATAATAAAATAATGGGTATCTTTTTAAGTCTCAGTGATATAATAAAGTAAAAAATGCACTGAAGTTTGCCTAGTAAACACATTTTTAAGTAAAGATTAGCAAAAAAAAAAACAACAGTTTAAGGATTCTCTAGTCTCTGTAAATGTAAACAGGATTATAACTGTCAGATGTACAGAAGCACTGATTTCAGCCATTACTTCGGTTTTGCTTCTGAGAAACACAACATGAACTACTGAATCATTTCTTTTCAAATATATACATTCCCTGCAGCAGTTCCAGCTTCATCAGTAGTGCAGGAATGGATAAAAATGACAAGCAAAGAGCATTAGTTTTCTCTTTTCTCTCATACTGTTTTCCTATAAATGGAAGACAGGGTTCTTTCTCAAATCACTTAAGCTGAGGCTGTTTAAGTCAATTGCTGAAGGAAAATATGACTGACTGCTCTATACAAGAAAGCAAAACAACTGGATCATTTCTTTTCAAGAAAAAAAATCTAAGAAAATCAAGTACTGTATTATTATCTTAGGATAAAGTATAAGATTAGCATTCTAGCTTAAATGCCCATTATTCTTCGATTTTAAATATTTTCATTTTTTGAAGTGTTCATTCTGTCAACTCATCACCTTTTTCTAGCACCATTCAAACAGTACCCAGTTTTGTTCCAAATTTTAAATATAAAAGACCCTCCCATTAAAACATGCTTATTTTCTTTTGAAAATATTTATATAAAATAGTTAAAAACTTTATTACCAAGTTTTTATACTTTTTGAGTTTCACTGCAAGAGAAAATTCAATTAATAATTAAAAGTTTATTTAACCACGATCAAATAAAAACGGAACATAGTGTGTAACCCAGCTATTCTAGAGCTTACACATTGACATTTTTAAAAAAACTAGTACAGTAATTGCTATAACTTGACTCACTTTTTAAGGATATGGGAAAATTTCAGACTAAAGCTTAAACATACATATTTTAGTTTATAGTAACTAAAAACACTTCCACCTCAGTATTACCATCTACATTCTCATAAAATGCCCCTAATGTGATGACTGTAAAACTCAAGTCTAGAGAAGTCTAAAGGTTATGGACTATTGGAAATCCAACACAAAAAATTCAAATCACACCCTGTATTCCTCTTCCTCTTTTCAAGAATGTCTGTAGCTAGCCCAACATCACAGGTCTGGGCAGAAGCATGCCGAAGTTGGCACTGCCTAAACCAAACAAACAAGATGTTTAACAGTCAAATAAAATGTCCTGCAGCTTCCCTAATGAATTTGTCAAGGACCATCAGATTTCGCTCCCCCTCTTTTGCCTCATTAACTCAAGTATGATGAGACGGATTATAACAAGAGAACACAGATCAATCGGCCTGAAGACTTGAAGTGGCTTTTAGCCTCTAGAGTTTCTTTCTCTCACTTGGTCTCCTTTAATAGAATACGGTATCTCCTGCAGAAGGGACTGCCACTTCGTTTTAATACGCCATCAAGGAGCTGCTGATGGACTTCTATACTAACATACATAAAAGCAGAGGTGACAGGGGCTCTTCAATTACAGCCTCCTCAGATACGTTTCCCCCTTCAATTATTCAACCAGAGGAAGAAGGGATCCGCAAACACACAGCTGAAGCAGCTCTAAGAGCTGAGGCGGCCACAGAGTGAGTTGGGGTGGGGGATGGGGGCAGGGAACTAGCAAGAGGGAGCATTATTTGCTGGAAGTGTTTAAGTTTATTGCTCGAATGATGTTTCTAATTAGTACCGCGGCAATAAATTAAAGTCGCCTTTGTTTAACTGATTTATTATTTACTAGAGCTTCTACCTTAGACAGGGTAAATTGGTAATGAATTGTTTTTAAATCAAAACATTTGTAACGTTTTATCATCCCTTAGCCTCTGTATGTAAAAGTGGAGAAATGCGGGGACAAGGGTGCGATGAAGCTCGGTCACGCTTGACAGGGCCAGGAGAAGCGGTGGGGTGGGGTGTCGGGAGGGTGGCGGCGATAGGGCGGCGATAGGCTTTGGCCTGGGCTGCCCCACCCCAGAAGGCAGGGCGCGGACCGGGACAGTGGGCGCCTACCAGTGGACCCGGTGGCGCGGGAGCCGCGAGGATGGACTCCTGCCATGACCCCCGGGCCTTTTTGCAAACACTCACTCCCTTTGGGGCTACACAGGCCAGGCCAGCAGACGCGTGAGGCCTCAGCCCCTGGCGGACAGAGGCAACGAAGAAGCGGCCACCTTGAGGGTCTTGTGGCCCGCCCCGCCACAAGTCTGCGCCCAGTAACTGCCCTCGGGAGAAGCTGCTACAGATCCTTTCCTGGCTGGTTGCACAACTCCCCGCGGCGAAGTGCCCCCTCTGCCCAGTAAAATTTCCCAGAGCGCCGGTGTGATCCGCGGGCTATAGCTGGATTACCGGCGGAGCCTGGGCTTCCCACATGCGCACGAACCGCGAAGGCGCCGCTGCTCCTCCCGATCCTTCTGCAGCCAAGCGTTCTGAGATGCAAGCTGCACCCCCAAGAAAACTGGAGTCAAGCGGCTGCCCCAAGACTCTGACACTCCAGAGCAGTTGACTAAAGCTCTGCCTCTGAGTGGCCACTATGTTAATTTCGGACTGCTCTTCCCAACTCCTTGCTACTGAAGACAGATTCTAGGCAATAAATCTGACTAGAATTTTTAAAGAAAGCCAAATAGTTCTTTAGAGAAGCTGACTAGGTGCCAGTGTTCTGCACCAGATATATAAGGAAGAACTAAGAGGTCCAAGTGTCTGACATCAAGTAGAAGGGGAGAAACAAACTTCCCCTATGCAATTGAATATGGGTTCACCTGGTCCAGCTTTGAGAGCGCAAGTCAAGCCCTCCCAGAGGTCCTGCAAAAGCCACATACTGGTGTTTGCAAAACGAAGTCTTCCTCCTAACAGCTTCATAGTTTTATTGCTAGGGCATTAGGAATAAATGCTATAGGAATCTAAATCTAACTAAAAATCATCCCATCTACCTAATCTGTCTTCAAATGACTCAGAGACCAGATACCTGAGGTTCAAACATAAACTCTCAATACTAAGCAAATTGCAAATGCTGTTACAGCTTTTTCATCCAAAAGTACCGAAAGGCTACTATGAGTACAGTTTGAAAGGATAACACACATACTAAAAGCACATGCCTGAGTTTCACTGAAATGCCAAGGGAGGAGTGAAGCCATCTGTGTAATCAATAACAGGATAGTTATAGATTTTTGCAGCAGTGAAGTCTTTTAAAAGCAAGAGTCAATTATGAAAATAAAATCATTTTACAAGTGAAACTGTACTACCTGAGAATATATTCAAAATTAGATTTACAACTGACTTTTTAAAGAAACTAACTCAGGTTCATATTTACTTCCCTTTTTTTAGTAAGTTTAAAAATGGTTTTAGTGGCTTATTTTAACTGAAACATATAACCAACAAAATTCTACCATATATACATTTGTACCATCTCTCACAACTTAAACATATTTCCTAATAACTAGTTAGTCCTTTTAATAAAGTAATAGCATTAACTACACCCAAATCTTAACTATGGAATATCAAGCAAGGCGTCTGCATTATTTTTGTCCTGCCCCATTTTTCAAAAGCATGTGGAAATTACTGAAAAGAGATTTACGGTCATAAACCTTCACTTCATATCCACTTCACCACCCCCCAACTAGTGCACATACACAACAACTGCTCTAGCTCTTGGCAACAATGGGAGGAGAAACGAAGAAAAGGAAGACATTGCTGGAGTACAGTACCTAGAAAAAATTCGGTTCTTTCCCAAATTCCCCTTCCTCCTCCCATTTGCCTTCAAGTGAAAATAATTTTGTTAAAGTTTGCATCTTATTCACAATGTTGATAGGAAAAAAAAAGAAGTGAACCTTTCTGAACCACTGCTACTCTCCCTCGGTTATTCCAGCCATCTCCAGGAAGTCCCTTCTATATAGACTCTTTTTCTTCCTTGCAACTGATAAGAGAGGACGATAAAGAAGAGGGGACTGTAAAATGTGTGTGAGCATTTGACTTCTACTATCTCCTCCTATTTTCTTACTTCTCTCTTTACCCCTTTTCTTTATCAAGCGCAGCGGTGGCTGCTACCATCGACCAAGCATGCCTGTCTTCTCTCTGGGATTGGCTAAAGCAGTGACAGCTTGGATAGCGATTGTAGGAACTGAAGCTCCACCCCCCTCATGATGGCCCTGGACCATTCATAAACTAAATAACTCCAGGAAACAGCAAGGCAGAGGGAGAAAGAGGTAGAGCGAGGGAGAGAGGGAGGGAGGGAGGGAAAGGGGGGAGAGAAAGAGGGAGAGAGCAGGGAGAGCGCAAGAGAGAAGGAGGGAAAGAGGGAGACAGAGGGAGTAAGGGAGAGAGAGGGAGAGAGATTAGGAGGGGAGAGGGAAAGACACAGAGACGTTGGAGGGGAGGAGGGAAAGAGGACTCAGAAAGTGGAATCTGCACAAGCAACCTAAAGGGGGAGAAGAAAAACCCTTGAATCGTTATAACTAAACCCCAGATGCAACGCAAGCAACGACTTCGTCACACTAAAATAGATTTTGTGAGGGCCCAAATTATAAACTATGAAGCAGAAATGAATATCAAACAACTTCCAGCGGTTTGCACCTAGAGAAAGACAAGAACCTACTGCAAACAAACAAGCCCAGTCCAAACAACGCCTCCAGTAGGAACAGAGGAATACCGCTACAACAGGACCCCCGAGAAGAGATCAGACCAGCACGCTGAGAGTGGGGCGTCAGCAAACCTCCAAATCTCCAAGTGTGCCACGGACTGAGTTGCACTTTGCTGCTCTCTGGACATTAATTATATCCTTCACCTTCCATTTGGGGGAGGGTGAGGAGAGAGGCACTCACCTACACAAGTCCTACTAGCGTGGGAGAGAAGAAGTTCAGAATGAAACACTGAATGTTTCGCTTTTATTTTAAATTTTACTTTGGCACTTCACAGATCTCATTTCCAGATTTCTGGGCAATCTCGGCTGCAAACATCTAAGCCAACCTCTCGGTTAGGCTTTTCCCACACTTTTCCCTTCCCCTTCAACTCTCCAGCACGCACATCCTCATTTTACATAGCAAGAGAAAGCAAAAAGTCCCAGCAGGTACTTTTCTTTTTCAAAGATCACTTTTTTTTTTCTTATTTTCTGGAGAAGAAAAGAGGTTTCAGAAAGCGGGGAAAGAAAGATTCCACTGGCCGTGGCATCCGCAGGTCAGCCCAGGTGGAAAACAAGAGTGAAAGTGGGGCTGAGGGCAGCGCACCGCCTCTTTTGCAAGCCGCAGGGCCACCACCAGCGCGTGAGCCTTGGATCCCTCAACGTACTGCGAGACGCCGGTGTATAGCCCGGACCTGTGCCCCAACATGATCGCCGCTCAGGCCAAGCTGGTTTACCAGCTCAATAAATACTACACAGAGCGCTGCCAAGCGCGCAAAGCGGCCATCGCCAAGACCATCCGAGAGGTCTGTAAGGTGGTCTCGGACGTGCTAAAGGAAGTGGAGGTGCAGGAGCCTCGCTTCATCAGCTCCCTGAGCGAGATCGATGCCCGCTACGAGGGGCTGGAGGTCATCTCGCCCACAGAATTCGAGGTGGTGCTCTACCTAAACCAGATGGGCGTCTTCAACTTCGTGGACGACGGCTCGCTGCCCGGCTGCGCGGTGCTCAAACTGAGCGATGGTCGGAAGCGGAGCATGTCCCTCTGGGTTGAGTTCATCACTGCGTCTGGGTACCTCTCCGCGCGCAAGATCCGCTCGCGCTTCCAAACACTGGTGGCTCAAGCGGTGGACAAGTGCAGCTATCGGGATGTGGTCAAGATGATCGCGGACACCAGCGAGGTCAAGTTGCGCATCAGGGAGCGCTATGTGGTGCAAATCACTCCGGCGTTCAAGTGCACCGGTATCTGGCCTCGCAGTGCAGCACAGTGGCCTATGCCTCACATCCCCTGGCCGGGCCCCAATCGGGTGGCGGAGGTCAAGGCCGAAGGGTTCAACTTGCTCTCAAAGGAGTGCTACTCGCTGACCGGCAAGCAGAGCTCTGCAGAGAGCGATGCCTGGGTGCTACAGTTTGGGGAGGCAGAGAACCGCCTGCTGATGGGCGGCTGCCGAAACAAGTGTCTTTCGGTGCTGAAGACGCTGCGGGACCGCCACCTGGAGCTGCCGGGCCAGCCGCTCAACAACTACCACATGAAGACGCTGCTGCTGTATGAGTGCGAGAAGCACCCGCGGGAAACGGACTGGGACGAGGCATGCCTCGGTGATCGGCTCAACGGCATCCTGCTGCAGCTCATCTCCTGCCTGCAGTGCCGCCGCTGCCCTCACTACTTTCTGCCCAACCTCGACCTTTTTCAGGGCAAACCCCACTCGGCCCTGGAGAGTGCTGCCAAGCAGACCTGGAGGTTGGCCAGGGAAATTCTCACCAATCCCAAAAGCCTGGACAAACTATAGGGTGCTGGGGACTGCTTGAAAAGCAACACAACCGGGAATGCTCTGATGCACACAACTACTCAGCAACAAACACCGGAAACTCGACACAAACTTTTATGCAAGCCACCTGAAAGAAAGGAACCAAGCGGCAGACCTTCATTAATTAACAAGCAAACAAAAAGAGGGGAGTCAGCCAACAAACCAAACGACACGAAATCACGTTCTTGCACAAAAGTGATCGTTTTCTTCCAAACAATGTGAATTTAAAAGATCACACAAAAGAAGCAATCGAGCTTTGCCACCACAAAATGAAACCCAAGGTACATTTTCAAATCAATGTATAGTAGTTTCTCCCCTTTTCCTTCTCTCCTTTTCTCCTCTCCTCTCTATTTTCTGTCTGTCTCTCTTTCTCTTTCATTTTGTTTTTGGTTGCCTGAATGTTGTCACCAAGTGAAAAAAAAAAGTATTTAATTATATGTAAAATTTCTCTTTTAAAAAAATTTTTTGCTGATGTTAAATGTATCTCAGTGCCAATGTCAGACTGTGCCCTTCCCTCTCTTGCACCTTTACCCTCACCCTAAACAGTCTTGTGGAAAACAGTAATAAAAATATTACTTTACATTGTAATTGACTATTTGTGGATTCTTAAATGAAGGCAGGTGAGATCATAATTTATAATTTACAATGTAAAGTTGTGAATCTGAGAAACTAAATGCAAAAAGCTGTCATTTGACCTCTAATTTGCAAAATTTACAAATACAGCATATTTTATAAATTTAAGCATATGAGTTCCCACCAAAATTTTTAGAAAAGAGAAAATATTAATTTTACCCAACTATATATGTTCTGTAGATTTTAAGATCAAAACTAGTAACTTTCTTTAATGTTTGAAACCAAAAAAAATAAACAAACCCAGAGTTTATATGGAACAGATTTTAATCCTAATTTTTAAAATAGAAAATAGATTTACTTTTTTATGCAATAAAGTCCACTCTGAGTCTGAAATACAAAGGAAATATTTATTAATCTTTTCTGAATAGTTAACACTATCTGTTGACACTTTCCTTCATTCATTGTTCTCTAACTTTGAATAATAAAAACTTAACAGTAAAAAGGATAAAAATAATTATAGCAATATTCCTTTTCCTAGCAAATGGTGATATGAACAATCCAGATTTATGAATTATTTCAATTGTTAAAATGGCTTAATTATAAATGCCAAAACTATGATTATTTTTATCAAACTCCCAGAATTATTCAGAATTATTCTGCGGCTTCTTATAGGCAATTTAAACAAAGAAGGTTTTGATACAATTATTATAATTCCCCCAAATTTTACTATTTCAAGAATTTACATACAGGAAAAGTATATTACTACTCTTTTTGCCTTTAAGGTAGCAATTCAATTACTCCTTTCAACATTTCAACTTTAAGGTTTCTTTTTAATACAAAGAAATAACTGATTTTTAAAAAATTGGTAAAAGTGAAAGTATCCCACAGGAACTAGTTACTCTAGTTTATGTTGGAGGTAACAATATACTCCATAAGATACGCTAATGATAAAGCCACAGGTATAGAATATACGTCAGATGTTATCCAATAGTATTTAAAATCTGCCCTTTGAATTAGCCTAGTTTTTAATTTATTGACAAAAATCCATAAATGAGAGATATACAGAAAAATGTTCTAAAAAGCAATTTTAAAGATCAGAGGAACATGTCTGCATGGGGGAGGGAGTGTGTATGGGCGAATAAGCCACAGGATAGCAGAGATGGATGAAAAACAAGGAAGGGTACTCAGGGCTCTGTCGCCTAGTTCATTTGACAAAACAGTCTGAAGTCATAAGATTTCCTGGTAAAATGTCCCTAGTAAAAATAGTTCTGTGTTAGAAATATAAACTTGGATCTTATCAGTTCTGAAATCATCTCCAGTCTTTCAACCTGTATCTTTTTCTGGTCTCTTTCCCTATAGATGTAGAACTCACTATAATACCAAGTGGTTCAGACAAATATACTAATTTTCTGGTAATAAAAATGAATTTTTTCTCTGGAGAAAATGCTTATTTTAAAGAATATTTTCAAAGCAAGTAATAGGTGTTTAAATTTACAAAGAAATGATTTAAGCACACAGTATTAGTGTAAAAGATTAAAATGCCATCTTAAAATGACCATTTTTTCATTCTCAAAAGTATTTACAGCATTAGATAGATACATATCTTCCTCCAGCTCTCCCAGGAAAAAAGTTTTTAAGTCTTGACAAGAATAAACACAAATTCCCCAAATTCAGTATCCTTTTCCCCTCGTTTAATTTCATGCAACTGAAAAAGAAAAACACTGCAGCAACACAGTGTCATTATAAAATACGTTAAAGCACCAAAATCTATACAAAATCAAAAATTCTTCCAATAACTGGCTGAAAACAAATCTAAATACAAATTAGCAGAGTTTTGATCCCTGTAATATTAGGTAGGTTGCTGTTATACAATTTCTGTGATCAGTATAAAGATCTCTGTATTGCCCAAGCAACGGGGGAAAAAAAATCTAATGACGTTGCACAGAATATGATCAGACAGAAACAAAAGTTACAGCTTCCCCCAAAGGAGTAAATAAAATCAAAGAAGCTAATTACAAAGACTGGCAGAGGTTCTAAAATCGTGTAGAATTACATTAGACATATTTAAATCACAATTTAAATTTTAAGCCATGAATGTCCAACAACATATTAGAATATTCTTAATAAATTTCAACCTTTCAAAGCCACAACTACCATAAATTAGAGAGTTTAAGTAATTTTGGTTATCTTTCTTTCCTAAAAAAACTACAATATATTTTCAGATATTTCAGCCATGTAACGTAAAAATTTTTCTAGTTGATGGACTTTCTGAATTAAAGTTTTTTCTGCATTGGATTAGCTGAATTATCAAGGTCAAAATAACCAGTTCCATTATAGCATTCCTTTCATACAGTCTACCAAATTCTATCTTAATAAAGGCAGCAATTTTGAAACAATATGCTAGAAACACATGTAGGACAAGAAATGATTGTAAAGTTTTCATTAAATTATAACATTTACATCAAGAGCTACTTTAAAATACTTCTAAATTACTAAAATTTAACAATTCACATTATTGCAAAACCAAAGGACGCTCCCACCAATAAACTCAGAATTTGTGTATGTGTATATACGTACACATACACACACCATCTATCAGCCTGAAGTATTCTAGTTTATAAAAAACCACTTCTCTTTCTAAAGGATGCTTATTTTGCTCATTTTAAAAGAGGCTGTTTCTCTCAGAACTAATTCTACCATTCACTTTCATTAAACAAACCTAATTTTGGCTCTAGGGTTGTGCCACAAATGTTTCTTAGTAAAATAAAGTTGCCAAGATCTGAAAAGTAATCAGAAATATATTTTAAAGGGGAAATTACATTTTCATTTAAGAATAGGAAATTATGCAGTGCCTTGTAAAATCAACTACAGGTAATGGGAAACAGAGACATCGCATACCCACACAAGACATGCATGCATGGCAGAGTAGTAAGTCATGAGGACAAAGCAAGGAGAGTGATATATTGGTATTATAGCTATATAATATAAAGGCTAAACAAAATAATTCCTCTCTCAATCTCACTGAATTTTGTATCTTAATTCGCCTCAGGCCCTAAGAGGCAAAATATATTTATAGAAGAAATTCCCTGAGGTTCTCCTCCCATCCTTGAATGAGCTAATGATATATGCAATTAAGTGAGAATTGTTTTTAAATCTAAATGAACTTTAATAATCTCACCAGCTGATAAGGGAATCATAAACTAAAGAAGATATTTGCCTTGCATATAGACATGATTCAGCAAGAAATTCATACGAAATCTGTCAGATGGTGCCAATGCCAATCCTACCTAATAGCAGCACACCAACCCATCGAAAGAAAAATAAAACTCCATAAGAATGAAACCCATTCCCGGTTGCCTCACCTTGGGGTCGATATTCTTGAAGTTGGGGTCCTCTTCATCTACCTCGAAATAGAGTTCGGAGGAGGTGACAGAAAGAGTGCCCTTTGCTACCACAGAGGGGGCCACAAGCTGAGCTGGTGTGCTCAGGCTAACAGGACCTGCCAAAAGGAAAAGACGAGCCATACAAGTTGAAACAACATTTTTAAAAAAAATCGAATAGATTCAAGGCGAAATTTTATTTAATTTTAAAATTCTCACCTCTAGCACCAAATTGCCTGCCAACTCCTACACTTAGAAATTCTATCCACCCCAAATCTTCCTCTGAAAATGCAAAGTTAGAATTCTCATACTAAGAGATTTATAATAGACAATTAATGACAACAGTAAACTAGGATGCAATTATTTTACAGTGAGTCTGCAAAGCTTCGCTCTAATCTCCTGGTTCAGAGGATGGCTCTGCCTAAATAAGTCCATCCACATTCCATTTAGAAAACATGCCTCAGGCTATCCAACAACATGGAACAACAACCAGGAGCAAGGATGACTCCATAGGCTCCTAAGGCCAGAGGTTAGCTCAGAGTTTGGCTGGGGCATGATTACAAAAAGAACACTAGCTTTTTAGTAAAGTGAGAAACACACTTCACCATATTCTCTCATAAAGATTTTGTGCTAGGTTGACACAAAACCTCTTCCATAATAACTTTCTCTGTGAAAGATTGGTAAAAATACTTATTTTCTAAGCCTGCCTTTCCATTGTTAAATATTGTTCAATGCTTCCAAATCTAATATTAGTGTAGTTCAGGGACTCTGGGAGTAAACAGCTGGAGGGTGGATTTCCAAGTGAATGAATTTTTATTGGAATAATCAAATCTCCAAAGGGCTTATCAAAGAGACAAATCAGCCTGCTACTGAAAACAATAGATTCAATACAGATAGAAGAGCATAGAGCATATTAGAGCTTAACTTAAAATAAAGACTAAAAAAATAATTATTACATAATATATATTTATGTAGAGACAGATTTAGTAAGAATTGGAAATCCCATGTCAGTTCCTCATTGTACAAATTCTATAGGTGAAGAAAACAGCAAGAGAAGACTGGCACTTAGTGGTCTGAATTAATATAGTGCCTATAAACATGGTACACCTATTCAGGTAATCAATGGGTGAATAAGTGTTTCAAAATTCAGATGAATTGACATTTCCATCGATTGTTAGAAGGGTGTTGATACTTAATCTCACATCAATCTTAATGTGTGCCAGCAGGACAATAGAAGGGATGCTCTGCAGAGATCAGAGCAGGTTTTGCCCTCTATTCCCAATGTACAAATACATTGTGTTTGCAGATGGGCAGCAGATAGCTGCGGAAAAGCCATGATTTCCCAAAGCTCATCCCTATAAATGGATGAAATAAGCAGCTATGTGTTCTTTTGGTGTCTCTTTTGCCCTCTGTACATTAGCATGTAATCCTGAGAAGAAATAACATTTTTTCAATCACTCTCAGACATTCAATTACAGGGTAAACAGACAGCTGCAGGAGCTAGGGCAGCCTAGGTCCTAAAGAAGACCCCTGACAATTTCCACTTCATTTCTAACCCACATCACTTTATTAGTGTGGATTACTTCTTAATCCTATTGCCATTGTCAAGATTATATAATTAAACTCCCCTTTCACCTCTATTACTGTATGAATGTATTACTAGTAGCAAGAATAGAGCAAAATAAAGGTGGAAGAAATGGGTAAATGGCTATGAAGGAAACAACTAGAGAATAGGACTGTCCACTTTACTCTCTATTCCCGCCCCAAATCCCTTAACACTATGCTCCAATTAATTTTACATTACTTTACACAGAAGTTCATGGTCATCAGAGATGATACCATCATCTATTTTTGCTTTTCATTATCATTCATTGCATAGTAGCACAGGTTGCAGATGTCACAAAATGTAAGATTTATAACGCCTTTTCTCTTAAAAAATAGAAGATTACATAACTTTCAACAAAGAAACTGTAGAATCTTTCAGACTTTCCACCTTGTAAGACAGAGCCCCAGGCATTAAAGAAAAAAAAATCATTTAATGAATGAGTAAACTTCCAGGCTAAACAAGAGAATTTTTCCCAAAAGGGAAGTAAACCTGAAAATCTGCAGAGTGCAAATCAAAATTCCTACATCAGGTAAAATATGGGAATCCTGTATAAAGCCATCGCATTCTTGGAAGGGATTTTTTTTTTTTTGAGAGTTAAATGTATATGCAGCATGTTTACCAACATCTGTATATCAAGGCAAATAGCTCATCTGCCTCCAAGCTTTATTAACCAAACAATTTGCAGGATTTTTCTTATAGCTCTCATTTTATAAAGATTAGGTAACTCCCATAAGATAGGTAAAGAAATTTTGCTTTGTTGTTGCTGCTTTTAAACTTTTTTTCTTTGTCAGTGAACATTATTCATTTAAAAAAAAAAAGGGTACTAGGGTAAAGAGACTGAAAGAATTGAAAAGTAAAAGAGAAACAGTGCTGAAGGGTTAAAAGGAAAATGAAAGAACAAAAAATTTTGTGCAATGTAATTGTGGGTGTAGACTTAGCAAGTCCTAGTGGTCACAGCTGAAAAATTAAGTAATTAGATGCTTATTGGTCCAGAGCTAGCTGAAACAGCTGCACAAGCATGAATTTACCGGCAAGATTCTCTAAATCTTTCTCATCCACGGATGACAGAGTATCGTCGTCGCTTTCCAGGAGGATCTCGTTTTCTGAGTTCTGATTTCCTAAAGCCTGACTCTTGATGGACTGTTTTCCCTTAGCAAGGATATCTTCATCTGCGGCTGAAATGAAAAGGAAACAAAGCTGTCCGTCAGCTCTGGGAAGAGTACTTTGGCAGGGGGGCAGGGAACTGAGGTAAGGATAGGTAGCTAGGAATGGTCAATCATTTCTACACAGAGTCATCTGCAGTGGGGAAAGTGATTGGGATGGCACACATGCTCCTTCTGACAAACACGATTCCCCAAACCCAGTTAACGTTACCCTGAACAAGCGCCCTAATCCCATTAAATGTGACCCTTGCACCACTCACCGAACCATTTATTTACTTATAGTTAGGGCAGGAGAGGGTTCAAAGGCAGCTCATTTTTGGAAATTTGTAGGTAGAAAAAATCAGAACCTAGTTTTAGAAATAATACCTACTTAACATTGAAAAATAAGAAAGACATTGATTCCTGGAATATTATGCTGACAAACATTTTGAAATGGTGGAAAAGTGGTTATGAAGGAGAATAGAGAAGTAATAAGAGTCAGAGCTAAGAAAGATTCATAGCCAATGAGGATTTAGCCAGCTACCAAAGCCATATCTGACACTCATAAAGCTCTAGAAGCTCTTAGAAGCTACATTCTCTTCCTTTTATTCCAACCTCCCTCTCTTCTTCAGACCTTGCCTTTGCCCACACCTCACCCCACCGGCACCCCTACTTCAGCCCCTATATAAATATCTGAGAGCAAGGCAGTGTGGAAACTAAGTGGTGGCTCAAACACTACCTCCTCCATGTGTTTAAACTAAAGGGCTAAGACACCCCAGGGGCAAACATAACAGAAAGCCTGGGATGAGAGGCATCTGGGCAAAGAGCCTCTCACTGCCTGAGCAGCAGCGGCCCGTGGAGAGAGCAGCAGTACCAGACTCAGGCACTGCGACAGGCGGCAGGAAAGGAGAGGAAGTAGGGAAAGACTGGTAGAAATCTAGGGAGTAAAGCAGCAGCTCTGAGGAGCACCTACAGCCAAGCCTGGGACCAGGAAGAGCAGAGGTGGAGCTGAAAGGAGAAAACAGTGGAACTCAAAATTCTGACTTTAAAACCCTCTCTCCCTCCAGAGTAACTCCGTTGCTTTGAGTGGCTTTCTCATTTAGAAATACGTAAAACTAGATAGTAACTTTACAACTGTGATTTTTAAAAGCTCATAGTGTCACATGAGGGAAAGTTTAGCATCTTCCTTACATTCTGGGTTTCTAGCTAGGGAAATCTCAGAGGCAAAACACCTGATCCACTCAGGCAGCAGCCATTGATATGGAAATCAGATGGGAAAGCTTTTACTCCACTGCAGTTTCTACCCAGGCAGAAGTCCCCAAACCCACAAAGGATAATCCGTTTTCAGTAACATGACTAATATTTATCTATAGAATTTATGTCTAATAGTTAAACTACATGTATGTTATCTGGTTAACCTGACAAATCAAAGCTTCTCTGAGTTTAATAGATATGGTTATGGATAACCATAAAGGTTAAAATTTATTTTATTATATTTATTGTGACTTCGCCATGTATATCATTTACATACAATACTTATGGCACTACTTAAAAGAGCACAGGTGTTTCCTATTATTTTTAAGAAAATCATGGAAAGAAGGTTTCTTTCTATATTTAGCTTTAAAAATCCTCTATTGGTAAATAAAATCTTATTTTCCTTCATATTCACATACAGTATAGTATGCTACACACAATAAAGTTCTCATTAAATATTTGAAAAAAATTTAAAGTACCTAATTTAAGTGGCTTTATTTTTTTAAGCTATGAAGAAATATGCCAAAAAATTTTTTTCCAGGAAAATAGCAATTTTTATATCATTGTTAATATTTCCTTACTGTGAAATCATGAACACTGTCTTTAGCCAAAACAAAATCTTTTCCAATATACTATCAATTTTACTAGAAAGAAATTGGTTAGTGGGAAATACAAGAGAAATCACCATCTTCTGTATTTTCTTATAAAGTAAGTTATAATAAATTAACAACTGCCTGTCAGAAGTTAGTACAAAAGCAGTGTGTTGCATGATGATTTCCTGAATTTACAATTCTTTCTTCAAAGGAGAAATGATGATGATGATGATGATGATGGTAATAATGCTAATATTAAAGTACACTTATGTGCCAGGCAGTGTTCAAAGCACTTAACATATTTAAATCACTTAATTCTCATAAACTCTCTGCTAATTTCTCCTTTTCAGATAAATAAACAGGATCAGAGAGGTTACATAACTTGCGCAAGGCAACACAGCTCATGAAAAGTAGAGTCAGGATTTCAATCCAGGCAGAGTAGAAGCAGTATCTGGGCTCTTAACCACTATACAAATATAAATGTATATGTAATTCACTGATTTGTTTACTAATTCTCATGTTTCTCATAATGCATTTTAAAAGTCAGAATTATAACAATAAAGTATATTTAAAAAAAAATCTTTTCCAAAACTAAATTTGATGGGTATATGCTACACACATCAGAAAAAATAAATTTAACACCCTGATTATTGCAGACATGAAGTACACAAAGCTAATGTGAAAGGAAAAGAGGAAGGAACCACTTTAATCTGTAAACACTTACCAGAAAAATAAGAGTAGCCAGTGGTTTGAAATAACTTAAATAAATTCACATTCATTTAACTGACCACTAAATATAATTTCTTATCTCTTTCAACCGGAATTTTAACATTTTAAAATATGTTCTCATCATGCTGACACATTAAAAAACAGTAACTTCTGAATTTAATAAAATTTTATGAAAAAAAAATTAAAGTACCATAGGTCTACTGTATGCATACAAACACCCACTTTTTATTTATTTACTTATTTTTACAAGCTCAGATTCTGGAATTGTTCAACCTCAACTGAAAAACCTCTTGTCATGGAAAATATGCAGCTTACTGATATTTAGAATGGTTTTCCTGTAATTAACTCCCCCTTGAGGATTTTAAGTTAGCAGCAGTAAAATTACCAACAGTACTCTAATACACACCACATGCGCTGGTGTTCAATTCTCAATGGTCTAATAGCTTTCTGCTACAGAACTTTTTTTTCCCCCAAAATTAGAACAAAACTCTCCCAAGCATAAAATAAAAGATAATTATCATGTTTACGTGCTGGGAAAAGTATATTTTTAACTTCTGTTTGCCTTATACTTAATCAACCATTAAAAGAAGTATCAACTATTTTGATACCTTCTGTGCGAATCAAAATTTAATTGGATGAAGTCAAAACATACTTTTGGTTTAATTTTAAAGCTTGATTCAGATCTTTTCTGGTTAATAAAATTATTACCAAACAAGATAACTTTTAAAATTTGTCATATCACTATTAACAGATTGCATTCATCTAATCACACATTAATTCTAGTTTAATACTTATTCTAACTGAATAAGTGCAACTGTTACATAAAATTAGATAAAACTGTCAAAAATGCTTTCTTTGAATCACGACTTTTGATTCACTGAGGCTAAGAGCAATAAAAGGGCTCAGAGAGAAGCTGGTCCTTAAAATGTAAAGTTCAAGTTCTTTAGAGGTAGCACTGGGCCTGAGCTGATTTATCTATTTGACACAGGTGAGGTAAGTAAAATTTAAAGAAAAAAAATAACACATAAAACTGTTCCATCTGTGATATATAAATCTCCTTTTAAAAGTCCACTGCATCAGTGAATTAATCATCAATAGTTCATAATACAAAAAAAAGTTCATACATTAAGAATTAGTCACTTTGTTTAAAAAAAAATACTACTGAAATAAAGTGACCCCAAATGTACATAAAATAAATATGGGTATCTACTTACTCAGTGTAGTGTGAAGTACATACTATTAACTGTTCATTTAGCACAGGGCACATTGAGAATATCTTATACTATCCTGAACTAATTTCACTTTATAGTTGTGCAGTTTCCAAAGGGTTCCAAGTCAAAAAAATTTACTCTAGAAAAATCAGTGAAACTACAAAGGATGATTAGGAGAACAAGCTAAGTTCATCTCCTAATGATCATGGCTTCCCTAAAAGTGTTAGAGAACCTAGTACACGTTGATCCTAAAAAGAAAGCAACAGTATTTAGCATTATTGAATTTATAAAGGAATGGCATGACTTAGGATCTTTACAGGTCTGTCATCCCTAGAAAACCAGATGAGGTACGCGTATCATTCCACATGATTACAAGATATTTTTTCAACTATGTTGTTAAATCTCCCTCATATATTTCAATTTGCGTACACATTCATTACACAATAAAAATGTCTTGAATTCAATAGGATTCTACAGCCAGTGTTTGAATTAACACCAATCTTTCTACTGTTTAAAACATATTTTATGTGGCTTTAATTTGAATATAAAATTCCCATTATACTTAACAATGAATTTTAGAAGACAGCATAGTACAATGGTAATTGTACTCACTAGTCATGTGATAACCTGGGTTTAATACTATATCTACTAAGAATTACGTTGGCCTTTTGTTTCACCAATTTCTTTACCTGTGAAGAATCAAGTTAAACTAAACTTTAGCCTTAAGATCTTTCCAGATCTAAGATGCTCTGATAATAAATAACTGACAAACTGGCCTCTGTGCATGAGGAGCATGTTACGAGTCATTATAACTGATCTCTAATAAATTTTAAACTATAAAATGGAAAAAAATGCCCTCAAGAATCAAATATCCCCTTCTGTTTGATGCTAATTTCCATAAAGAATATTTAATCATAAGAAGTATTCATTTTAATTCAAAAATATGACTCAGTTTCTGCAAAGTTAAAGAAATCTCCCATTACAAAATGACTTTTATAAATAACCACTTTGGAGGGTCTCTCTTTGAAAAATTACCTAAAGCCCTTTTCCCCAAGCAAGTTAATGTGAACTTGGGAAGGGCAATTAAATTGTCAGAATTAAAAAATTTGTTTTTAACTAGAAGGTAGCCAGAAGTAGAGTCATGGGGCTAGTATTGATCGCCCGAACAGAGAACATCACTCTTCAGGTATTTACTCTGCCACCTTTACACCAGAGGCTTTCCTTCAAATCAAATCAATCTATAAAAAAGATGGCTCTTACTACTAAAATATATAACTAATCTCCGATGGCATTTCTATTTAGATGTCATCTTTTGATAATGATAATATACTTCATGATGCTTTAAGATTCTGCATTTTGAAAATATCCTGTCTCCTGATTTAAATCAAAACTGAAAAGTCATAAAATAAAACAGACACATTAGCCTTAGTAATATCTATTTTAAATATTCAAAGTTCATATTAAAGCACAGTATTTATCCATGCTAAATTCTATAATTTCAACTGTTTTTGATTATATTAACTGTTTTGTTTGTATACTTTGTTGCTTAATGTTTATTTTCATTAGCTTATCGTTGTTAGAATTAAAAAACAGAGTTTCATAATTAACACAAAATTAAAAATAATTGTCAACTATAAGATACTTCATTTAATAAAGCATTTAAAAATTAAGCTCTTTACTTACATAAATAATATATTAGCATCAATTATGCTGACAAACAATACTATAGTTTAATCTATGTGCTGAGTTCCAAAACTAATATTTCCTTAAGATAAAAAAATATATAGTTATAAAGAGTACGTATCCTTTTTCAAAAATGTTACATTAAATATGACATATCTCCTTAACGGGAAGTCCACTGAAGAATCTCCTACATATTTGATTAGTTGTTAAAAATATACACTTCATTTAAATTTGTTTTTAATCTTTCAGTGTTTTAAACATTAATTATAGGATTAATGTGAAATATTACCAAGTAGAACTACATAAAATGCTTAATTTTACTTTTCTCTCTCAATTTAAAAGTGCATAATAAAACAAAGATAACTAAGTGATATTATATTAACCCTTCAAATACTATTTAGAGTAATCAGAGTGAAATCTGCTTCAACACTGGATTTAAAGTCTTAAATGACAAAAGCATAACTAATAAATCTTTTTTAAATAAGATTCCATATTTAAAAAGTTGACATTATTTTAAAAGGTAAAATTCAACAATAAAATTAAAATGTATGCATTGTAAAGAGGTTTATAATTCTCCAAAATGGTTCAATTGTACTATTTTTGATAAAAATAGATTATAAAAAGCTCTGTATTAAATCTATACTATAAATTTTAAATTCAGTTACTGATAAATCTCTCAGGCACAAGGATTAACAGTTTCTCTATTTATAATTTTAGAAAACAAGTCCCTCTCTCCAGATACAAAAGAAAAAAATTTTCATAAAAACATTTTTATTGTCATTGACTTCCAAACTCACAAACTGATTGTAAAATGACAGTTAAGAAGTCAGAAAAATACTTATTAAATTTTAAGTGCACATAGTAACATCTGTTTGACTGAAAAGGGTAAAATTGCAAAAGCGCTGTTTTTTTTCAGTGTAAGGGTTATTAGTCAAAAACTCAAAAATAAAAACAGGAAAGAAAATATATAAATATATACATGTGACTCTGAAATCTATAGCACCGCATAAAAAGTACATGAACCTTAAAAGCAAAAGTGGCCTAATTAATTCTACATCTTATTTCTCCTTCCCCACCTCCTGTAGCTGAAGATGTAGGGCACTGAGACTATTATTGCTTTTAGATCACTTTGTTATTGACTATTCTCTGTATGATCATTTATTTTAAAGGACTGATGTCACATTTGGTGTTATATCTGATGACATATTGTGAACATTTTCTTCCAGAAATGGCTCTTTAAGGCTGAGTGCAAGAGGTTAAGCTGTCTGACTGAGGCCAAACCTAAGATCACAGACTTTTAATCTAAACTCTTAATATCCTTACTGAATGTAATTTAAAATTTATTTTGTATGCTACATACAATCATTTAACCTTAAGATGCTGCATGTTAAACTAATACCCTATAAAAGGGGAATTGAAACTAATTACCTTATTAAAAAATAATCAATTCATATTTTATAAAATAAAAATAATTTTAATGTGGAGAGAGGCATGTGTCTTCTTAATGTATCTTAACTGGCTTTCAAAGATTATAAAATATTAAGTGAAACCTTATGAGCAAAGAGAGTAAATGATCAAATCAAAGGACTTTTTCAGTTTTTCCCATTTTCTCATCAGGCTTTTACCTAAAATGAATCACAGTGATATGCATTATATCAAAAAAAGGAAAAGTGTTTTGTTAAGCTCTGATAACAAGATGATGCAGAACAGGAACATTTGAAAATAATGTCAATTCTCTTTTTCCAGGAGCCATCTATCACAGCCATCTACAAATCAAGGCTTAGAAAGTATCTAGGCACTTGGACATTTATTACCATCTCTCCCACTTCATAATCTCAGGCTAAAATACCATGGTTGAGGGAAAACCATACACACACACAACAGAACCTGGAAACCTATTTGGTTTGTAAATGCTGTCTTTCTGATATTCATGGATTTAAGGCAGGCGTCCTGGATTAATTTATTCAAAGCTGAATGTGTCACTTAAAAGAAGAAATATTTTACTCTTCTACTCTGAAACAAAGGGTCTATGTTAAGTAAGTTTTGCATGTGAAACATAATAAATAAATACTCTTGACACCATAATTTAATAGGACTCTACACTAACTATAAAAATTTAACTTCTCTTTCTGGGGTGAATAACTGGAATGTGGCATTGGACCAGTGTACAGTGCCTTGTAATAATGAAGTTATGCTCTTCATTACCAAGTACTGTACCTGCTGCTATTGGCAAGGAGTGGTTCATACACTGACCATGTTCCACGGCTGTTTTTAGTGTCGCTTCAGGATGTGTCGATCCTAGAGGGTTACGCACAAATCGTCGCCGGCGCCGCAAGTCATCTTCCCAGTAGTCAAGGCGCCAGAACTCACGAGGACGACTACAATGAAACAGAGAAGCCACATATGTTAGCAATTATCAAACAGCGTGGTAGCACTGAATTTCTGCATAAAGCTCTCCTTGTTTGCTCTGCCTTTTTTTTCTTCCCCTTCCTCTTAATTCTGCCTCCACCTCACACTCCCCTTTCTGCAATCTTTAACTTAGGTATGTCCTTGAAAATAACAATATCACCTTCCAGTCTAAGGAACTCCTTTTCCTTTTTCTTGGAAGGTGAAATGAGCACTAAATACATCATTCTGAAATGAATTGCTGACAGTGTGATCAGTTTCCCCACACTCTAGTGGCATGTGCTCTGATTTCAGCCTCATTTCAGCCTCAGCAGGGCACCTTTCTCTGTGGCTGCATTTATAAACCAGAATAGGGAAAAGGCTATTATAAATATGGTATAGCATTACCTATATTAATCAAAGTCTGTCCCCCTTCATTTTTCTTCCTAATTTGTGCCTTTTTGCACAAGGTCAGTAAATCATACCATGAATTCTTGGTCCAGAAAGTGTTAACTTTAATGAATATCTCAGTTACATGGTTATGTATGTGATAATAAAATATTACTCTGTTTAGATGTGCAGGAATTTAATTAAAATAATCTCTTAAAATATTCATTACATTTAGCCCCTGAGGCTTAGAACAACACAAGAAAATGCATTTCTTTTCCATTTACTGTTTTAAATAAACCATTCCTATAGAGTGAAATAGCAATCTATTTTCAAGCAAATCAGATTGGATTTCTGTTTTATGTAGTCTGTTTTTATATTTAATTAAAAACTACATGCTATATGATGTGCAATAATTGCTATATCAAAAGCATACTTTTGGAAATGTATTTTTTAAAGGGTTCACTCAATTCAAGTTCTACTATATTTTCTCCAATTATTTAGATCTTTATATGACAATATATAAATGCCAACTTCCTATCCTATTAACTAATCATGATCTAACATGCTGAAAAATATAAAGAAAATACTAACATGAAGTTTTTCAGTTATAATAAATATCTCTGCAGGATATATTCACTAAAGATACACAACATAAAAATCTATAGGTTTTGATAATAAAATTTTTAAAATGCATAATCCAAACTGCAAGGAATGACTAATACAAAATAAAATCTCACTTGTATTTCATGAGCTAATAAAACTGTACCTGTCAGCTTTGACAAATTAGTAGTCTTGACCAACCGACAGTCCCAAATACCCACAGAGAAGTTACCCCTATTCTGATGTTTTAAAATGCTACCTTTAAAAATTAAAAAAATTTATAAATAAATACTTATCAGTTAAAAATTATCTCAGATTAATAAAAGCATAGGCAACAATGTATTATTTGTGAGAATATATTTGAAAAACAATAGGAATCCAGGCTCTTTCCTGAAAATGCTGGACAGACAATAAAACATCAAAGATTTCCTTTGTTGATTCTGATCAAGCATAAAAAGGAGATATAATGTAATCAAAATGGAATAGAAAAAAGTATGAGAATTGCACTCCTCAGAAAAAAAGATTAAAAAGCTTTTATCCTTATTTTCTGTCTACATTTTAAATAAAAACTATTATGATATTTAAAAATTTAAAAAGTATCTACAGAATATGCACAAAAGCAAAAGACAACAGTTGTTTGAACTTAATTAATAAAATCTTCTTTAGGTGAGAGAGGAAAGGCAGTACACAGATGGCTATGTGTATGGCTTTGATAGTCATGGAGCTTGGATAGGCACTTCATCATTCTGCCTACCTACATTTATCTGTTAAAATTATTATCAAATATCAGCCAGGATGCAGTCGTGAATCACAGGCTGCTCCCCGTCTTCAGGGGAATGATACAATGAGGGTCTATTCATCAGTGTGGCAATCGGCACAAGTAATTAGTTCCCTCGACTGAGATCTCCTACAAAGCCTATTTCAGTCAGCACCACAAACATATGACCATGTAAAGCTAATGAAAGCTGCTAAAATTTGTTAACCTTTTCTGCCATCAATCCTTCTAATATTCTATGCTTCAGTATTATGCAAAGGTGGTAAATTATTAATTTGTCATTCATTCATCCTTCTGAATTTTGAGTCAAATTAAACGGTGTCATTCTTCTTGATAACAATTAAAATTATAAGAGATGTTAAACTGCTTTTATAAAATTATTACCAAATTAGGTAACAATAGAATGCAGTATAATGCACGAGAGTGAAGTCAAATCCAATGGCTATTAAAGCATGTGCACAATAATTTTTGTCATACAGTAGAAAAACCAGAGAAATTATAAAATCATTCACAAGTTATCAAGTAACTCAAAGATAGTATCTATAAGCATAGTAACCTAAAATTAGAGGAAAACAGAACTCTAGTATTTATTTTTGTGCTCTTTGACACTAACAAAAAATGGACACAGTGGTGACATTTGGCTGAAACAAAAACACTAATACATCAGGAACTGAGAATTTGTTCACATAGTAGAAAAACTTTTAAGGTAAGTTTCCCTTACATTCATTACATACTTCTGTCTTTAAATCTAAATGTTCTATCAAAAATTTAAAAATATGTAGATACAGTCCAAATAGAATGAAGAACTTTATACCTCAGCACAATAACATTTACAATAATCTATATCTCAGGCTACCTTCTCAATACAAGTCTATCTCCTGTTACAACAATTTAAAATCTG
The DNA here is from genome assembly GCA_004027375.1 of Macroglossus sobrinus. NCBI lineage: Eukaryota > Metazoa > Chordata > Mammalia > Chiroptera > Pteropodidae > Macroglossus > Macroglossus sobrinus. The sequence continues at coordinate 515,467 of PVKZ01000886.1, forward strand.
AAGACAAAGCAAAAATCACTTACTTCCGATCGCAGATCTAGAATGGATTACAAAACTACCTACAGAGACCAACAATTTTAATATATTTTTTTGAGACTCTCAAACCTTCAGAAACTTACTCATAATGCAATAGTTATTACAGCCTCATCTGAAAAATATAGCTTTTATCATCCAATTTCTGACAGTGAGAGTGATACACGTTCTTTGGGGGGAAAAAAGTCATACTAATTTTACCAGATGAGGGTAATTACTAGCACATTTAAAGTCATTTACACAGTAACAAACCTGGGCCTAAAAATCTAATGTTTTGTCCCCTCAACCTTACTCCCTCCAACAACATGCACTCAGTATAAAGTTCTATCACCAAAAAAATGAGGCACGATTTATCATTTTAGAACAATACTGGAAAGGGGAATGTTAAGCTTTCAATAATCAACTTAATGTTTGAACATTCACATAAAGATTTTACTCTGTTAAGAAATACGGTCACCCCCTTCCCCAAAACCCCTTCTATAGGAAACAGAATGAAAAAATTGGAAAATCTGACATATTTAACTTTCTTCCCATACTGATCCAACTTTCTTCCCATAAGGTTATGAAGTAACTAAATAAGTTATTGTATATTTTTAGACTTATCAGCATGGTAAGGCTATAAAAACTTAAAGGGCTTCAAGTATTCAAAAACAGACTGTTGACCAAATAAATACAAGCATGGATGAGAAGTCACCTATTCTAAGACTGTACAAATATATCTATAGATCGCTACATACCTATATTTCTATGTATCTGTATCTATGCACAAAGTTATATTAATACTACATGATGCAATATTCACAAACTTCATCTTTATTAATTTCCACTAATAATTAAAATTAAGATCACTAAAAAAGTATTCAAACTAAAGATATGAGCCTAGGCTCTTATTAGATCTGGAAATAAAACTTTCTCTATAAAAGGTGCTGTAGTTAGGTCCTCTCTCAGTACACAACCTCCAAGCACTATAATCTGACTAACAGGAATAACGTGCCTTTGAAAAGTGTGGCTGACACTGAAATTATATGTTCTAACTTTTCTTTCTAATGATTACTTTCCAAATCTTTGGCTTAATGTCGAAATCTGAGATTAAAATTGCAATGTACGTTTGCTTGTCTTTTTCTACTTGTAAGTCATGGAATTATCTTTCTACTTTTAAATAAACCTTCACATTTATATGTTTGCATACATATCTCTTTAACATACCACTATAATCTATATTTTAAAATGCCATCTTAATATAAAAAAATATGTATTTTTCATTTGACAAGAAGAGAATTGAATAGATTGTTGAAATAAATCTTAGGACATATAACTCAAGCATTAATAGATAGGCTGTTTATTCCCTTTCTTAGGCCTTTCTTAGGTGTGATTAGTGAGTGGATCAGGTAAGATAAATGAACAAGAATTAAAACAAATAGAATTAAAAAATACGTGTGACAGAGAAGAGCTCTACTAAGTGGGTATTAATTTGCGCCACTCCAGGGGGCACTGTTCATATCAAAATTTGTATAAGCAGCACTCATGTAGTTGTACATTGCTCATTTTGCATTGCTATATGAATACCTTATGAGATCAAAAGGGTATTAATAGAACACCCTATCTTCTTCTCTCTCCAGGCAAATGCTCAGGCTCCACTTCTCTCCCAGAGTTAGATCTAATCTTGGAGATAGGAACCAGAACAAGGCCCCTCAGATTATATCAGTGGCAGTCACAAAGTATTTATTTCCCTGCTGTAAGAAAAGGTGTTCAGCCCAAGAATAGGTATGGTTGCTTTAAAAAAAAAAAAAAATTCAATAGAATAAAACAGTCGAGAACAAAAGAGAAACATTAACATTTACTTCACTAAAGTCATTAAGATTATATTGCTTCATTAAGAAAGATTATTTTCTTGATTTTTTTATTAAAGTAGAGCAATGTTAATTACTAAAAAAATCAGTGATAGCTACATAAGTATTGCAATTATTCTATAATAAAAATATATTGACATTTTCATATTATCCAGATATATGCATATCTCTCATCCTACTGGTTTTAGTGTCATTTTAATGTAACTTGAATCCACATGAATAAAAGAATGCTGGTTTTAAAAAGAAAAATTGTCACAATGCACCTTTACTAGAAAAATTTCCCATTTTCCATCTTACCTACTTTCTTATGATAATATCTGATAAATCTTTATGATGTTAACTAAACTCAGTAATAAATTCCTCTGGCTAAGGTTCTACATCCTAGAAAATTATAGTACTTCATATTTGTTCTTATATTATCTGTTTTTCTAACTCCTGTAATTGGCTAGCTTCTATTTCCATATCTCTAGATTAAAAATTCATGCTAGACATTAGCTGCAACTTAAATAAACGTTAACTTCTAAAATGAAGTAAACATTTTCAGTGCACTGTCAGCTAGAAGATAAAAGTGCTTAAGTTCCAGAAGGGTTTCACTTTCTGCATAAATCTTGGTGAAATAATGCTCAGGTACTATAGGGTATCGTACAATATAAAAGAATGCTTTATCTCAGAAACTGCACATAGAAAAATTATTAACTAATATGTTTACCAAGTACCAACTATAAATCAAATGCAGGTGATCTATGCACTGTGCTGTCTTAATGAAAAGGGGGGAAAAAACCGTCAAATGTATGAATTCCAGCAAAGGAGACATCTTCTAAAGCAGAATTCTTTATTGATGCTTGACATAGGAATTTTACATTATACTGAGTTACTAGAGCATCATGTACATTATTTAATTATGTACAATTATATTTTATGTAGTTATGAATTTTTGCATGGTACTAATCAGTGTATTTCTTTATGTGCTTTTAGAGACATGTAGACACCCATCTTCAAGTAGCTATTACTTATTTTTAATATTTTTATTTTTTATAAAAATATAATTTTGCAATAATGTCAATTATTCAATGAATAATCTCAAGTTTTTCCTAGCCGCTGTTAGCCTGTTAATTATTTCTTTATTCACTCAGCAATTTTATCAGTAAACAAAGTTATGAGAAAATAGAAATCCAGTGTTAACTGTAACTACCAGTTAAAATTCTAACAAATGAGAACTGAAATAATTAAAATAAGTTATATTGTTGCATACTAGAAACCCTAAAACTTACCTCACTAGCCACACTACTTAGACATATCTCATCTATATTCCCCCAAAAAATCTAAATAAAAAAAATTCTCCTAACATTTGTTGACTATCAACTATGTACCAGATCTTGGTACATACAAATAAAGTGTGCTGGGCTCAGCCTAGAATTTTTTATGTTATATTCAGTGTAAAGAAAGTATTAAATGTCAAAAGTAATACGACTTTAAAATAAACAGCATGCATTGTATTAGGCTACTCTGTGCTAAATGTCTTATTCTCTTATATACATTATCACCAAGCCTCACAACAACCTTGCCATGATTACTGTTATTTTCATTCTAAAGATGAAGAAGCCAAGTCTTATCCATCAATAGTAAATAATATGTCTATGGACTTTAAAGGCAATGAGTTGTTCACATGACATTTCCTCTAAAAACCCTTATTGGATATTATAGCTTTGATCAAAGTACTAATTCATCCTCCCTGGGAGGATTGAAGATTTCATTACGGATTCAATGAGGATCTATTTTGTAAGTTCCATGAGGTAAAGGGTTTACATCTAATTCACTGACCAATCACAGTAACTGGAACAAAACTGGCACCTAGTAAATAATCAAAGAATGAACAAGATGACTTCTAAAAGACACTTAAGTGATAAATAGAAATCTGCTGGGAAAAAATGAAAAAAGCATTAAAAGCAGAAAAAATAGCACAAAGGCATGGTGACATAAAAAAGCACTTTTATATAAGGAAATTTGGATAAGAAAAGATCATTTCAAAGCAGACTTAGAGAAGCAAAATCTAAGGTAGAAAACAGGTTTAGAACCAAGATTCCAAAAGGGCTTGTACAGTTAATCAAAGTAGTTACCATTACATATTATAGTCAACAGAGAGACAATCAAGCTTTCTCAACAACACAGGATTAATATGATCAGGCTTGAATGTTACATGGCAGCAATATAAAAGGAGTCAGAGTGTTTGGAGCTTAGAAGCTATGATTAGAGAGACACATGTGAAGTGGAATAGATAAGATTTGCCGAGACATTCAATATGAGAGGTGAGGAAAAGAAGATAATGAGGATAAAGTTGAGGTGAGTGACAAAGGGGCAGTGAGGGGATAAAGATGCTATTTAACTGAAATGATGCAGGGGTGGTTGAGAATGTCCTGCATACCTAAGAACATCTAGGCAGGTATGTCTAATAAGTAAGCAATATAACTTGGGGAACTCGAATAAGCAGCCTGGCTAGAGATATAAAATTGGCAGATTTATCAGCCTTGGGAGTCGGTGGCTTTAGATATTCATCTAACAAAAACAAAACTATATTAAAAGCATGGGAGAAAAGAAGCTAAATCTGGGAAATTCCAATATTTAAAATACTGCAGAAGAGAAAAAGATCAATGAAATGAATAAAAAAGAAAGCAACAGTCCCTTACAAGCAGTAAAGTAACAAGAGAACCAAAATAGAATGAGACAAAAAGGACAAAGACTCTTCAAAGCAGTGAGAGAAAAGCAATATTTAATTCTGTATAAAAATGTCCAGAAGACCAAAAAATAAACAACTTTTAGGTTTTTGTTTTAAACAATTATATAATTTATATACCATAAAGTTCACCTGTTTAAATAATTTAATGGTTTTTAGTATATTTACCAAGTTGTGCAACTATCATCATAATCTAATTTTAGAATTATGTTTATTTCCCCTCAAAGGAATTCCATATTAATTACCAGTCATTCCCCCATTCTCCCTTCCTTAGAAATGAACAAGTAGAGGATTTCACAGTATGTAGAGCAAAAGGTAGATGAATGTGCTTGCACTGATTTGGAATTTAAGTTTGAACTGATTTTTAAAATAAGTCAAATTGTGACTGGTAAAAGGCATTTTTATTATTACTGAAACTTTTTGGAGAGCCTATGGGCTATGAGAATGTATGTAAATATATATATTTATATATACACACACACACACACACACACACACACACACACACACACACACACACACATTTTTTTTTTAACATTTCTGGTATCTCTAACATACCGAAGACCTAAATCTAATTTATATGTTCAGGGAGACATTTTAAAATCAAATTTATAACTAATTCATACTATAAGATATATAAAAGCTAAAGTTTTGCAGTAATTTCTATTAAAACCAGAAGTCTTTAAAATTTCTGGATATGATAAAAAATACTTTGGCTTCATTTCTTTTAAAGTATTTAAAATTAATTATCTTAGCTCTACCATATGCAAGATCTATAACCTTCTCATAAATCATTTATCATCTTTGGGTCTCCTCTGACTCATATAATTTTAACTTGTTCAACTTACACGGTACATGTGAGGAATTAAGTAAAATGAAGTATGTGAAATTATTTCAACAGTAAAATGCTATGAAATGGAAGATATTGTTTGCAGCTAATAACAGATTTAAGTGATTGGATACTTCGTGCCATTTACTTTGTTAAAGCACGTGTTTAAAGTGTTATCACCAGGGATTTAAAATATGTTTTAAAAAAATCCCAATTAAAATGTTCTTTAAGAGATTACGGAGTACAAATAGGCAGTTACAAAACAGTCCCAGGAATGCAAAGTACAGCATAGGAAATGTATGTCAATAATACTGTAACAATTATCTGTGCTGTCAAGTGGGTAGTGGACTTATCAGGGGAATCACTTGTAAGTTACATTAATGTCTAACAACTATGTAGCATGCCTGAAACATATAATATTGAATGTCAACTATAATTTAAAAATATATAAATTAAAATAAATAAACAAATAAAATAAAATACCCGTTAGCATACCATAGCACTGATTGGATTACTTTTTTTTCCTGCAGATTTCCCAATTCTGGACATTTTATACAAATGGAATCATATAATATGTAGAATTTTTTTGAGTAGCTTCTTTCACTTAGAAGTTTTTGAGGTTCATCCGTGTTGTAGCATGTATCAGTACTTCGTTACTTTTAATTGCCAAATAATATTTTATTATATGAACACAATACACTTTGTATATCTGTTCATTAGTTGATAAACATTTGAATTATTTCCATTTTGGGGGATCTTTGCATTTTATAATTAGAAAACTGAAATACTCACAATTTCTCTAATTACTCCTTAAGAATTACAACTTTGTTCAGATATCACTTCTTAAATGATTCGATAGTTTTTAAAAATCTGACTCTACATCAATTATGATAATCTTATCATTTCTGTCAGTGACTGGTTCCAATAATTATTAAACTAATCACTGAATAAATTTTGCCAGGCAATCATTTTTCACCAATCTGAAATGCAAAACTTTTATTCAGTGGTTGGGACAATAGTTCTCTCAATCTTCTGATGGCCTAGAAACAGTGGACTCAGTTACTGGCAGCTATAATAACTCAATCCTGAAAGGCCATACTGGGGGACAAGTTTATATATTCATGGATACAAAACTAAAAAAAAAATGAGAAAAATGGAGCTGCCCCCAAGCCTTTACAAATTTGCACTTTTTATAATAAAAAATAATATATTTCTTCACAATTTAATGAAGTAAAAAATGTCACTTGGGTTAGAGCTGGGTTTTCTATGACTTGCCTTTAAAACCATCTAACAGATAAAATGATTACTGGTGATGCCATTAGCAATTTGATTACAGTAGATAGTAACTAATGGATGCTCTGGTGGAGATGGTTAATATTGACTTCCTCTTATCAAAATTTTTGACTATGAAAGAAATTAGGGAAGTAGAGTGGTAGTTTAAAGAGGGTAAAGAACAGACTTAAGCACATTGCAGATGGAAAAGATTACATCCCATCCGAAGAAATAGAAGAGACTGAAGATGGAAAAGTGGGAGGGCAGGAGCAGGATTTTGAAAGAAGTGGTATGACCCTGTGAGAAAACAGTATTATTTCCTTGGAAATAAACAGAAGTTGCCATCTACTCTGCGGCAAGACGGAAAGGTTGGGAAGGCTCTATATTTTAATAAATGGGTTTACAGTTGAAGAGAAAAAAAAACTGAAGGTCTGATTTTGGCCTGATTATTTCTATTTTCTCTATGAAACAGCAGGTTTTTGACTGAAGAATAGAGGGATACAATTTAGAACAGTTGCCTCGGGAAATATAAAAGAAAGCTAAGGAAAGTTAAGGATGACTAAGTATTTATGATTGGAAACCACTGGAAACTTTGTCTAGAGTGGTGCTAATATGAATAATTGTGATTGTGTGTACCACCACAACCCTGTCCTATACTCAGCAACCTATGAACAAGAGTAAAAGGGGCAGTTGGACGAATTCACTCAAGATTTAGGACTAATTTGGCTGGCAAGACAAAATAAGAAAGGTTAAGGAAAAGAAGTAGGCTGGTGAGACTATCTGGGATAGGTAAGAATGATAAATCTATGATCCTTCTAGACCTCAATAAAATAATTAAATATAGACTTTACGAGACATTGACTCATTGGAAAACCAAATTTACCTTGTTTCCCAAGTCACTTATATTGATGATAATTTGGCTTCCCAATAAATTAATTAATATATCTATTTAATCAATATACATATTGAGTATTTATTTAATGTTAGTATTCCACTTGTACTAAAACATTTCTAGAATGAAAAAATAGAGGCTTCTACTGTCTTCAGTCTTCACACTATAGGATCAATGTAGTAAATATAGTCACAGGGCTGGATAATTAGAATGCAGAGAATGATCTGAAGCTTCAGGAAGATAGGACTCTTCTGAGTTATATATTACATTATGCTAAAATGTACTATAATGTATCAAGCATTCCATTAAACGATTTCATCTACTTCTCAAAACCACCCTGTAAATTAGGAATATAATCCCAATCTAACAGGTGAAGAACTAGGCTCAGAATTGAAGTGATTTAGACTTCACCTCTGTGACTCTGCACTGATCAAAAGATTTTGGCAATCTACTTTGTTCGAGCTATTTCCGTGCCACTTTGGAGTCAGTTTACTGTATTAATATAAGTTTAAACATTATTTTTTATAAACGGCAAGATTTAAATGGGGTCCAACATTTTTTAATAAGTTATATGAACAACTATTAGCACACATTCCAATAAGAATAATTACAAAACAATTTTTCCAGCATTAGCATCACCTAAAACTAAAATAGCAATACCATGAGACTGAGGGACGGGGGTGGGGGAGTTATAAGGTTCTGATCTTTTTAACAGATAAGTAAAACTAAGGTAAATTATAAGTACTGTGTAGTGCAGGTCAGCATTTGTAACTGGAAAACTTGGAAGCTATTCAATTTCACTGAGTGTTTCTAGTAGCTTCCTGAACTTACCCCAAATGGGAAGAACTACAGGTTTATAACAAGCAATCTCATAGCCAAAAACCACTGCCTTGGCATTCAGGACCTCCTTTTCTCTGAAACTCAGGATCTAGATCACATTTTCATTGTGGTCGTTCTTAAGATAGCTTATAAGTTATAGAAAAAAGGGAAAAAGTAAAGAAGTATCAGCCTCCAGGGTACGACATTATTATCTTTAAATAAATAATTTAAAGGCTTAAATGGAAGAGCAACATAGTAATCCAATACTTTCTGCCTTGCACCCAAACTCTCAGGAAAATACTGGTAAAAGCAAAGAATTGATTTTAAATAGCATTAATAGCATTAAAGAAAAAAATATATACTGTGCTGCAAGCTAGATAAATTAGCAAGAAGTATGTGCTCCTTATCCACAGGGGAGAATGGGCTTATTATGTTACACGTCCAGGTTTTTGAGACAGTTGGAAGCCAGTTCTTTCAATAGTTGCTGTCATCTCCTAGAAACTTTCTGGTACTTCCAATTTTGAAGCAATTATTCATGTTTTGAAGTGATTTATTTTCCTCTTCTTTCTTTAGTTCATTTCATTTCTTCTGGCTCTCAATGAGCAGTTCTGCTTTGGCTTAATTATATTCATTAACAAATATTTTTGAATTCCCATTACGATTTGAAAACCACTAGTTGAGGTGCGATAGGAAAACAGTCTCTAACCTCATGGCACTTATGATCTAATAAATGGGATAAAATAAGCAACAAAGAATTATATATGGCATAAGATCCATGCCTTTCAAAGTAGAAATCCAGAGCTACTGAAGTTGGATTTTTAAAAAGTAATAAAAAGTTAAATGTAAAGAAAAAAAGGAGCAAGTGATCACTTGTTTTTAAGGGACCAGGAAATTCTTTTCAGGGACAAGAGATTTTTTAGAAAGATCTTTAAGAGGAGGTCAACTTTCAATTGATATATGAGAAGACGGCACTGTAGGTTTTTCAGAGAGCATAAGGAAAAGAACAGAGGTAAAAAATTCAAAGCAGACCAACTGGCTTGGCCCCAGTAGAAAATGAGGTATCAAAGAATGGTTGGGGCCTGGCCACATGGTAAAAGACCAGGGATGAAAAACTAATGAGTTTATATTTCAGTCATTCACTCACTTATTTGGTTAATCAGCAAACACTTATTGAGCACAACGAGGTACAAGGATCTTAGCCAGACACTGGAGACTTACAATCATCTGATGCTAAAGAGAGTCATTATCCTCAAGGACCTCACAGTTCACTAGAACAGACAGATATATGAAGATACAATTATAATATATGCAAACATTGCCTCCAAACACAGTGGAAGGACATTATACAGAGTAATAGAAGGCTTCTTAGAAGGCAGTAATAAATCGAGTGAAATTTAACAGATGTTAACCAGGAGACTAAAAAAAGGAAAAGTATTATTTCTGAGACAATAACACTGGCAAAGCCAAATAAGTAAAAAACAATAGACTATACACTAAAGTGAAGCATTTCCAAAATTTTGGAATAGTATAAGGCAGTAAGTGGCCAAAGAAGAGGCTACAGAAATAATGCAGGGACAAGACCATAAAGAATCATCTTAGGAATATGACTCCTGGCTAAATGCTAGGTGTGATTTCCTTCAGACCTGACCACATCCAATTACAGAGGCGTTCCCTGTTAGGCATCATGGGGTAAAGCAGCCCTTCCCTCAAACCAGACTTGGGACACAGCTAGGTAACTGCAGTCTCTGAAGGGAGCTGCAGTCAAGGACTCAGACCTCACCAGACTGGCCAGTCACGCTCTTCACATACTTGGATTCCTAGACCTGCCCCTTTACCCCCAGGTTTATCTGAAGCCTTGGGCAGAGGTCTTCTTCGGGTGTCTCTGCAGAGGCTTTATTAATGGAGGAGAAAAGAAACTTTGAAGAAAGATATTTTGCCCCACTGTCACTTGATCCACTCCAAGCCTTTCCCCTTGGTTTCCTTCCAACCTTAGGGTCCATAACTTCTGAAACCTTTCATTCAAGGAACCCCCAACAGTGAGATGACCCCACGTCTACCCTGATCTGCGCTGGTCCAGCCTGACCCACTTTCCCCTCCACTGGTGCACCATTCCATGTGAAAATGGAGCAGGGGGAGCTCTGTGTGTTAAACTCTTGCTTATACCACCACGGTAAATAATTAAAGGCTTGACTGTTTAGTTTTTGTTTTGTCACTTGAATTAGCTACTCCTAACATGTGGTAGCTCAGTTCTCCCTGTCCCAGCTGAGCTCAGCTCCTGACATCATCCATGTCATAGTAAGAAGTTCGGGTTTTATCCTGTAGCAATGGGAAGATACTGAAGAATCTTAAGCAAATAGTGTTGACTGCAAAACAATAATTTTGAGAAATATGTAAGAATTAGAGAAAAAAAATATCTGAAATTACAATACAAGTAAGGAGGTTATTAGAATAATTTAAGCAAGATGAGGGTCTTCAACAATAATTTTTTTAATTTCCTATTTTTCTGATCTATCCTATTAACGTGTTAATAAATTTGTCTAAAATCCTCTGTGATAGAAGGTACACAATAAATAAATAGAGCATGAAAGAAAAGTTCAAAGATACAAAACAGTTTGTTCAAAATAAAATAGGTTCCAAAGCACATGATGTACAAAGCTAATTAAATGTCACATGGGAGTAACATAGGCCTAGAGCTGAAACAGATATCAAAGTTCTGACTCTAAGAGTAGATATGGGAAAATAACGTAGGAATGGTCTAGCAGATACTAAATTGACTCAGCCCAGAAATAACACACATCATCCACTTATATTCCATTGTTCTCATCAAATCAGCTGATGCCACATGTGAATGTAGTCCCTGGCCGAACAGCTTTTTCCAGGCAACAACTCTACAATGTGGAAAGACAGCATGAAATTTTGATGACCAGCTAGCCCTATCTACCACAGATGACAAATGAGTAGCATGGAGAAAAATGAAAAATGAGAGGAATAGAGAATACCAGGGAGGGAGTAGAAAATGTTTATATCTTAAGATAATTAGGGAAGGACTCTATGGAAAGGTAATTTTTGAGCAAAGACCTGAAGGAGACGAAAGAAATAGTTCTGCAGATGGCTTAGGAGGAGAATTTTCACAGGGACAACAGTATATCCAAAGGTCCTGAGGTAGACACACTTGGTGAGACCGAGGAAATGCAAGGAGGCCATTCTGGATGAACGAAGAGTTATAATGTAAGTAGAGATCAAACAGCTGCTAAGAGGATGAGGTGGACCTTAACTGTAATTTACAAAGAGGATGTAAATTAGTGCTTCCTCAGGGCACTAATTTTAAGAAGAGAGGTAACATAATCTCTTTAATGTGATCACTCTTGTTGCTTTAAGAGCCTGGGTGGGAGGGTGACATCAGAAGCAGGATATCCAATTTGTAGACTTTTGCAATAACCCAGAAGATGAGGATGTCTGGAAACAAGTGGCAGCAGTGGAAGTGGTGAAAAGTTACTGAATTCTGGATATATTCTGAAAGTTGAGTCAAAAGGACATGCTGACAGATCATATATGGGGTATGTGAGGAAAGTCGGCAACACTGAAAGAATTTTGCTCTGAGAAACTAGAGGAACAGAATCAACATTAACAAAGATTGAAGAGAATGTGAGAGGAATAGGTTTTGATAAAGAAGGTAAGAAATCTGTTTTTCAACATGTTTGAGGTGCCTATTGGAAATCTGCAGCAGAAAAGGGCGTTTACCAAACCAATTTTCTTCTTCTATGTAGGGAGACAACTAGACCACATTTCCTAAACTCCTTCATTTAATTGCAATTAAATGCGCTATGACTGCACTGTAGCCAGTAAAATGTGAGCAGAAGTGATCCGAGCCACTTCCAAACCTGACCTACCACACTTCTGCACACACATTTGTCCATGCTCCTGCCACTGGCCTGATGTAGATGAACTTGGCAATCTTGAAAGCCAAGAACTAAAGGTAATTTAGCTATAAAATAGAAAAAATTACCTATCAGAAACATCTAATCCATACTTTATATGAAAAAGTAAATTAACTTCTATTATGGCTAGTCACTGAATCATATTTTGGGATTTATCTATTAAAGCAGCTTGTACTACCACAATCAACACAGATATCCAGAGATGCTGAATAGACAACTGAATAATGTAAGTGTGAAATTCAAAAGAAAGGACCTGATAGGATATATAATTTGGGATCAATATATTATGTTTATGTAATTAATACAGGCATGGACTGGCTGAGATCATGAAGTGAGCAGAGCAAAAAAAGAAAACAGAGAACTCTGAAAATTAAGGCCTGAGTAACCTCAATAATAAAACATTGAAAATATCTGGAAAGACCAGAAAGGGCTTTGAGGAGTGGCCAGTAGTAAGAGGAAATCAGAAGAATATGGTGTCCCAAAAGGTCAACAGAAAAGTCTCTCAAGGAGGAGGCAGGAATCAGCTACATCAAAGGGTATCGATAAATCAAAAAAGATGAAATTTGAGAAGTGACTATCCGATTAAGCAATATGAATGTCACTGGTGACCTCAAAAAGAAGTTTCAGTAGAATGCAGAGACAAAAGCCTGACTGAAGTGAGTTCAAGAGAGAATGAAGAAGAGAGACTCAGCACACAGAAACGAGTCTTTCAAAATTCTGCAAGTATATTAAAGACCCATTTAGATTTTATACTGGACAAAGTACATTATAAACATTTGGGAGGAAACAACATGAAGGCAAATAGTCCTACCAAATAACATTATGTTAATGTCACAGGATTTTAAAATATAAGGGTATTCTACTAGACCTGGACACATCATTAGACTATCTTAAGCACAGATAAGTTAGATGTGAAAAGCCAAAAGCTCAAAATCACAGAGGCTGCATAGACGTCTAAGGATTTATTCACGGTTAATTCACTAGTCTGCAGAGGCAAGGATTTTAGTGCACTGTGATGGCAAGCATGGTGGCTTATACTTCGAATATTGATACTCGAAGTAGGAATATTCAACTTTGAATAGAAAGGGAAAGATTAGGAGAAAATTATTCTTAAAAATGCATTTATAGGAGCTGAAATAGTAACATGACTATATTAATTTTGATAACTAAAATATGAACTATCTCAAGAGCCCTACAAAAAATCAAATAAGCTTTAATAATAAAACACTGAATCCTATAAAATATATTATAAAGTATACTATTAATATAGGTTAATCAAAAAGGCTATAAATGGAAGAAAAGTATAATTCTACACATTCAAAATGAACAGCAAACACTGCTACAAAATCTGACACAATGTAATGTCTGTGTTAGAGCTTTCACACACTCTAACTAGAGTAGCTACACAGGCTACACATCCATTTTTTTCTAAAAATTCTTTCCTATAGCTACTAAACCTTGCTTTTTAAATCATATTAGAATGCTACCACATTAAAATGCATTGTTGGAAGGTTCTTCACTGAGAATTTATATTCTTGCCCTTATACCCATATAATGTTTTTGCAAATAACTGTAGTCAAAAGTTTACTTTTCATTATTCTACTCTGTTCATTCAGTTTTATAGAATGGTGGGGCCGGGGGGCGGGGAACAAAGACCCTATTCTCATATCATTTGCACCTTTGTCTGTCCGAATATCTATCCCCAAAATAATCTTGCCACAGAAAAAAAAAAAAATCATTTTTTAGTAAATGAGGATTATGCAGGCTAACAAAAATATAAATGAAAGGTAGAAAAAATGTTCCAAAGGGTTCATGAGATTCTGTCCTGTTAATTTTTACTAGGAAAGAGGAAAATGAAGCTAAGTGTGACTCTTCCCTTTCAATTCCTAATACCTCAAAAAGTGACAAAATGTTTTTAAAAGAAAAAAGACAAAAGGTAAAAGGTATAAACCCCTAAATTTAAAATAACAGATCAATCTTTTCAGTCCTGGTCTTCTCAAATATCAGTAAGCTATGCTGATTATTAAGCTTCTTTTGTTATGTTCTATTCAGCTTTTAAGTTTTACTTGCAAAATAAAGAGTAACCATCTAGTCTGCTTAGCATTTTCTTTGATCACAGAAGTGTTAAAATTACTCTTTATTTAAATTATGTAGTAAATTCACAGCAAACATGGTATATATCCCAAACCAGTAGTTTAAATCAAAAGACAGTTAATTTTTATCGATTTAAAATCCACTAAAATCAATAAAGTGAGCATAGTACAGATTAATACCAAGAATAGCCCATTTATTTTCATCTCCTGGAAAAATAAATGCAACTTTACTTGAAAAAAAATGAATCAGATTTTAAAAGAGAAACCATTATTTCTAAATTTTATATGGTTATTATCAATACAAGTTGAAAAAGAAAAAAATCACAAAGTAGTAGATGTTGTTTAAATACCTTATGGTTTCATTTTACACTTCTCATATCAGGGTGAAGTCTTAAAAGTAACTCAAAAGGAAAATGAAAGTATTTTACTCAGAAGATAGAGTCCATATGTTTTTCAATCTGGAAACCCATTGGGGAAAAGACTTGAGTTTTTAAAAACTGAATTTTGACAATTGGAAGTTGATGTGGCTTTTTTTCCCCCTCTCTCCATGAAGATTTGAATCATCCCCAGGGGAATGAACTAGATCTTTATCAAACACAGCAAAGCTTAACACCTGTTTAACTCCAAATTATTTAGAAAAATTTAGTCTGCCTTTAGAATCTCACAATGAAGATTTATAATAAACACTTATTCCTAAGTGTAAGATAATTTTATAAGCTTAGCACAAGAGGTCATACCTACATATTTGATTCTGTGTACATTTCAAATTTTATACTTTTTAACTCTCAGCGAGTCATTTCTTAGTGCTATACATTCAGATATAATTTTACATTCCTGTCCTTAAGATTGTAACAGTAGGTTGTAGTTAACTAGCTATATATGATCGGCAGTACCATTAAGCTCTAAGACTGAGGGCAGAGGCTATTTCTTTTTACTTTGTATAAATCCTCAGCTTCTAGCACAAGTCATTCAAGTCCACCAAAAAAGATAAGTAATTTCTTTTTCTTAATCATTGTTTCCTAGATCTAAAATAGAGATTGAAAATTAAAATAATTATGCTCTCAAAATTAAGGTAGAATATGGGCCAGTTTTTAAAGGAGTCTCAATTTCATACACTATAGTACAAATTGGATAACTCGTGCTCTATTACTAATGCCCACAATTCCTAATTTAATTTAACTTTAAAAATGTTTTCTTTTAAAGAAATTTTAGTCTGTTGTTTATTAAAAGTACCCAACAGCAACCTCATGTTTTGGCACTTGCCTCTCCAACGTCTTTCCCTACTTTTGAGAAGAATACAATGGAATAAAGGATAAAGAAGGCAAAAAAATTTTAAAGAAAAACAACTCTCACTAAAAGCAACTTAAAAAACATTGCACACAAATGGAAATTACTGCCATAAGTTGTCTCCAAACATCTGCTTTGAAAGATCTCATTTTATGATGATTCAAATGCTCTTCTTATACCTGATTTCTTCTATCATTAAAACTAATTTTTAATCTTTTCAAGTTTCATTCTTAAAATGTGTAAACTTTCTAATTACTATTTTTACTCCTTAGCAAATTTTGTGTATTCTAAGTTGTGTGTTCATAAATATACTTTAAAAAAAGAAAAAGAAAACTTAATAATGTCAGTACTGTAAAAGATGGTGTGTGAAAAAGAGTACCAGACGCAGAGAAAGAACATGTAGATTCTAGTTCTGACTCCATAACTAATTAGCCGATGGATCCAAAGCAAACCCATTTAACCTCTTTGGCCCTCAGTCTCTTGTCCTATAAAGGGCTGACCTGAATAATGTGTAAGTCTCTACGACCTTCAAATGCTATTCTTCTGTTACTCTACTTTTTAAAAATCCCCACTCTTAGGGTACTCCATACACTTTTCTATGTGTACATTCAAAATCATATTACTTCCAAGTCCTTAGAAATCTCAAAGAATGTTAAGGGCAATGAAATCAATGTTTTTGCTTCCTTATTATCATGTATTTCTCCTGGGAGTGTGGCAGACAGAAAGCAGTAAAATACATCCTGTTGTAGCAAGTCTTAGCATTTGCTGAGGAAGATTGCACTGTTTTGAGCAATGTTCACAGATGAACACCTCTAGATGGAAACAGAGAACATCTGAGTGGATTTGTTCTTTCTCCTTGCCACCCAAAATTGTAGGACATACCATGAATGAAGAAGTAAGGGTAAATTAAACTTCAGTAAGCATATAGCGAAGAAAGTAGAAGCATGTTTATATTTCTTCACCCTGCTGAATTCCACTGGCTAGAAGTACATTGAAGTTAAGGACATAACAAGTTTAAGAAATTCAATACTTGGATTTATAAATCAATGGTCATTACTTTGAGCAATTAAGCTAAAGCTATGAACTAGAGATGGTATACTTAACACATGAAAATAAGTATACATAAGAAAACAAGTATAATCAATACAACAGAAATTATGAAGAATTCCTAAAAGCTGATAGGATCAAATCTCAGACATCTAAAGAAGAAACTGGGGAATATCAGTCTAAAGGCAACAGATGCAAGCAGTGGGTAGAAACAGCGTTCACCTAAAACAATCTTCAGGCTGATTTCACCTCACCGTTCCCCTTAATTTTGGGGCAACAGGCAGAAAAACTGCCCACTATTGGTTAAAGGGGTATGGAATCGTAAGTTAAACGAAAGGCAGGTCCCTAGCTAGCCACTGAGAACCAGAAAGAGTGGGATGCGCCCCCAACAGAAGACCAGTTACCAGCAAACCCTGCCCCGCAGCAAATGTGTCTGCCTCACAAGGGAAAAACATTTTGACAGTATTTAGTGAAATCTGTATTGTACATAATAAATACCCTTCACCTTAGCAACTTTACACTAGTTATATATTTTATGGAAATACTCACAAATATTCACAAAGACGAATCTGCCATGATTGTAGTCCTTCTATAATAAGGAAATATCAGAAGCAAGCTAAATGTTCACCAGTAGAAAAAGCTTGAACACATTACAAAATTATGTTATAAATAACTGGACTGTCCTCTACCACAACACACACACACCAAAAAGCTATCTGAATAAAGAACATTATTGTTTTCAGTTAGTAAATGTATTCAAATAAAGTGTTTTAGAAATCTTTATCTTCTTTGAGTTTAAATGTCATTAATGAAAAGACTTGTTTTGTGGTAGCTATGTGCTAATTCTGCATTCTCATTTTAGTATGGAAATAAGCTAAGAACGACACGTGTTTGCAAATTTATAACACTGCTCAAGCAGTGTGAATTCAGAATATTAGAATGCAGTCATTCATATGCCTTTCCCGCTATGTCACAGTGCTGATTCTGACTCCCCAGGAATAAAAATCTGGGACAAAAACTTTACTGCTACCTTGAAAAATATTTCTGTCTTCAATTCACAAAAAGTCAGACACTGGTATGCACTCATATCTCATACCTGACAGAACTTTTCACCCATTTTTAAGAAAACTATCAATAAGTGCCTTTCAATCAACAAGGATATTATGAGTTCATCATCAATAGACACCCTATTGACATTTCTATCGCAAACACTAATCATTTAAATTATCTATGTATTAAAATTTATTGTGACAATAAAATAGAATTTAACTAAGTAGAAAAAATCTTTCATCTTTTCTCATAGAAAAATTGTGCTAAATACTGCCAAGTTTGGCAAAGTTTTATAAGTTTGCTGCATTAGTCATTCTACAGTAAAACTTGTAAATAACAGAGAATCTAACATTTTTCTTACTCAGGCGCAACCACTTAGGAGTTAAGTAATCTTAAGAAAGCTACTTAGTTTCTCTAAGTCTTGGCTCCTCATCATTAAAGTAGAAATAACAATTTTACCTACCTAATGAAATTATAATAAAAGTTAAATGAGATAATATAGTTAAGTACTTATCAGAGTAAAGACACAAAATAAAAAATATTATCTATCAACATTACCATGCCTCAATGAACACTATCTCTAATTCAAATACAATGATGCAAATAATTAACTATATCATGAGTCCTATTTTTGTTTTCTTTAGAGTTCTTTGCTAATTCTCATATAAATTTTATATGATGTGACTACAAAAAATTTTTCAATGGTCAACTTCAGCACCTTTTTGGAAATTTGAGAATACTATTTTAATAAAATGATATGCCAGTAACAATGAAGACACAAGATCTCTGGATAGAGTAGAGATGATATATTTTATATATGTAAATAGGTTAAATCACTTGGTTTTCTTTTGCTGAGTACATAACTTCCAATTAAATTATTTATTATTAGACAGTTTGTACTTTTTAAAATGACTACTGTTTCTCCTTGGTCTTCATAAAGAAGAGTATCTAAAGATAGATTTTAGTAAAAACAACTCCAATTAAGAAAAATCACCTGCACACATTGTCAAACAGTCCTTCTTTCTTAATACTTCTTATTATAAAATGAAGACCTACAAACACTATACACTTTTCTTACTACTCTTAAAAGGACCCAGGTATTTTGCTCCTCTCAATAATCTTTGCTTTCTCTAGACAGACTCTTATTCTCTCCCTTCTCACCACATGAAAAGAAGCAACATATTTAACCGAGAATTATTTACACTTTTAAAGAGAAAATAATATACCTATCATATAATTTTGGCCAACAAATTTATTTAAATGATTGTTAATAGCAGACTTTGAGTCATGATTAGACAACTAATGCATTTATAAAAGATGTTAATTAAAAAAAGATAAGGAATTAAAAACATGCTAAACATATTCAAAAAAATTAAATGCTTTTAGATAATAAAGAACAATAAAAACCTCAGATGACCCTAAAAAACATTTTTTTAAATATGAAAAGATGCTCATCATTGCTAGCTATTAGAGAAATGCAAATCAAAACCACAATGAGATACCATCTCACACCTATTAGAATAGCTGTTATCAACAGAACAAGTAATAACAAGTGTTGGAGAGGATGTGGAGAAAAGGAACCCTCGTACACTGCTGGTGGGGCTGCAAATTGGTACAGCCACTATGGAAAACAGTATGGAGTTTCCTCAAAAAAATAGGAATTGATCTACCATATGATCCAGCAATCTCTCTACTGGATATTTACCCCAAAGATTTGAAAACCCATATCTGAAAAGATATTTGCACACTGATGTTCACAGCAGCATTAGTCATGGTGGCCAGGATATGGAAGCAACTAAAGTATCCTATAACAGATGATTGGATAAAGAAGCTGTGGTACATATATACAATGGAATATTACTCAGCCATAAGAAGAGATGAAACACTGCCATTTGCACTAACATTGATGGACCTCAAGATAATTGTGCTAAGCGAAATAAGCTGGTCAGAAAAGGCTGAAAACCACATGATATCACTTATATGTGAGATATAAACCTTAAAGTAACAAATGAACAGGTCAAACAAACAGACTCATGGACGTGGAGTAAAGACTAGTGGTTACCAGAGGGTAGGGGAAGGAGGAAGAGGGGAGGTAGATAGCATAAAGGGGACAAATATGTGGTGACAGAAAGAAATCTAACTATGGGCAGTGAACACGCAATGCAAATAAATAAATAATATATATATATATATATATATATATATATATGACTTACTGCTAAATTGTACACCTGAAACTTACTGGATTTCGTTAACTAGTGTCACCATAAAAAAAATTTTTTTAATTAAAAAAAGAAATAAATAAATTGAATTGTCCAACTTTTTATTATTAATCTATAAGAGATCCTTGTAATCAACTGCATAACTAGAAAATAGAATTTTGGTAGGTAAACTGAAAAATGCACAAAGTTAAAGTTTTTTAACGGTTACAGAGAGTGGAAAACAGTGGGTAGGGAGTGCCTTATCAAGTGGGGAATGGATCAAAATCTTCAAAAGAGTTTTTCAAACTATATGGGCTATGTGTTTTCCCATGATCATCTTTTGAGATGTACCACAGCAAAGTTACCCAAAGATGGAAGTCACACAAACGACCAGTGTAGAGGCAGATATTGGATATCAACTACTGCTTTGAACTAAAAGTGACTAAGGATTTTTAAAAGCCAAACCTTTAAGTTTATTCAAGGAGTTGACAGAATTACATTTAATGTCAAATGACCAAAAATAATATTTGTAGATACTAACATAAAGTCAGTGTGTTGTTACATAAAATTAGTTGTAAAATAATACAGGTAGTTTTGCTCGGAATTTCAATCTAACTTATAAAGCCACCCCACTGATCACAAGCTATTTTGGGGATCCACGGAAAAAGAATAAGATTTAACTCACTGGTTCCCAGTCTTACCTGAGCATTAGATATATCCGAGAAGCTTGTAAATATATTTATTCCCAATCAGTGAGTCCTGAGTTGGCACCCTGGTACCAAAACATATTTTTCAAAACTTTCCATGTGAGTCTTATGTACAGCCAGTATCAAAGCAACTGGATTCACCTTAAGGTCTTGCCTGAATGCTATATAACCACTTTTTATTTTCTATGTTACTGAGCAGCTCTGAAACCTTGGGTATTTAATGCAACTCTTCCTCGGTCTACAGCATAAATTGAACTGGCCTACATGTTGTCCAAGAATCCTTTGGTCTTAAAATACTTCGTTTAGATTGTTAAAAATTGGTAAAGTTTAGCATCTAAACAGTGCTTCAAATAAAAGTTAAACCACATTCCATGCCTTCTATGGTTATGTAGTTTTTCCCACATTTGTAGATCCCTTGTGAAAAACTGTAACCAAAAACAATTTTAAATAGCTTTTCTTAAATAAATACCTTAAGAGATTTATACTAAGTGTTTATCAATGACAAAGTTAATCACTATGAAATTCTAACCTTCACTGAAAATTCTGAAATCCTCATTACACTCTAAGGGTATATTTCAGTATCACACACCATTATCATTTATTCTTTGTTGTAGCAGATAGCAAAAAATAAATTATGTAAGGGTTTATAGTTTTCATTTAAAGGGTTTCAGATATATCAATAACCAATTTACAGAGAATAATGGCACTAGACTTTAGCAATTAAATACACATGTGAAGAAGTACTAGTAAGAAATAACCAACAAGGTCATTTTTAACAAATCAATATTTCATTGTCCTGTATTAGTCATATCCATAGTTCCCACCTGAACATTTAGAATGGAACTACCATTGGGAAAACATGAAAGCCCTAACTAAGTTTCTCAAAATTTAAAGTTCATATAATTTGAGGTTGACATACTCATATTTGATTTGAATAGAAAGATAATAAAAGTATCATTTTCTTTTTAAAAATATAATAGCTATAATAATTGTTTATAAACATTAATTTCTTCAAAAGCCATGCATCCATCAAATATATCAAGATGGTAAATTTTATATTGTTAATTTAAAATATATAATCACCTTTCATTTATCAGAACATACCTATCAGTAGCAAATGCTGCAACTACAGTTTTATGAAAATGTAAATTTGTGTTCATCTCATATTATCCTTAAAAAAAAATCCTACCTCAAAAAAAATTAAAGCATGTTTTAAAGCTATAGACAAATCATTTGGGGTGGCTCAGCATCACTTGTCCCATTTCAGCACAAAAGAACATTAGAGCCTGACAGTATGCTGAAAATTAATAAGTATACAAATACTAAAACTACAGTACACTATTCCAAAGTACTTTGACAAAGAAAATTCTACAATAAGTGATATACAATAGCCTTATTTTAACTTATATAAATGTCAAGTCCTTATTAATATAAACACAAGGCTAGTTAATTTTTAAAATATGTTCTACAGAATATCATTTTTCAAACATAACTTTAAAATTAAGGCCAAATAAAAAATCTAAAATACTGTAGTTATAATAAAGCAAATATTCAGAATTAAATAGAAAGTATATCTAGCTCTCATAACATATATAAAATATTTATATAATATTTGAGATATAGTTATTATTGCAAGAAATTATGAAAGGTCAGAATTGGTCTTAAGGCAAAATGCTATATACCAATTCTATTTTTTAATATATAATAGTTCTAACATTCTCTTTTCATTTCCAAATCATAACAAGACCATTTAATAGATTTTTTAAAATAAGTAACATTAGAATATATTTTGCTCTAATATTTGGAAAGACAAGAAAAATTTCAAAAACTAAGACTGTTAAAAATGTTTCCTTTTTCATTTCAACCCTCTTTGAAGACAACCTTTCATGGTCCAGTATCAGCTGAAACACAGCAGTAAGAATTTTATGATACTATGCTAAATTTCTATTATTTCATTGAGAGAAAAATAATAAAATAGATTGAGATCTATTTGCTTTTTCATCATTTTGAGCTTTTTTTTTTTGCTTTCATCAATTCCACTGTGCCATAAAAGTATTATTTTAATCGCAACAGTAGACAAAATAATGCATTTTATACTTAAATATGCTCAAGGAAAAAAAATAACATTCTTTATCATTTCCCAACAGAGACAGTTAATACTCTAAAGCCACATTAATAGAATCTTTCTGCCATTGTAGAAAGTTTGATAGCACTCCTATTTCAATGTCTGAATTTTTCTCCTTTTTTTGACAAAGACAAATGATTGCCATCAATCAAGATCCAATCGGGTATACAGAGAGTCAGGCAAATGCATCACTCTCTACTGGTTTTCCTGTTATTTGAGCAGGCTTTGCTCCATATTATTTTATAGAATGATCAAAAAACCAGCCATAAGATAGATCATTCACACCCACTGTAAAATTAACTTTCATGAATAATGAGAGTTTTAAACCACAGATAATGTATATGTTATACCAAGGATATTACTGAGTTCATTTCTGGCAAGAGATTATGTAAATGATACTACATGACCTTTATCATTACAACAGGACATGCAAAACACATATTATTTCATACATCATTTTAAAGCAAGTCAGTTTCTAAAGGAAAAACAGCCATTTATAATGTTCATGATAAAGTGTTAAAAGTTTCTAAAGGAAGACATGAAGTACCTGGGATTGTTTTGAGTCTTCCTTCTTTTAACCTGTTACTCTATTGAACATAGCATAAAGCAATCAAACCTCTTTCAAAAATATGTACTCGGTTTCTCTATTTCTTTACTGTTATTGTTAATGTCATTTTGTAAACAAATATTGGATAATTAAATGTTTAATAGATAACAAATATTAGTATGTATGTATAAGTTATTCCATTCAAAATCTTCAGAATTAAGAAAATGTCAGTATTATGGAGAAGGAAGTGAAGGGGAGAAATTCCAATATCCTTTCCATAGAACTACAGTCTTCCCATTTTAAAACACAGAATGAGAACATGAATGAAAGTGGCCCACCAATGATAAAATAGCTCTTTTTAAAAAGGGTATGTAAAGAAATACAAACTGCAAAATCAGCTCCTTTCTGTTATTCTCCCTTTCCCCCTAATGTTGACCATCCATGCAGTCACCCAAACAAAAAGCCTGGCTATCAACCCTGAGCCCTCCCTTTTCTTAAGCTACATACAAATCAAGCCCCAAAGATTTTTTTACTAAAAAAAAATCTCAAATCCAGTCCTGCTAGTACAGCTTTAACATCTCTCTTGCCTAACCTACTGCTATTGTGATGCCTTTCTATAATTTCATTATTGGCAATATTTTTCTTCTTCAAACCCACCATCAAAAAGAGCTGCCAGAATGATCTACTAAAAAAAAAATACCTGTTGACATCAACATGTTACTCTGAACACTTCAAGAGCACCCAATCCCTTCAAGCAGTGATCTCCAAAGTGGGCTGTATGTGCCCAAGATTTACATAAAATAAATCATTTGGATGCTGAAGATTAAAGTACAACTTCTGTTCAGATTTACTTCTGGGAAAAAGGCATGAAATTATTTTATTAATATTTAATATATACAGTTTAATGCTGGCATCTTTATTCAATATAAGTATCAGTAATCATACCTTGTATGGCATGTGATTTTAGCACACCAAGACGTTCTACTTTATTTGTGTCTATTTGAAAAGTTTATAGATTTCACTATTTTAAATAGTACACTATTGATAATACTTTGTAAGAAGATGAAAAGGACAAAGATATAATTGCTAATGAATGAATGGGATGATGGCACTTACATTTCTTACAAAAAGACAATCATTCCAAAATTGCTAAACTTTTCTGTGGCAGTAATGTGTTACATATCAGGTATTTGAAAATAAACACATCTAATATATCTCTTTGACATAAAGTGGCATTTTAACAATAAAAAATGTAACTACTTTTGAAATAAATATACTATAGAAACAGTTGTTTAGAAATAATTCCATCATTAGGTGACTTTTGTTGCTTCAAAACTATATATTTCACCTATGAAAACTCCCAAATGTGTACCCTTCATTAAAACAACTTATAAACAGAGCTTCCTAACCTAGGGTTTCAACAGATTTTGTACCCCTTAATAAAAATATTAAAATAGTAATAATAATTTCTGAAAAGAAACAAGGTCAAGGGTTTATGTGCAGTTAAGTAATATAATTGTCTTAGAATATTCTTTAGCTTTATTTCATCTTTTCATCTGTCTTAGAAATAGTGACAATCTTTCACAGTTGTATCAGAGGATTCAGTGTTTAGACTATTTCTACTGTTAAAAAAACAAATAAACAAACAAGTGCAGAGGCGAATCTTACTGACCTCATAAAATAAGTCATAAGTCTTACCAACTTGGTAGAAGAATCTCTGACTAGTAAAAGAAGCTGGTGGTACTACTCCTGCCCCCTAACATTAGTAGTAGATGACCAAAAGTGACTTGTTTCTCCCAATAAGAAGGTACAATCGTAGGGACAATTTCTAAGTAAACTGAGGTTGAAAGCATCCAATCTGAGAACAAGATAAGTTTTAAGGAAAAATGGATTTCATGTTTTGCAGCAAAGCACTCAGACCCTCTGGACGACTGGCATTATATGCAGAGGTTTTAAGATGAGAATAAACTGGTTTTAATTTCATAGTCATTACTCTCCAAAAAGATATTTTCAATTTACTCTTCCACCAAAAATGTGTGAGCATTTTCTAATAATAATCAATGCTGAATAATATTGGGCTTATTAATCTTTGCCAAACTTATAAGTGAGGAATATGAGAGGACAGTGCTGAATAGGAATGTGAGGTTTTAAGCTCAGATTTCAATAATGATTCCATGAACAAAACCAGGAAACACAGGGAGGCTTTACAAGAGAAGATTTATTTAGTTTTGGACATGCTGAATTTGAGAGGCCAGAAGTACATTACATGAAAACACCCAGAAGGTCTTTTAAAGAGAGATATGGAGCTTAAACGAGAGGTAAGAACCAGAGATGTTGATCTAAGGTACCTGCACAGAAGTGACAGTTAAAGTGACAGCTAGAAGAGATTAAGATAAAAGAAGAGAAGGGGAGGAGGAGAAGAGGGCAGGGAGAGAAAGAAAGAGAAAAGGAAGAAAGAGGAAAAAGAGAAGAGAAGAAGGGAGACAGGGAGGGAGGGAAAAAGGGAGTGAAGGAAAGAAAGAAATCAGTAACAGAACATTCCAAGGATAACTCTTAAGATATGGAATTAGAAAAAGGTAAGATCCAGAAATTCAAAAGGGGTTTGGCAAAGAGCCTTGCTGATAGTATCTATAAAAGTTTGTTGCATGAACTAATTAATAAAAGAATGAGACAGAGCCATCGGTATAGAACACCAGAAGCAGACAAGTTGAATCGACTAAGATGAAGAATCAGAACAGTCTATTAGCCTTGGTTCTCCTCTGCATCATTCTTCAGCCATAGTAAAGTAAAGGACATTATGGTCCATGCTCTCTCTCTCCTAGGATTCAGGAACACCCTACTGCTCTGTTAACAAGTATCATCCATCGACTAACTCTCTGCTTATATGCCAGGTCCTATAGGTAATTTTGATTTCAACTTGTGCTTCTTATGTCATAACAGTTATACAAGTATTTTATAATTATTTTTATTTTCTCCCTTCTGAAACTATATATCCTGTGATCTTTGTAGCTAATCATCTTAGCTTTTAAATGTTAGAGTTTAGTTCTAGGCGATTCTTTTTCTCACCCAATACTCATTCCTATGATCACATCCACCCTTATGGCTGTGCTTACCCACATATAATTGAACTCAGAATTTATATACCCAGTAAAAATCTCTTTTGAGCTCTAGAGCCATATACCTAAACCAAATGCTTACTAGCCATGTAGTTTAGCAACTAAAAACATGGAATCTGGAGTTAGAGATCTTCAAATTCTGGGTTTGCCAGTTATTGTATGAGATCATGGACAAGACAATTGAAATCTTTACACTTCAGCTGCCTCATCTGTGAAATGAGACTAATAATAATAGTAGCTAACTGATAAGGTCGTTGTTAAGGTTATATAATGTAACATGTTTTATACAAGAGCTTGGTACAGTGCCTGGCCTACAGTAAATACTTCTTGCGTGTTTACTATCACTATAATGCAAACTCGACAAAGGCAATGACATATATGAACTCATAGAACTCCTCTCCAGGAGTTATTTATTTTTTTTTTTGGAAAATTCAAAACTTTACAGAAAAGTTACAAGTATATTAGAAAGTTGCCAACATGATGCCCCATCAGTCCCAAATACTTTAGTATTTCCTATAAATGAGGACTTTGTCCTATATAATAACAATATAACTGTCAAAGTTAGGAAAATAAAACTGATACATTACTACCTAATAATTCTCAAACATCACTCACGTTTTACTAGTTGTCCTTATAATCTTCCACATAGTAAAAGGATCCAGCTCAGAATCATGTCTCGCATTTAGTTACCACCCCTATTTATTCTTCTTCAATTTAACAGTCTCTTAGTCTTTCCTGAAATATCAAATCCTTGACATTTTAGAATATCACAGGTCAGTTATTTTGCAAATGTCCCTCAGTTTAAGTTTCTCTAATGTTTCTACAAGATTAGGTGCAGGTTAGGCATTTTAGGCAGGAACGTCATAAATGATGCTGTGATCCTCTCATTGGATACTATCAAGCAACAAATTATTTCAGGTTATCTCATTACTGATGATGTTAATTTTGATCACTTGATTCACATGATACCTACCAAGTTTCTTTGCTATAAAGTTACTGTTTTTCTCTTTATAATTAATTTTTTTCCAGGAGGTACTCGGATCTAATTCTGATCCTCATAAAACTTTCCATTTCTTCTTTTTATTTACATTTGTATGGATTTTGGTTTTCTCACTTATTCAGTGGGTTATAATCTATTACTGTCATCATTTATTTTGATGTTAAAATCTCCACTGCCATGGCCAGTAAGAGTCTGTTCACAGCTAACTCTCTTTCCTTCTTACGTGTCCCCATCGTTCTTGGGGCACTTCTTTACTTTCTAGCACAACAGGTATTGCAGGCTCATCTTCTAGTTTCCCTGTCACAGTCCTGGAAGCAACCATTACTCCACAAAGCACTGGTTTCAGTGGGGGATCTTATTTAAAAATTAAGATTAAAGCTCAAAGTGTATTCACTGATGGTGGGATGTTACTGCTTCTAGGTCCTCTCAATGGAGAGAACTAGAAAATATATCGAAGCGCGCGCGCGCGCACACACACACACACACACACACACACACACACACACACACTTCTATTTTTAGTTCTATATCGACCCATCTGTGTTTATTTCAGGATATAACTGTAGATATATAAATAGATATGTTGATATGTATATATAACTCACACTAAGAATGAACCATGGGGTTCATTCTAGTTTTCTCTCTTTCCTTATTTATAAAACCCTTACTTAACACAGACACACCTAGTTACCATTATTCTTCACACATATATTTGCTCAATCACTGAGAATATGACCAGATTTCTCTCACCACCACAGCCTGTTCACACACACCCACAATGTACTCAGCTCACATGGGCTCACCACCTGGTGCCGGGCAAGTGCATGGCACTCTGCAGGGATGCTCTACACACCGCTCAGGCTCCAGGATCACGCCTTGGTCTCCCCACTATGTGGACATCTCCTTACTCCCTTGCTCCAACATCCTGTGTTGGATCAATGACTCGTCCCCCTCATTCCGCACAGACTTTGATACCCTGTATCCTGCATCCTTCTGACTGTGCCCCAGTGTAAAAATTCTCTTTCACCTGCTTGGGCTCCAACACTCTGCTGAGTCACAGCTTCCTCATCTTGCCTATGTGCTGCCACCCTGCTGGCCCTGCCTTCTGGTCTGTACACCCACCTTTCTCAGCCCTCTTAATGTCTTCTGAACTGAACTGCTAAGGAATGAAATAGAAATGAAAACAATGTTATATGTTTTGTTTAACTTATTTTCAAATTTAAAATGTGGTGGTTTGGGGTAAATTTATATAACTGTACAATCAGCATTATAATCCAGTTCTGGAATGATTCTATCACCCCAAAAGTTCTCTCATCCACATTTGAGATCAATCTCTGCCCTAACTCCAATCCTAGATATAGAATTATCTACTTTTTACCTTCATTTAATTTTCTAGAAATTTCATATAAATGTAATCATACAATACTATGCGTCTCAACTTACCATGGGGTTACACCTTGATGAACCCCTCATAAATTGAAAATATCAATTCATATTATTTTTATGAGAAAGATTTCATTTGATAATGAAACTCATAAATAAGGGAAAAATTACAAAATATTTTTTATATAAAAAGGGTGCCAAATGTGAGAAGGCAGAGCAACACTGTGCTAATTAAACTACATCCTAAATCTGTCCCTTCCTCACCACTAACACTCCTATTACCAGTGCTCTAATCAATTCTGACACCCTTCTAACTTGTCTGGTATCCCTCGCTTGAACCCTCCCTCTAATATAATTTTCATATTGCCAAAAATATCATTACTTTTCCTTTAAAACTACTATCATTCAAGATGTAAACAGTTATCAAAATATTAGTCTAAATTCTTATTCTCCCTCACTTAAAGTCCAAATTCTCCACAGTAGTATTTAGGATCTCTAATGATACACTTTTATGTTTCTAGATTTATCTACATCTATTCCCTACCACACATCCCTAAGTCAAAATCATGCTTTCTCTCTGAATTTTCTCAAAATTTCAATATTCTTTCACAGTAGTTCCTTGCATAAGATATTTCCTATTGCGACATGATTTCCCATCAACATTCCTACCCCATTTTTTGTCTACTGTGTGAAATCCTAACACTCCTGTCTCCCTGCCCCCAAATCCACATCCTGTATCATAGACATCTGAAAGCATGCCTTCAAATCTTTCGTCATAGATATTCCACTGTAATATAATTAATGATGGGTATGACTTTCTCATTAAATCACAATATTATCAAATGCAATAATATATTCCTGTGCCCAAAATGAATAATATCTATCACTGGTCCTTAATCAGTATTTACTGATCTAATAAATATTTAACTCATTTTCTATTATTCTCAAACTCTTTCTTTTCTGAAATTGTAAACATAGGCTGCAAATATCTAAATATTCACAACACAATTTATTTTACAAAATTATTACCTTTCTCTTCTAAATGTGATAGAAAAAATATGTATTTGACATTCATTTACTTTTTAAAGAAAATCTCAGTACCTTTTATACACTTAATCAGGAAAATTTATTTGCAACCAAACCTTCATTTGCCTATTTTTTTCCTTTACAGTAAAACTATTTTTTTAAAAAAAATCAAGCCCTTCAATGTTCAAGTTTGCATGGAACTATCTAAACATCACATCATAGGAATAAATATTATTATATGTTCTTTATATGCATCATGGAAAAAATCAAGTTTAAGAATACAGAAAGAAATTACAGTCATTATGCTCTAATGTGGCAAATATTAGAGAGTCAATTAAAGTAAATTTTAAAAGGTTATGAGGTCACAATGCAAGACTGCATAATTTATCAAATCAAACAAATCATTTCGAAGTACAGAGTAAGTGAGGTATTAGGCTATTACTGCCTTTCATGAATAAAGGTTAATATCAATGTTTACTTACATACTGGATGGTATTTGCTATAGATATCTGATTCATTAAAAAAATTTTTTCTGACTGCCATATTTTAATGCAAATATATATTACTCTAATATTTTAAAGAATTAAAATTGCCTCAGATATTTTGGTTAATAAAATATGCTGTACAAATAAAATCTCACTTTGGAACTAAAAGGCACCAAGGAACAATTCAAAAGCACAAGAAATACATTTATATGTAGATTCTGCATGCGTTTCAAAGTTAGGTTTTGTTGTTTGTTATTTGATTTTTATTGTGTGCTATTTCTGCATAGTATTTTTCATGCAGAAAAAAGCTAGAGAATTAGAGAAAGTTGGGGAAAGTAATGTAGGTATAAGATATTGGACCATCAAATAAAAAAAACAAAAGATCAAATTTTTTATTTTTATTTTTAATAAAAGTAATGGAGTTCAGGTAGTACCATCCCAAAATATGGCACCTTGGCATAGTGACTATTTTAAGCTGAAGGGGTGTGAGAATATGGCAGAGGAAGGTGGGTCATTCTGACTTCCTCCTCTCCATGCCCTTCTTCCCTGAAACCGGCATAAAACCCCAGAAGAAAGTGGCATCCTTATCCCTGAAGACAGAGGGACGCCAAAAAGAACCCTAACAAACAGGCCTTGCTAAGTTTTCCCCAATTACAATTATCCCATACTCCTAACCTATCATATTTCTCCACAATTATTCATTACTCACAAACCTACCTTAAAAGTACATAGGTCTGTTTCTTCAGGTCTGCATTTCCTTATGGAGGCTCCCACAAAGCTTTTATCAAATAAAACAATATACGTTGCTCTTGTTAATCTGTCTTTGTCAGTATACTTTTCAGACCCAGCCCTAGAACCTAGGAGAATGAAGAAAATCTTTCCTTTCCCTGCACAAGAAAGTAGTAGTCTGCTTCTCTAGAAATTAACAATATATTTTGAATTTTAGATATTCTATTGTCTAAGTTATAGAGTAACATGAAATTGAGCAACAGAAATAACTTAGGGAGTATACAGAATTACAATGATAATAAACTAATGTTCCTTTTTCGAAATAAATCTCAAAGCATGTAATTAGATGAAGGGTTATTTAAAACAAAGCAGTACACACGAGGCAAAATCACAACAAAGATCAATTCTCGGTTATTATTTTCTCATTTTACTCTGCACATGACACTTGAAAAAGAAATATTTCAGTTTAATTCAATGATATGAAATATCAAAATTTCATCAAAATTGTTTTGTGGTCAAATCACTTGAAATAAATGTTCACATAAGACAAAGATTAGAGTTACACTGTACTGAAGATATTTTACTAAGCAGAAGTTAATTGTGTATTAAAATGAATAACAGAGAAGAGGGCAGCAGAAAAGTAGTCTACGAAGACAGAATTTTCAGATCTAAAGAAACATAATAAAAAATGTAATGTTATATTTGTGTGGCTGTGTCAAAATACAACTAAGATATCCTCTACATAGTATTTTTCAAATTAATGTACATTCTCTGATGTGTGCACAGAATATACTTATAATTTGGCCTACAGAATAATTTTGTCCATGAATCTCTTGAAGGAAGACATAAAAATATAATCCAACCATCTCCCCCTTTCATCTAACATAAAAAGCTGAATTTCAAATAACAACCTTGATCCATAACTGGTCCATTCTAAGCTGAGACACATAAATAAAGAAAAAAATCTACCTGTCCTGAATACCAACTCATTTTAGGAGAGTACAGACTGATAGAGAGTTTATTTATTCATCCTACAAATATGTATTGAATGCCTACTATGTGCCAAGCAGTAAACAAAAACAAAAATTCTTTACTGAGAATATAGTAGTAAAGAAAGAAAACAAACAAACAAACAAACAAACAAAAAACAAAACAAAAAACACTTGTCCTGAACACATACTCCATTTTAGGAAAGCACAGACTACTAGAGAGTTCATTTATTAATTCTACGAATATGTATAAAGTACCTACCAAATGCCAAGTGTAAACAAAAACAAAAATCTTGGGGGATACAATAGTAAATAAAATAAAGTTTCTATTCTTATGAGGGGCTAACAATCAATGGAAAATTTAATTTATAATAAAATGTCATAAAAGATACTATGAAGAAAAATAACTTTACCCTATTAATGCAGGTAAAGGGACAGTGACAGATACATGGGAAGGTCAGGAAAGGCTGACTTGAGAAGGCTGGTCAAAGGATGGGCAAAGATGACATGTGATTTAGACCATGACTGAAGAGAGGAGCTAAGTTATTCAATATCTGGGTAAAAATGTTCCAGAATAAGGAATATAGGCAAAAACTCTAAGATGGGAGCAAGGTAAGTATACCCAAGTAATAGCAAGCGCTCACTGTGACCAGAATAAAGCGATCCAGTATTAGTCTGAGGTCAAATCATCCAGAACTATGTACACTTCACAAGAGAGTTCAGTTGTAACATGGTACATTACAGAGATAGGGATAAAAGCAGTATCAAGGAGACTACTAAGAAGACTAAGATAGGGATCAGCAAACTATTTTTGAAAGACCATGAGCTAAGAATAGTTTTAAATTTTAAATAATTGAAAAGATGGTAACAATGATCATGATGACATATGAAAATCATATAAAATTCAAATCAAAGTTTCCATAAATAAAGTTATATTTGAACACAGTCATACTGGTTCATTTGTATCCTATGTCTTTTTTTCCCAGTATAACAGCAAGTACATGTTGCTCTCATCATTTCACACTGCTGCTCAGTACACTACGAATCACAACGATGCTGTTTTACTTGACAGTGTTTTTGAGTGTCAAGCATATGGCCATACTACCTTTTACTTTTAATTACTCTTGTGTGCCCATCACATCAAAACAGGAAGAGAAAAGTGAACTTTGAATGACATGCTTTTAAAGGTTCAGTGGAGAGTAGGTTATTTTGTTTTAAAATCAAGTGACAAAACATTTTATCATGCAATGACTAGATAGCTATAATAAAAGAAAAATGTCAACACTATACTAAACAAAGAATTCAATATAATTCTGTCAAACACAGGAAAGCAACAGTCAGAAAAATGAGAATATTTAAAACAAATTATCTCATTATAAAAGAATTTCTTCACATAAATAAAATATGAAAATGAAGCTATACTAAAAGTAAGTTTTCTGTGTGCCTTTGTTAGGCAAACAAGGAAAGCCTCTTATACATGGTGAATTAATTAAATGGAGTTCGATTTGACAGCTACAAAATTAAGACCAGAGAAAATAAACTTGTTTAAACAGTGAAAACAGTTGTTCATGAGTCGAAAACATTGGGGAGCAACACCAGTAGACAGGTAAAAAAAAAAGGCAAATGATTTCACGTAGTTTTCTTTGGCTCTTGATGAGTCAAAAGACATTACCTATACTGCTCAGTTGTTGTTTACTCAAGGAGTCCATGACAGTTTTGAGTGAGTCAAGAATTATCCGAACAGTCTATGTGGAACAATGATAGGGAAGAATGTTTTCAAAAAAGTTGAGAAGTAATTTAGTACAACCTAAAGTGGAATCTGCTCAAATGTGTTACAATTGGTGGTAAAAACATGTGTGGAGCAGAAAAAGGCTAAGTTAGACAAATTTACAAAAATTATGAAAATGGAAGTTATGTTAAGCTCATAGTTACTCATTTCATTATTCATTAGCATGTATTTAGCAAAAATAAAAAATATTTTTTTTCTAATCTCATGTGTATTAGAACCAAGAGTGTCAATGGTGAACTTTATTCACTTTCATGAACTGAACTATCATGAGTGCCCTGAATTTTGTCAGAAATACAATCTGCCCTAGCACACAGCAATTCAAAAGCTTAGCGGTAGTAAAATTTTTCCTTTTTTTTCTT
Source organism: Macroglossus sobrinus (assembly GCA_004027375.1). Taxonomy (NCBI): domain Eukaryota; kingdom Metazoa; phylum Chordata; class Mammalia; order Chiroptera; family Pteropodidae; genus Macroglossus; species Macroglossus sobrinus. The sequence goes on from PVKZ01000886.1 coordinate 549,764, forward strand.
TCTTTCTTTTTTTTTGTCCTTTTTAGCTCATGGACAAGACCAAATTTTTTTCTAAATGAGAAAAAACATTTGCGACCATTATTACAAATGGTTTTAGATATTAGCTTTTGCAGCAGACTTGATAATATTTCTTAATAAAGTCAACCTAAATTACAAGACAAAACAGCCCTTCTATGGGAAACTCAAAGTTATTTCAATAACATTGTATGAATCTCAAATAAAATCAAGTTTTTTTAAATACACTTTCTGTGCTCTTAAAAGTAAAAAGTGAGATCGCCATTGCCACACAAATTTGCAGCACATATATTTTCCAATTCCAATTCCAGTCCCAGAAGTATTTTTCAGAACCCTATGTAAAAGCATGTAAATTTCATATTTCAAAATCCATTTAACTGTACGATTGAGGAGAGTCCACTTAACCTTCAATTGGAAGTGATTAATCTGCAATGTAATGACATGTGAAAAGGCAGAGAAAAAATCTAATTATATAAATGCCTTCTAATAGACAAATATGCGCAATTATGATAATATGTCCATGAATTGATCAGTATTTGGTAATAATTATCTGTGTGAAATATTTTCAACTATGAAATAAATCTCATTACAAAACACATTAACACATGAAAATTTGCAATTGATTTTTATAAGAAACATTCATTTTGAACCCCAATTAAGTGAGATGTTATTTTAGCCATCACCCCAAATTTTCATTCTTCTTATAAAAAAATCCTATTACAGAAAATTATACTCAGTAATCATTAAAACTATGAACAAATTTGTTATATAAGTAACTATATACTATCCTCAATTTGCCTTTTGATTTGAAAGACTAACATGGTTACTATTTTATCCTTTCCAAAAAAAGTGAGCGAGCTCATATAAGAGAGCAATGATATTGCTCGGGATCAGGGAGAGATGAAGATGAGAGATGTTGAGATTCTGGGTATATTCTGAAGAAGGAACCAATAAAATTATCTGACTGATACTTTGGTGTGTGAGAGAAGAAATGGAGATAAAGATAACTTGAGCGTTTTGGCCTGAGTAGATAAATGATGGAATAATTATTAACAGTTATTGCCATTAAGTGAGATGGGATGGGAAAGACTATTAAGAAAACAGGTTAGAGAAAGTTCAGTTTTGACACATTAAGTTTGAGATAACTATTAAACAGATAAGTGGAATAGGCAATTGGGTATAGAAGTATGAAGCTCAAGAGAGACATGAGCTAGAGATGTAAAAGTAGCAAAGAGATCGGTTTTAAAACCTTGGAACTAAATCAGATCTTCAGTGATTCTTGGTAACCAGACAAGGGTTTTGAAAACTGGGGCTTCGGTGATCACAACATTCAGACTTTAAAAAAGTGAGGGTAACCCAGCAAAGTCAACTATTCTTGGAGTAATGTCTAATGAGGTTGGATATTATGCTGTCTTGAAGCCAAATTAAGAAACTGTTCAAAGGAGGAGGAAATGATCAACCACGTCATGTGCCAACTAAAAAAAAATAAAATAAAATAAAGAAAAATATATATTCATCCAAGGCATAGGCAAACAAAACAAAATGGGCAATGTCCTACAGTACGAGAAACATTTCTCCTTTAATCCCTTATTCAATAAACTTAATGTATTTTAGTAGTGGTTATCTAACTCAAGTTTTTCCATCATGTGCAAAAGGACAGTTCTAAAAACCTTGGCAAATGTCTTAAAGAATGTGTCCATATGCATGTATCAACAATTGTTAGAAATATTCATGTTCTTTGACTTAATAATTCTATTTCTGGGACTTGATGCAATAAAATTAATCTAAAATAGGAACAATTTGATGACCAAAGATAAAAGCCCTTTTCCAGTCATCACTCACAGTGACCTCCTATACACTTTACCACTCAGAGTTCCTTAAGGATGTGATGCTAAATCATATCCCTCGCATCATACTCTCAATCTAATTAAGAATATTAGTCATTACCTTCAAAGACATTATTATATTCTAGGTATCAATATTTATTATTGTGATTCATCATACTGCATTGTACTCATTATTAACATGTCTTTCTCTTCTACTGGCAAATATCCTTCTTGAGGGCAGGGTCCTGTGCCTAGGTTCAATAAATGTTCATTGACTTCTATTATTAAATGACTAATAAAGGTATAAGTAGTACACCGAACACAGAGAGTGGGATAGAGGACTGAGAAGAGCTCCCCAGACTTATGACTTAAGAGAGCCCTTGAGCAATAAGAAGTGCAAAACCTAGAAAAAGGCAGGAGACCAGAGGAATAAAATATATGAGTGTGTACCTTCAAAACCACTACTTATAAATTATATAGCATAAATTACAGATGACTAAAGAAAAGGACTGAATTAGGTATGATGATTTAACGTCCTTCTACACTTTTGTTCCATGCCAATCAACCTCAGCTACACTGGAAAAGTTTCTAAGAAAAACAAACAAAAAACAAGAACAACAAAAAGCAAAGGTTAAAAAGTCAAAGTTAGAATACCAGGATAGGACATGGTTTCTAGTCTCAAAGGTATCTGTCTTCTTTTGGGAAGACAGACAAATAATTGTAATTCAATGTTTTGAAAACAGTAGGTATTTTTGTTTTTGTTTTTTTCCCCTAAAACAGAAGTAAATATAGATGAGGAACAGAAAAAAGAGATACCAGAAGTGTATCAATAGTTACAGACCAGGAGAAAGAAGTGAGTAGTAAAGATAACTGAGGAGAAAGCATCATAGAAGTAAGTAAGAAACCAGGAAAAAAGTATGTGGCAGAAGCCAACAGGAGACAATAATAAGGAAGTGATCCACCTCAAACAAATGTCACAAACAAAAACTATTCTACAATGCTTTTGACAATAAAGAGGTCACATACCTTCTGCCCGAGCAGTTTTTTAATATATTATAATATGTTGAGAAATGAATAGAAAGTAGAAAGTTCAAAACTCTTTGAGAAACCTCACTGTGAAGGAAAAAAAATAAAGACTATCCAGGATTCTTTCTCAAAGGGGTACTATTGGTGTTCGTTGGGGAGAATAATTCCTGGTCCTAAAAACTATCCTGAAGAAATTCGGTTCTCTGGAGTTCAACAAATGCCTATAAGCTTTCCCGTCACTGTGACAAGCAAAACACCCCAACACATTTCTTAAATGACCCTGGGAGGGTAGGGTACTGTCTCTGACTGAGAACCCTTAAATGCCAAATTCGTGCTAAAACAAGAATCTCTTTTTCATGAGGCCATTTTTAAAGGTTAAGAAGTTTGTTAGCATTTTGGAAAATATTGGAAATGGACTTAAGGTAGACAGCAGCTATGGGGAGCAGTCCAAGGAGTTGGTTGAAGAGGTCTTCTATTTTTTCAGAGATAAGTTTATCTGCTAAGAGAACCTATCACAATATAGTTTCAATCAAGGCTTTCTGCTTTCTTCATATCTTCAAAGTTCATGAGATCTTTTCTAATTACTTGTATTTATAACCACTCATTCATTTCCTAAACTTTATAATCCGGCTTCCACTCTCTCTGCACTACCAAAACAGTTCTAAGATAACTAGCACCTTCTTTGTGGCCAAATCCAAAGTCCTTTGCTTAGGTAATTTTGGTTTCTGATCACCTTATAACACTGGGCATACTCCTTCTTAACCCTTTTCCAGTTTAGCAAAAAAAAAAAAAAAAAGTGCAACTCGCTGCCAGTGTTATTTAACATCACACAAAGGAACGCTATATTTTCTAGGATTTGACATTTTCAGATCAAGAATTACTATAGTTCGTAAATGGAAAACACCATTACTAAAAACAATGGTATAAATAGAATGATGTCATTTGTTTCCAAAGACTACCAATATACTAAAGCGATGTGAAAATAATAATAAAAGTGAGATATTTCATGGCAAACTCTGTGGGTAAAGTGAGGACTGTAATCTGTGTGTTATCGCGGGGTAAACACTGCAGACACAGGTGGAGCAAATGGAAAATGAGTTCAAACCACTTATACTTCTACCACTGTCTTACCTCAGGCACTTATTCAAGCTTTAAATACTAAAATAGCTCTTGTCTCTGCCTTCCATTCAATCTTTCTCAAGACTAATCCATCTTACAAAAGACAGTAAGATCACCTTACTGAAACAGTTAAGTCATTTCGTGGCTCAAAAACTTTAATATATCTGAAAGAGTAAGGCGAAATGTCTTGTCCTCAATATTTAAAATCCTCGACAAACCGTAGACCACAGGTCTAGTCTGTGTCCCCACCAATTTGCTTTACATATTTTACTCTAAACGAGCAGACAGAACTGCTAATTATGCTCTGTACATGCCTTTCTGGCTCCTGTCTATGTGCCTTCACTTATCATCCTAGTAAAAGTAAGGCTTTTCTGTTGCATGATCATATTATATATCCAGTTCTTCCTTATACATTGAATTATAACTCTTATATGAAATCGTCTCTTATCTCCCAGCTGTAAGCAATGGCTCTACCCTTTCTGAGCTTCAAAAGCACCTTATTTGTACTGTTTTTATATCAATTTCAAATCTGTATTATACATTTCAATGTCTCACCTCACCTATAAATTTCATTAACAGCTACTATTTACTAAGCATTATTATTAGACACTCACATATATCACATAGTATCTTCTCAACAACTCCATGAGTTATCTTCATCTACTACATGTAAAATCAGAGGCTCATAAATATTAATTAAATTACAGATTAACATATACTCAATAAATATTTTTAAATTAATAAATTATTACAAGGCAAAGTATCACTCTAAGTGTTTACAAATATATAAACATGTTTCTCTTTAAGGGAAACAATGGCAGAGCTCCAAAACTAAAAATTATGTAAGAAAAGAGCACATAATAAGAGGTTGTATTTAAATATAATAATAATAATAATAATAATAATAATATTAACAGTTACAACTTACTCTGAGTACTTTCTATTTGCCAGACACTGTGTAGAGCACTTTCCATATGCTAAGTTATTTTATGTTCACAACAGTCCTTTAGAATAGATTTTGTTTCCCACTAACCAAGGCTTAGTGAAGTTATGTTACTAGGCCAAATCCCAAAAGCCAGAATACACAGAAATCTGAACTTTCTTACTTTAAAGACTTTAGAGTAGTGAGAAGGCTCATACAGCCTAAGCATTAAAAAATATATATATATTATAAATTTACACATATACCTCCCTTTATTGTTCTATTAATATTAAGAATTGGACATCTACCATAGGTAATGTGCCATATAATAACTGTTCAAATATTCTTATTTCTTAACATCCTCAAGCAGATTGGGGTGTAAGGCCCTAAAAAAAATTAAGAGTTATCTGAGGTGATGTTTATTTCTAGAAAACAATGAAAGAAGTATATATTAAGTGACAAAATGCCAAATATAAAGAATCTCATACTAAGAACTCAATGACATTGTAAATATCTTATTTTAAATTACAGCTATAGCATCAGCAAAAGGACATAATAAACTGCATAAACTGTGCAAACTCACTCACTCATGTTAGAACTTTTCAATAAAAGTTTTTGGTCAGTTAGTAACATTAATATTTGAATTAAAGTTTACATTAAAAAGCCAAAACAAAATAAAATTTATATTATTAAAGCTAAAATTAACTGCCTTGAATATCAGGGTCAGTTACCATGGTGTTTTACTTCATTAAAAGACCAAGAAAAATACCTCTACACACACACACACACACACACACACACACACACACACACACACACAAATCAATGTTATAATCTTTCCAAAAAATCATTAGAACTCTGGTAGAGAGCTTAAGAGAAGAAAACATTGTGTCTATTATTGTTGTGACTAAATGGGATTAACTAATCCTCAGGAGATAAAGTTATGAATTAAGTGAAGCTCAGAACACTAAGAAAATTTGTGGGGAAAGAATGCAAATAGCTCCCTAATTATCTACAGCCTATTAACAAGCAATCCTTATTACTTGCAATTAAATTCCTCTTAAATTTTATGGCAAAAATTTATTGAAACATTGAAAATTATGTGCTATTATACTGTAAAGCACATGCATAGTATGTACTTTACGCTGGGCTCAATAAATAATAGAATATCAAATACTAGGTGTTACAGTGACTATTCACTAAATAGAAAACACCATGCAGTATGAAGCCAGTGTGAGCTCCTGCTACAAATTCACAGACCTACAATACTAGAATATCCCACTAACTAAAGGTTCCACTTGGAAGGAGGCATGACGATTCCATTATATACTGAATACCCAACACCATCCTGGTATATGGCACAGGTAGATACTAAAATGTATACAAATATCTGAGGTGTTATGTTGTACACCTCAAACTAACATAACGTTATGTCTATTATAATTCAACTTTAAAAAACCACTATTTTTGAAAGGAATAAGTGAATGAAATGTGTATTTTATTTACTACTAGATACCCAGTGCTTAGAACAGTACTTGTATACAGTGGCACTCAGTGATTATTATAAATATGTGTCGAATGAATAAATAAGCATTATATATAAGGTACCACGAAAATATGACAAACAGGAACAGTCTCTGCCCTTAAGGAACTGTTAATCTGGTTGAGGTAGGTTATATATAAAAAGTCAAATATATAACAGATAAGCTATAGAAACAGAGTTATCACTGTCATGAGAGCTTATGGAATTTAAATATCATGACCCAGTGGAATTTAAATATCATGACCCAATATCATGACTCACATCTGGCTTTCAATAAAAAGTAGGATACAGACAGTACAGAAGAGAAATATACAGGTGGATAGATTATTGTGAACAAATATACAAAATCAGGAAAGAATGAGTAGCAATCCATGAGAAAATGGACTTTACTATGAAGGAGTTTTGTTTTGTTTTGTTTTGTTTTAAAGGCAAATCAGGCTTTAAACTTAATACAGTGTATTTTAAAGAAAAACACATTTTGTCTTTATAAGATTTTTCTAATAATCTCTGTGGGTTATAATTTTACTATTATAAATGTATGATTTATTTCTGATATATGGAAGCATTTAAAATTGTGTTTATATGTAAAGAACAGTATTACTCTAAAGTTAATATCTCAAAGCATAGAAAAAATAAGTTCCCAAAAAATATGGCTTAGAAATTAAAAAATTATGTTCATAGTACACTTCCTCAGAACACTAAAATGAACATTTTAAAAGATGACTTTAACTTTTTTAGATATAAAAGAGTAAAACAAAGTGCTTCTATATTTTATCACATCAAAATAGTGAATGTTTAGTTTTTAACTTGTTAATGATAGTAATAATTATCACAGGTATGTTTACTATGTGCCAAACACTATTCTAAGTGATTTACATATTATTTGTCACAGAATAACAAAAGATGTAACAGTTTGCTTTTTTAAAGTTATTCTCTTAGTAATTTTATGATGCTTAGTTCTTACATCTAATGTTTTATGTGCCATTATTTTGCTTTTACTGCAAAAGAAAGATCTGGCTCCCAAAGATAAAAGAGATTTTTGGTAAATGGTGAAGGTAAAGAAATAAATGACCCACTTGGCTAGTGTGTAATTACACTGCCTGAGATTGTAACAATCTATCACATGAAGGAGGATGACACCACACTAAGGGGTGAGTCAAAGGAGATAGCCTTTGACTAACTACGGGACCCCAACGATCGATACTCCACAGATAGTGTGCTCTTGAAAACAATTGAATTCTAAAAAAGTTTGAAAATAGATACCCCCTTCTTCTGATACTGATCAGAGACCTATCTTGACCTTATTGTGGAAGAGCAATACTTTCTTAAAAAGGTATATTAAACACATAAATCCTTTTATCTTTAGATTGTTCTTTCAAATGATATTTAGTATATTCCTATTATGACAGTTCTACAAGTAAAGATACCTAGTGATATTCTTATTTATTATAAAAACATGCTTTCTCAATTAGCTATTACCAAGTTATAATACGTAATGTGGCAGGTAAATATCTCCAAAACTAAAAACATGAAAAATCATAGAAAATTAAAATTTCCAAATGAGGTCTGTGATATACTGAACTTGATATTTAATAAATAGCAACTCATTTGACTATGCAAAATAAACAGAATCTTTAAAAATAAAAAAATTTAAGTCATAAAATATTATTTTACATGATAATCACATTAGAATTATCATAATGCACTGTATCCTTCTTTATTTTAAATCCTTAAACTGTGTATCAGAACAACTCTTAGTACCTTAAAAAGTAATTCAGTTCATTATACTACATAAAAAAGATATTGTTATTTTCTTTCATTTACAAATTATACAGAATTTTTGGGGTTTGTGATACTGCATTTAAAGTATTTTTAATTAAAAAGGCAAGTATCTAAAACATACCTCAAAGTCTGAAAAACATAATTAAGTGGATAGCAAAATTGAATCTAAATTCCGATATTTTTTTCCTTTGCAGAGAGGCTTATATTATGTAAATATGATGCAATCCATGAAAGATCATAAAGTATTATAAAATTTTATAATTATTAAATTATAAATTATTATAAACTTTATAGGAAGCTTAGACTTTGTATTAACACTACCATATTAGTATTGCAGAGGATGAGAGAATACCATATGAAAGTATCTCTTTGATTAGTACAAAATGTCATTTTGCAAAAATTCCAGTATGAGGAGGGACAATACTATATGAAAACACAGTATGTCACAATCAGATTGTGGCAATATAACCCCTTACAAAGTACAAACTTGCTAGGACAAAAGAATCACATACAGAGATTTTTTAAAATCCAGATAAATAAGTCTCAGACCAATTAAATCTCTGTGAGTGCAATCCAGGCAAAAGGATTTTTTAAAAGTTTCCCAAATTCCGATACACAGACAAGGTTAAAAATCACTGCTGTATTGTGTAGATCTATTTGCAAGGGTAAGGAAGGTTTGAAAGAAGTAGGCAAAAGGAAATCGGAATATGGTTTGATGTGAGTGTGAGTGAGTGAGTGTGTGTGTGTGTGTGTGTGTGTGTGTGTGTGAGGGGGGTGGGGGTCGAGGGAGGGAAGGAGGGAGAAAAGCAAGCAGCTTTCATAGTAGTATTGTTCACAGTGGCCAGGACATGGAAGCAACCAAGTGTCCTATAATAGATGATTGGATAAAGAAGCATAACTCACATATAATTTTATGAGTTTTAATGAATGCGTAACATTGTGCTGGGATTGCTAAAATTATCTTCAGGTCCAATGCTTAGGAGGACTTGCAGCATGCAGCATATTGTCATTCTCATGGCTATGGTTTCTTATAGCAAAAGGAAGTAAAGCAAATTCAACCCAGGGAAAAGTCACATGGAGCAAAGCCTGGAAGAAACCAGGCACAAGCTCCTAATAGGCCTCTCCCTGGGGAGTCACACAGTGTTTAATTTCTCCAGCTATGAGTTGTGAGAACACGTGTGAAATGTTTGTCTAGGGAAGCTCATTAGAGACTCAGCTCCCAAGGTTTTTATTTGGGGACGGTCACTAAGACATCCTCGACCGAGCATGTGCCTTAATTCCAGACTCCCAGAAGGAAAACTGATAATACTTTAGCATAAACTATACTGTTTGTACAGTCTGGGCACAGTGAGCCACTCTTATCACTTACAGAAAGTTTTATATTTGTGTAAGAAACTATTTATCACTCAAGTTCTCATATGCCAACCAAGGGTCAAGCTTTTAATCCTCTTCCGAAAGATAAGTGTCTGCTACACTAACTCTTTTCTACACAGTTGTATAACTGCCAACAACAATCAGAAATCAGGAAAAATCCCATGACACACACAAAAAGTTCTATATCCCTTTTTATTCAATCTTTACAAACCACAGGTATGATTTTTACTCCTACAGTTTGCCTTTTTCAAAATGCCATAAAAATAGAGTAACAATGAATAGCCTTTGAGTATAGCTCCTTTCAGTGTAATACACTTAAGATTCCTCCAGGTTGTTGCATGTATCAGTAATTTGTTCTTTTTTATTGCTAAATAATGGTCTACTGTATGGATAGACCACAGATGTTTTTATATGCTATATCTATATATCTAGCATAGTTTTTTGTTTTCTTCAATCTGTGAACTAAGTACATTTCCAACATTACTTTAGTAAATATTGAAGACTAGGATTTTTGGGTTATATGACAACTTTATAGGAAGCTACCACATTGTTTACCCAGGTGGCAACACCATTTGCATTCCATTTTGCATCCCCACTAGCAATGTGTAGCAGTTACATCACAGTTTGAAACAGATGTGGGCAGGGGTTTCCTCATAACTTCATGTGGGCACTAAGGAAGAAATTTACCTGGTTGGGTGAGTGATCAGGTAACAAAAGGCATATGCCAAAGTGCTCCTTTTCCACATGGCAAAATTCACCTATCTTTCAAAATCTAGTTTAAATATCATTGTTTCCCCTACAAACTTAGAACCGATTACTCTTTAGTGTCACGTTTATTTTGTTTAAACAATATTTATCATATGATAATATAGTTATTTATATTTATCTGTTTTTTCTATTTTTTTCTAATTTCTTAAATATTATGGCCTAATCAACTCTGAATTTATCTTTTATTGGACAGCACCACATGCCGAGTAATTAATATTTTTTCTAAAATAAATTAAATGAGAGAACTTCCACTTTAAGATAGAATAACAGCAATTTACCCTACAAAATAAAACAACCAAAAACACTAGACAAAATAAATTGAACAATGGTTTTCAAGACACTGGACATCAGACAACAAAAGACAAAGATCCCTAAGAGATGGAAAACAAACAAGGGGAGCCCTACAATTTCCCCAGCTCATCTTTTAAAGAGTTTCTAGCCCACAGCACCGAGGGGTGGTACCCAAGCCAAGTCCAGCAGAATACTTGAGTTGTAAAAAGGGACCTAAGTGTCTGGGAGAAGACTGAAGAGACAGACCTAAGTGACGAGGAGAATACCTGCCCTCAAGTATTCTGCAGAATATGAATCATCACGTGTGTGAGGAAACTACTCAAGTCCAAGGAAAGAACTAAAATGGAAGAGATTAATATTCCTCCCTCAATAATTGATAGGGCAAGTAGAGAATTGACAGGGCACAACACTATCAGTCAACTTAATCTAACTGACCTTTGTAGAACACTATAGCCAATGAAACAGAATACACATTCAACTGTACTTGAAACATTCACCAAGACAGACTATGTTCTGGTCCAGAGAGCAAATTTCAACAAATTAAAAAGGGTTCGCATCATACAAAGCATATTTTCTGAATAGAGTTAAATTAGAAAACATTAATCAAAAGATCTAGAACATTAGACATATTTGCAAACTAAATACCTTTCTAAATATCCCTGGGTCAAAGAAAATGTCAAAAAGAATTAGAATTTTGAACACAAGGAAAATGAAAATATAACCAAAATATGTGGGATGCTTCTAAAGCAGAATCTTAGAACCACTTGCATAGGCCTTAGTACCTATATTAGGAGTAAAGTCTGGAATTGGTGACCTTAAGAAAAACAAGAGTGACATCACGCTCGGAGGCTCCAGGTGCCGCTGTCAGGTTGATAACCATGAACTTTGGTTCCAAGAACTTCCAGCTGCCGCCCCGCGACCAGGGCAGCTTCCCGCTGGGCCATTTCAGTGACTATAAAAACTTTAAGGAGAAATTCATGAAGTGTCTCCATAAAAATAATCTGGAAAATGTTTTGTGCAGAAATGAATCAAAAGAATATTTAGAATATGGAATGAAGAGGCAACAAGAGCAAATAGAAAAACTAGGATCTGGAGATGTGATTTATGAAATATCAGAGACAAAAACTAATTTTTGATGGAAAGAAGGCTGCTGGGCTGTTCTGGGAGTCATCTGGGACAGAGCAGTGGCACTAACATTGTCACCTGGCAGTTTACTTATGAGGTAGTGTGACTGAAAAAGGGGCTACCAGAATGCCCTCGAAGTATCACATGAAATCAAAATATAGACATACCTCTTTGATGAGCAAGCCTCGCTCATAGCTTGGGGAATGGCTTATGCTCTGAAGCCTCCCAAATTATTTTGAAAACTTATTCTTCCTTTTAGATTTTCATTTGCCCCAAAAGTGTTAAGTTTTATCTTTAAATCCACATGTGTGACGGAGTGCCTAGGGAGGCCCATGAAGGACAGGAGGGGAGAATGCTAGTGATATCATTAGTGAGTGGACATCTCAGGTATCATGGTGGTTTTATAATACTCTGAATACCTTTTCATACCAATGTGCTAAGTGTTCATGAATTTCAGCCTGTTATTGCCAGAAAGCCATTCCCTAGCAAAATGACTTCCTTTTTTTAAAAAAAAAAAAACAAAAAACAAATATAGGACAAACTATGAAGTGGGAGCGGGGTGGGGGGGGACAAGTAAAACAAAAGCAAACTAAAACCAAAGGAGGAAATAAAATCACAATAAAAATCAAAGAAAAACAGGAAAAAATTAAAAGAATAATAAGAGAATATTATGGACTACTTGATGCCAACTATATTGTACAACACTGATGATAAATGAGAGACCTCTAATGTATTAAAGAAACTGAATTTTAGTTTAAATATTCACCCAATAAAACTCCTGGTTCACTTGGCTTTACTGTCAAATTCTATAAAACATTTACAAAGAAAATATCCATTTTGCATAAACTATTCAGATTTTGATGAGCAAGAATCACTTCCCACTCATTTTATGCTACAAAAAAATGCCGGTAACATCACAAGAGAACTACAGACAATATTACACATGAATGTAAATACAAAAATTCTAAAGTTATACCAAATTCAATGGTACATAAAAAATACACCACAACCACAAACCTATTTGAATAACTGAATTAAGCAAGGATGCAGTATACAAGATCAACACACAAAAAGAAACTGTATTTCTACACACTAGCAATGAACAATTACAAACTGAAGTAAAAATAACATTTCAATAGCATTAAAAAGTGTGTAATACACAGAAATAAATCCAAAAAAGAGGTATAAGATACATACACTGCTGAAAGTAAAGAAGACCTAAATAAATGTAGATATTCCTTTTCTAATGTGTTAGTAGACTTAATGTCTACTAAATATGATGTCAATTTCATCCAAATTTATCAACAAAATCCAATTAAAATCCCAACAGGCCTTTATACAGAAGTTGATAAAATGACTCTAAAATTAATTTGACTCCAGAGACCTAAGACTACCCAAAACACCTCTGGTGGGGATGGGGGGCGGTGATGGGGGAGATAAAGTTAGGAGCCTAATATACAACCTGACTTCAAAAGTTAAAAAACTACAGTAATCAAGACTGTGTGATCCTGGCAGAATGACAGCCAGTGATCAAGAGAACAGAAGAAAAAGTCCAGAAATAAACACATATATCTGAATAGGTTTTAAACAAAGGTGCAAATGTTATTCAATGCATATTGTCTTTTTAATAAATGGTGCTGGAAAACTAAATATTCACATGTAAAATATGATCTTCAATTCATGCCCTGTACATATACAAAAATAAATTCAAAATTGATCTTGGATGTAAATGTAAAATGTAAAGACATAAAATTTCTAGAAGAAAACTAAGAAAAATGTCTGTGACTCTAGATTAAGCAAAGGGCTTTTTATGTGATACCAAAAGCATTATCCACATACAAAAAAGTAATAAAAGAATCATAAATTAGCTTCACTAAAGTTAAAAACTTCTTTTCAAAAGACACTTTTAAGAAAATGAGAAGACAAGCCACAGAGAAAATATTTGCAAAGCAGATACTGAATAGATTTGTATCCTGATTATATAAAAAAAAAACTTATAATTCAAAAACCTAATCTTTAAATGGGCAAAAGATATAAACATTTCACAAAAGAAAATAGATAAGCACATGAAATACAGTCAATAAGCACATGAAAATATACTCAACATCATTAGTTACTAGGGAAATGAAACTTAGAATCACAATGAAATACTACTATGCTTCTATTAGACCGCCTAAAATTAAAAATTGATAACCAGTGCGAGTGAGAATATAGAGGAACTGGAACTCTAATATACTGCTGATGGGAATGTAAAATGGCATAACCACTTTGGAAAATAGCTTGACAGTTTCTTAAAAAGATACATTTAAGTAAATCTACTATATGACCCAGTCAATCCACTACTGGTTATTCACCCAACAGAAAAGAAAACATATGCCCATACAAAGACTTGAATATGAATGTTTATGACAGCTTTATTTGTAAAATCCAAAACCTAGAAATAACCAAAAGTCCAACAACTCAAAGGGCTAAACGAATTCTGATATATCCATATAACAGAATGCTACTCAGAAATAAACAAGCAATTAACTAGATATATGCAACAACATGGATGAATCTCAAAAAAAAAAAAAAGGAAAAGGAGAAAAAAGTCAGGGCGGGGGAAAGAGTATAAACTAGATAAATCCATTTATATGTGATTCTAGAAAATGTGGACTAATCTATAGTGATAGCAGATCAGTGGCTGCCTGGGGGCAGGGAGGGTGAAAGAGAAGGATCACAAAAGGACAGGAGGAAACTCCTTGACTGTGGTGATGGTTTCAAGGAGATGGAGATGGAGATAGAGACATAGAGACAGAGAGACATAGAGACAGAGAGACAGAGAGACAGAGAGACAGAGAGACAGAGAGACAGAGAGACAGACAGAGACAGGGACAGACAGACAGTGCACACGTGAGAGAGCTAGAATTGACAGGCAACAACTAGAAGTTCCATCATTCTCTGCCAGACAACAAACAAGAGGATGACCACAAACAAGGAAGTTTCTAGCTGTACTTTTTCATTAGAATATATCCCCTGCTGAATAAACTGCATTTTGTTTTTGCAGAAATATATATGTATTAATGTACTGTAAACCTCAGGAATATAAAACTAAGAACACGTACATTTTTAAATTAAAAAAAAATGGTAAGATATTTAAAGTGTACATCATGATTTAATATACGTACTCACTGTAAAAGTATTCCTCCCATCTAGTTAATTAACACATCCATCATCTAACATATTTATTCTATGATGAAAACATTTAAGTTCTACTCTCTTAGCCCATTTCAGCTATATAGGTGTTATCAACTACAGTCACCATGATTTACATTAGACCCTCAGACCTATCGATCTTATAGCTGAAAGTTTGTACTGTTTTACCAACCTCTCCCTAAATTCCCCACTCCCAGCACTTTTAATTTTAATTAAATCAAAAGCAATTTTGAATACATCATAATTCTTTATTATTCTAAAATTATAATTTACATTTTAATTTTTGAGAGCAAGAAATACTCCTTAGGAAAAACTCTCTGCTTCAGTGGGAGCCAGGAGAGCAAGATTTTGAGTATTTGCTTTGCCAGGGATCAGTTGTACAGTCTTCAAGAAATTATTTAATCTTTCCACAACGATGTCCTCATTCATAAAATAAGGGAAAGCACAAATTAGACACATTCTGCCATACTTCACAATATGAAATATCTGTGTATAAGACTATGTGTACCAGGTATTTTCAAGAAACTACATAAACATCAACCTAAGTATTGTTTTTAAGACAGAGGAAGCAGTGGATAAGAATTTATTAAACTACAAATTTAAAAATTTTCTAATTCTAAATATACAACCAAAA